>CAJNOJ010000002.1:1498574-1523848 GCA_905250025.1 Adineta ricciae
TAATAAGTATCGCTGATGTCGAGAAAGCATCGTTTCATATTTCACCGAACTGTTACTGTCGATCACGGATTTCTTTTCTTTTCATGTACGTGTGAAAGTGATGCATGATTTCATTCGAAAGAAGAATGAAAGAATATTAGTTTCATATGCTCAACAAAGAACAAACGCATGTGCCGATTGATCACATTCTGTGTGTACTATCTGTTTATTGTGAAGATGATACATCAGGGTTAGAAAATATTTCTTCGTGGAATATATGTCTCACATTTGGTTTGTTATAGGATATGGAGAATACTTTCAAACTATTCTTGTTCAACCACAATCGATTGAAGTTGCTGTTGGTGAAACGGTAGTTCTTGATTGTACTGTTTTCAATCAATATGGTGATGTTGCTTGGTACGTGAAGAGAATCGAGAAGACTTCGTAGTTGCGATGGAATATTTCTGTTACTAGGTGTAAAGATGGACATTGTACGATGGGACGAGAACGACCTTTATATTTCATTCCTCGATATGAAATCATCGGTGATAAACAAGCTGGTATGTATAGGCATGTAATGGAAATGTGCATTTCAGTTCTGTTCTTTAGGTATCAATAGCTTGAAAATTCGTCATGTGAACTTGGAAGACGATGGCATCTATCAATGTCAGATAGGTCGAACTGTTGAAGCACGTGAAGTTCTTTCGAATTTCGCTAATTTAACTATTCTGATTCCACCTGATCAAATATCTCTCACCTATGTTGTGCCTGATGGTGTCGTTGTCAGTGGAAAAGAATTTCGAATGCAATGTCAAGTATTGAACACACGACCAGCACCATTATTTACTTGGCAAACACCACCGAATATTCAAATCGTCAACGTTACCCAACAATCGACACCAATGACAAATAATAGTAAACTGTTGAAATCCATATCGACCATTACACTCATTGCGGATACAAAACAACATGGCCAAGAAATAAAATGTGAAACAACTCATGTCGTATTGAATAAGTCATTGGTATCAACAACAATAATTGCTGTTGACTGTAAGTCAGAGAGTACGACCTATAAGATCAAAACTTTCGAATTTAGATCAGCCTGTTGTGAAGATCACTCTGAAGCCAACACAAATGTATGAAAATAAGGAATATTGGTTTGAATGCACTGCAGAAGCTCGACCACCTATTACTGAACTCGTGTACGTATGAATAGATTGAAACTTCATCGAAACTATGTTTCATTTTCATGTTATAGGTGGAAAACGAATAGTAGTATTCTTCAGCGAATGTCACCCATGTTCGATGGAAAATATTTATTGGTTTTCAATGCTACCCGTCAAATGCATAATCAACACCTTTCATGTTCAGCATTGAATAGTGCTGGAGTAAGCGAAGATCTCGTTGTGCTCAATATTAACTGTATAGTTATTTCATCTTTCGACATTTCTTATGTCTTCTGTATTTCCAAATAGATTCACCACAATTCAAATCATTTCCCTCGCCTTACACATTGGTACGTTTAGGTGATTCATTGACTCTTTCATGCATTGTCGATTCTAATCCACCAGCGAATATTCTTTGGACGAAAAATGGAGATTTCGTCGGTGGTGGCAATCAATATCAAATAACAGAAGTACATGAAGAGGATTATGCAGTTTATGCCTGCATAGCTGCGCTCGGAGGACATTTCACTAAGATTATTGCATCAACAAAAGTTCATCCACCTGGTTTGTCTCGCTTAAGATTAGTATCGATGATGATGACGATGATTGATCGCTTCTATCGTAGGACCTCCTCATTTCTATCCACCACAACGCGTTTTGGCATCGAAAGGTTCGGAAGTTCTATTGAAATGTCAACTAGAAAAAGATATTGAACCAACTGTAAGACAAATCGTTCGTTTTGCCAATGGCAGCCGTTGTTTCTTCATTCGATTAGAATGCGTTTTGGATATTCCAAAATGTTACATTGATGAACAACATGAAGTATACAGTCATACCAGTACGAGATGTGAAAACGATTCCTCGTTATGAAATCGGATTGATTATTCATAATGTTGAAGCGAGTGACTTTGGCGACTACGAATGTCATGTTACTAATCAATATGCCACTGAATTTGCTCGTATTCGTTTGGAGAGACGAAGTATGTCTATGTCGACTTTTCTATTTCAAAGATTACAAGCATCGTTTCTTTTCATAGGTACTCACCTATTCATGCAACTGGCCATCTATGTTTTCATAATTCTTTTACTAAGTTTGATTTTATTTACATCGTATCTGTGTTGTCATCAGGCTTGTCGAGCAGAAAAAAGTAGAAAAGAAAGACTTTTTCTAGAATATTCGCCATCTACTTTTTCCTTTTCTTTGTATTAGAACGTACAACGATACGACGGATGCGGAGAGTTCAAACGTGGTTGACGAGTAAACCTAGCATGTGGATTCACAACTTAGCAGCAACAGAAAAGGTTTTGAGTTTTGTTCGTTCTCTATTTCAAATCATTCTTTTCAATCTTTATATAGATTCCACTAACAGTTTATGACATGAATTCAGGTGTTACTCGAACGACTCTTGATCCGCCTGTTGATATTGTCGAGTGTTATACAACAATGATGAAGGATCACAAAGATCATGAATTAACTCGAATGTCTTTTTGTCATGATGATGATTATGAAGATCAATGTGATCAGATCTATGAAACCCCTAATCCGACTTCTTGGCATATAGATGTTTAAAACTATGGNATTCCACTAACAGTTTATGACATGAATTCAGGTGTTACTCGAACGACTCTTGATCCGCCTGTTGATATTGTCGAGTGTTATACAACAATGATGAAGGATCACAAAGATCATGAATTAACTCGAATGTCTTTTTGTCATGATGATGATTATGAAGATCAATGTGATCAGATCTATGAAACCCCTAATCCGACTTCTTGGCATATAGATGTTTAAAACTATGGGGTTTTTTGTTGTTGTTAGAGAGCAACATACACATTTATATATATATATAAATACAGAATCATCCAAATCACCAAGTTTCTTTTTCAGTTTACAAATGAGAACAAAAACAACAAATGGTAGAAAAAAATGCGTGTCTATGTAGGATTTATCTGTACGCACACAAATACACACATGTACATACAATAACCAAATAAAATGAGACAAATCAAAGAAGATTCATATACTATTAGAGAAGTAGAAGGCATCAACTCTCACTTTATTGCAGATCAAAATCCATCTCGCATCTCTTTCACATATATACGTATAGGATCATAACTATAAATAAAAACCATGTGTTTTTCTATCAATATCAATATATTCTGTGTCTGTCACTCCCTTTCACTCACTTCGCACACACACACATACACACTTAACAACATTCAAAGAGATAGAGAGTAATCGAACAAAGAATAAGAACAAAGAAAGAAAACGAATGAGAAAAACGAGAAGAAAGTAAAACGGGAAAACAACAGTAAAAATAAAATAGTTGCTGTAACAGCTGTTCGCAAACGTACAAGAAAAAGAATAAACAAAAAAAAAACACAGAAGAAAAGGAGGATAAATCTGTTTATACGTATATGCAGATCATGTCCGTGTGTCATCATCGAGAATGAAAAGAGATAAATAAAAAAATTTGCTTCTTTTCTCGTAACCAATAGTCAACGGTCAATCAACAACATTTAACAGTGCGAAGAACAGCAGATAGACAGTAAAAGAAAATGAGCCCATATGTGTTTACATTCATAAAGACGGGGATAAACAGAAGAAGAGATATAGAAAAAGATCAATGGAGAAGAAAAACATGTTGTTGTGTGTGTGTATGTATTTTGAAATTATCTCACTGTTATTGTTTTATGCCGGGAGAAAACGAAGTAGAAGAGGAAGAAGAAGAAGAAGAAGAGGAGGCATTATCAACTGATATTGATGAACCGTTCGTATATTTTGAATACATAAAATTAGCAAATATAGCAATAAATATTGCTAATAATGTAAAACCAACAAAGATAACAATTGCCCATTGTTGATCTGTTAATGTTCGACTTTCGAATAATTGTATTGACTTCAATTTTCGACTCACTAATGAACGATAACGATTTATTAATGATACTTTTTGTTGTTCTGAATAGTGATTATCATTTGCTATATGAGTATTCGATGATCTCGATACGGATAGTGCTGCAGCTAAATCTTCTGCTCGTGGTAGAACAAAATGTGTTGCAGGACTGAATGGACTGGTCAATGTAACACCTTCGTTTGTCGAACGGATGACACATACACGTACACGATAATCAACACCGGCTTCTAAGTTTGTTGCTCGATAAGACGTTAATTCTCCATGATAGATTTCAATGTAGTCATTGTCTCGTCGATAGATTTGTAATTGAAGAATGTAACTAATGGGATCATTTCCTAGCGATTTATGCGCTTGCCAATTAAATACACACGATGTCGATGTAATTTCAGTGATGTTTGGAGCTAAACGTTCAACGAAGGAATAGTTATGCAGATGACATGGAATAGATAAGATATGTTCTACCTTTTAGTGGATTTGGTGGTGCTTTAGTTGTTGTAAATGTATGAATACCTGACCATAGACCTGCGCCTGAATCGTTCTTTGCACATATACGAAAATTATATGAGGTATTCTCTTGTAACTTGTTGATCTTGTGTGAATAGGTCGTTCCAGTATAAATGCAGTTGAAACTAAAGAGTCGAACAAATTAAATGGACATTTCAACCATTTGTGATTCTTTCACTGTGTTTACCTTCCATCTCTTCCTTCCATTTCAATGATGTATGTTATTGAACGAGAGGTACTCGTGGATGGCTCTGTTGACACAGATGCAGATGCTGATAGGACATGGTTGGTCGTACTGTTGTTCCATTTTAATTTTAATGAATTGCAGGTTACAGCGATACATTCTAGTCTCGGAGGGTCAGGTGGTAAACTTTTTGTTTGACTTTTAACAACTGATGAGAACGGACCAGGTCCGATTGTATTCACAGCTCGAACACGAATTCTAAAAGGCAAGGATGCTTCGCATTGAATAAGATGTTTTCACGTGTAACTCACCTATAGGCAGTATCAGGTAATACTTCGTCAATTGTGTATTCATTCAACTCAGCACTGACAAAAATCAACTCTTTTTCACCTATGTCAATATAATAACCAGTGATCGGTGACCCATTGCTGGACGGTTCTTTCCAAGTTATAGTCATTGATGTTGATTTAGCATGGACTTTTACCGAGGTGACGGCAGACGGGATTGTAGCTGGTGTAACGCATGAGGCTAACATACTGTATGGACCAGCACCAGCAGAGTTAACCGCCTAAATAATTTGTTAATTATGGTTGATATAGTTTCTTTCAGAAAAATCGACTATTTTGCTTACTTGTACTCGGAAAAAATAATGTGTAACCGGTGTGAGACCTTTAGCTTCGTAGGTGCAATTTGTTCCGCAGTAGAGTTGCATGAAAGCTTCTGCTTCTTTCCGTGACCATTCGAGACGATATTCTGTGATAGCTGCACCATTATTCACACCTTCTTCCCAACTGATTAGGGCACTAGTGGCTGACTGACATTCAACGAGGAAATTTCGCGGTGCTTCTGGCACACCAGGCCCAGAAAGAACATCGAGATACTCTGACCATGGGCCAGCCTGGAAAAAATGCGAAGCAAAATGACTAGTAACCCTGGAATTCAATGTGTATAACGTACTCCTGCACGATTAAAAGCGCGAACTTGAAATAGATATGGTCGACCGGGTAGTAAACCAGCAACAGCACAATCGAGATTACCTCCGCGATAGACGACACGCGATGAACTGTCTGGATTCGTTACTTGCACTTCGAATTCTATAACTGGTGCACCACCATCGTAATCTGGATAGGCTAAATGACAGAAGAATCTCTATAAGACTGCATTGTTTTCAATCATTTCGTACCCCAGCGAAGATTCAATGAATTAGCTTTGGGTTTGCCAGATATTTTCGGTGGATGACAAGATGCTGGGGCGACAGCGGGTGTTTTTATTTGAGTGATTTCTGATGGATCACTAAGACCGCCAATATTCGAACATGACAAACGAAGAGAGTATGAATGTCCAGGTGTCAGTTGTTCCAGTAAGTATTCTCTTTCCAATCCATTATAAGTAACATGAAAGCCTATATAAAAAGAAAATTCGAATAAGAACTCTGTTTAGTTTCCGCATTGAGAAAACATCGGAACATGACGAAATGGACAACGATATTCGGGCACTTACCATCTCCAACTAATCGAACAAAACGAAATTCAAAAATTAGTTTCTAGGATGCATTCGTTTCTCTTTTCTTACCTTTGGATTCTTCTAACTCAAGGTGATATTGTTGGATATCAGCACCACCATCATCTCTAGGTGGGTCTAAAATATTACAAATATTAAAATCGAACACGACATGATGAAAATTATCTTTTCATACCCCAAACAATTCGACATTGTGTTGCTTGTAACTGTCCTTTAATTCGAGGCTTAGCTGGTGGATCCGGTCGATCAGGTAATGTTTTATATGTGACAATCGCCGAATAGTTACTTTGTCCTTCTTGATTGTGTGCTGCCAACTAAATCATAATCATCATTAGACATAAAAAAAAAAGTTCAATTCGACTTACTCGGAACTTATATTCGGTATTTCTAAATAGGTCAGTAACTGTATAGTTACACAACGGACCCGTGTATTTATTGCGAAAATAATTCGCTTCATCATTCATTTGTAGAGTAAATGCTTCATCTATTGGGCGTTGAGCCCATGATAAAGTTAAGTGCTTGACGCCTTTTTCCACTAGAATGGGTGGATCTGGTTCGGTCGGAATAGTACCCAATGTACTATATCGAATTGTTTCACTAAATTCACTGAAAAAAAAGCCCAGAGAGAATCGACTGAGCGAAGAAAAATAATTATGGATTATTACCTTCGTCCAATACTGTTCTCGGCTGCCAAACGGAACGCATAAAACGTGGCAGGAGTTAGTTTACTTAGTAGGTATTGTTTCTTTATACCACGATACACTTCGACAAACTCTCGACCTTTACCCTGAAAACGAAGATTTCAAATGATTCTGAGGAAAGTTATCACGAACTAACCTCATCGTATTCGAGAATATAATTCAAGACTTTGGATCCATTATCAGCTGTTGCTGTCCATTTTAACGTCAGAGAATTTTTTACCCGACTACCCAATAGTTTAGGCGGAGCAGGTCGATCAGGTTCACATTGATCAGTTGTAAATGGAACGGGATTGGTGTATTCACCTTTACATGAATCAATACAAGCACATACTCTATTGTGAATAGAATTTAATCAACATATTCAGAAATAAGGTAAGAAGATTTACTTTAGATGATATTCTGTTGCTGGCTTCAGATCTTTCAACGTTATTTCGTTAGCATCACCACTAAAAAACAAGAATTTATCAAATATGACATGTCTAAACTTCAAATGATTAATTGGACATTTTGCCATGTCTTGTTATCGAAAACTGATAACAATTTTCTCATCCCTGGAGAGTAAGATGTTTTCAGTTAATCCAATTATCTAAAGCGATGCGAGATGCTCTTTGATCTTTGTCAACACTCGTAGATACATGTCATTTCATTATACTTATAGTATCTTTTCACAGATAGGTTCCAGACTCGTCCAAAGGCGAGCTAAACAAAACTACGAGTAGGTATCATTCGATTGGCGATGAAAGCTCCGGGAATCAGGAATGTTTCCCATCTTTCCGAGGGAACTCCCACCAGTATGACAATGGGAGAAAGAAAACGAGGCAGCGCAAACATTATTCTTACCAGTAGACTTGTTTATATTTGGCATCTTTGCCTTTATCTGACAATAACAGTTCGTAAATAAGATTAGTAAAATCGATCGAATATTCTGATTGTGATGACGTGGATGAAGTTGAACGTGGAGGTTGTATTCTTACTAGTACACTTCGACTTTCTATATCTTGAACCTGAGAAGAATCACGAAATTATTTCTATTTGAAGCAAGACTTAACACATTTCTTACGATGGGTAGAGATAATTTGGAGAGACACTTTTCTATAATTTGCCGTTCTTTATCATATTCAGCCGAAGATGTTAAATCAATTGATTCGGTTGTCGGTTGAACAACCATTTCTGGATAGAATGTTGAATAATGCGTTGGTGGTAATGGAGCTGCTGATGGATGATGGGGGTGATGATGAGCATGATGATGCTGAGGTTTATCAGAGCCATCTGTGATAGAATTATGAATATAGATTAGTCAAAACTAAATATGGTCTAACTTACTCAAAGTGCCATTATTTACATATGAGCTCGTGTTCGTATTGGATGATGGTACTCGTCGTTTTTGTCCAGAACTATTCAAAGTTCGTGTGTTAGATGCTACACCTGTTGTTGCACAACTGTTTGTGTTTGTATTATATACAGGAGAACGACGTTGTTGATTTGATGTGGAATTTGTTGATGATGTTGATATAGATGTATTTCCACTTGTCGCTGTCGTCGTTGTTGAACCATTACTTTCAGCTGGATGTATTAGACATTGTGAGGCTAGAAATGAAATGCACGCTAATGAAAATTTGCATTACAGCATTTCAAATTGATCATACGATTAGTAGGGGATGACGTATGATTACAGCTTGAACGTGATGAATATGATAATGTATCACCTGTGTAAGGTCCATATACATTTGGATTATGATATTGATGTGGATGCCCATACAATCCATTGTAGGGTGACGGAGAATAACCGGTATGCTAAAAGTAAGAAAAACAAAACAATTTAAATTCTATTTATTTGCTTTTGAAGTTTGTTTTTCAAGAAAAAGAGACTGAATTAATTAGAATACATTATTCTATAATATATTCGTCTATTTGCTTTTCCTCCTCTTCGTGTTCCTGTCCATTCATACCATGTGATGATGAGGTGGTGGAGGTGGAGGTGGTCCGGGTTGTGACATAATAACATGTGTTAGTACACCATTCTCATCAAGAACCTGTTGAACCATATGTCCAGGTGGCAAATGTAAGGGTAATGGAAAGGCTGGTCCGTTCTCTGAGATCATTCTCACTGTTGCAGGACCTAAAAACAGATAATAAAAATAGACATTCATGCACTGTTGATTATATCTCGTTGTTCTATGACGGGAAAAAGTTCCCGCTTGTCGATTTTCTCTTTGTTAAGACTACAAAAGAATCACATATTACCAAGCTGACTGCTCACATCAAGGCGAATACTTTGACGTATCAGCATCACGGACGTGGCATACCACCATCGGATGTAGAACAGAAGGCAGAAAAAAACGAGGAGAACCGATAGAGGATGATAAACTGTCAAACTTCGTACGTCTGTTTCATCAAAGGTAGAAAAGTCGAGCGAAAGGTCGTCTACGCCATACATTTGTGTTTATATACGTTGAAAAATAGGTAGCGAGATCAGAGGAAGAAAAACAGCCGCTGATTTGTACGACCAGTCAGATAGTGGGTGAATAGTTGGTGGGAGAAATAGAATCATGACGTCATTCAAGCAATAATTATACTGACGATTATCTTTATCCAGGCACGACTGCATTCTGATTTATCCATTAGTAATAGAGCAATGAGTCGAACATTCTCCTTTTTCTTCTTCTTCTTCTTCTTTCTCTCGCATTATGTAAAGGAAATTGTTGTTACTAGTTCAACATTTTCTCTGAACGAGTCATCGACGTTAGCCACGCGCAATCCACATCAGTCATAATCACGCCCTTCTCCTGCATTCACTTTACTCTTCGGTAGCTACAACGAGTACAATGTTATAATGATGAATCACGCATCGAGATATATACATACATACATATATATATATACGTGTGTATGTGTATATATACATATACATCTGTATGCATATACGTGTATATACGAGAACGAGAAAGACGGGCTAGTAGAATAATTGAACTCGGTTCAATTTAGAGAACAAAAAAATAGAGAAGAGAAAACTTTTTTTCTCTCCTCATATGTCGACATTAAAATGAGACAATTTCAAAGAAGGCAAAGAAATTTTTTTTCATCTAATCAAAAGTGCAAAAGGTCATTTGAAAACCTACTCTGCTGCTGTGCTTGCTGCCCTGACGGTTGAGTAGCAAGCCAAAGAGGCATTTGATCATGACTGGACGTAGTTGACGATGATGATGAATGAATTTCGCTATTACCATTCGAATTACTATTATTATTATTGTTATTATTATTATTATTATTGTGATTGAAACGAAATCGATGATGATCGAAAAGATACTGTTGTTGCTGTTGCTGCTGCTGTTGTTGTTGTCGTGATGGTGGTGGTGGTTGAAAAAACGGGTGAGTTAGATTTGGAGGCGAAGGTGTGGCAGTAACCAGTAGACGTTGATGTTTTAACGAATCGGGTGAAGACGTATTCGAAGAACATGATGACGTCGTTGGATAGAATCCATTTGCAGAAAAACATCCCATATCATACATGATCAATGAGATTAGAATAGTAATAATAATAATAGAATTGACAAGTTAAAATACAAAACAAGACAAATCAATGTTCGCGATCGATTTTAATTCTGATTATTATTGTTTTTGTTGACAATCAACCAATAACGATGACAAAAGCTATCTTTTGACAGGATGGTGTTCTCTGCACGCATGCGTCTCGGCCATAGGTCGTAGTTGTCCAATGTATTTTGCTGTACTATGTATGTATGTGCTCTTGCTCGTCGTTCTTTTTTCCTTCTTCTTCTTCTTCTTTTCTTTCGCTCTTTCTCCTCTCCCGTTCTCTTTTTCATTGTACATACAATTAGAACAACTGTAGAACGAGCGACAACGAACACACACACATACATACACTTATACAAAAAGAATAACGGAACACTCGCTGCTGCCACCGCCCTGTCCGCTCGTTCGCCTCCAGTAGCGTACTTTTTCTTCTTATTCTTCTTCTTTTTGTGCTTGTTCTTTTTCTCTCAAACTTCCCATTTAGTGGCGTGTAGCGTATGAAAATAAACACACGCGAATATACGATAGTCGGCCTATCTCATCAACTAAGAGTGATGTTTGTTTTCGCGAATAATTCTCTCCTATACTGAAGCACACAAAAAACGAAGAATAAAAAAGAGGAATAGAACATCGGCCATGAGCACACACACACATCTTCAAATTCATGCAGTTGACCATGAGATATACATATGGATATACATATACAACAATGCGGATTTATCGTTATCAACGACGAAGAGTTCGTAGATAGATGAGAAAGTGTGGAAGAAAACAAAGATGATAGCTTTGCCAATTGTCATTTGAGATATGTCTGATATCTTGAAATCGAGCGACAACTCAAACACCAAGATTTGCTGATCACCGAGTGAAAAACAATAAGTATATTTTCGGAATGAATTATTCACAACTTTAAGGTACTCTATTCGGTTTTGTCATGTCTTATGCTACATTTTCAATCAATTTTTATCTATTAATAAGAAAACATTTGCACAAATTTCTCTCGATTATATATTCAATCTTATATTCTAATCGACAATTACTATCGTGTTTTTCTCTATTGAATATGATTACAACAATTCTTTTTCTTGTTCAACCGTGTTTTCTCAGAAGAAACAGTGACTTACCATGTACTTCTTTGACTTCATTATCGACTTGGACACGAAAGATTTGCCCGGGCTTGACTAAAATCCGAGCAACGGATGAACGAGGTGCTCCTGACGGAAGGTCACCTGAAGTTGCTTCGGTAAATGACGCTTCAGCAGTGATCATATTCGTTGAATTAATTGTTGATGTTGATGTATCTGCTTCTGGTAATCCATCGATAGTACCACCAGCTGGAATATCAGTTTCTTCAGAGTCTGCTGGTGCGATTGGTTCTTGAATCTGTTCTTCTGAGATGTGTTCATCAGATGATACTAATGGTAATGAAACTGTATCATTATCTTGATTATCAAGATGGTTCGATTGTTCTACTGAATCAGATGTCGAAGTCATTAATAAATACTGGAAAAATACGATAAACAATTAGGAGAATAAAATAAAACAGCATTGACGACGACGATGATTATGAAAACCTAACCAAATCATCTGAAACATATGGAGATATGAGAAATAATTTGTAAGTATGATGCAATAAAACCAGACATTCTGTTCAACTCTCTTCATCATCATCATCATCAGCGAGTTTCTCTCTTTTTTTTCTTCTTTCTTTTTTCCTTTTTTCTTATTCTCCTCAACGATGAGGAACATTCAGAGACAAAAAACCTCATGTATGTTATTCTTGTGAACGACAACATCAACTAATCAAAAGCGAAAAAAGAAAAGAACCGTCAACGATGATAATCAAGCACGGACAGTTAGTCAACGTAAAACAAGTTTCTCTCTCTCCCTCTTTTGACAAGAAATAAATGATGTTTTGTAGGTGGAACGTGACTTCAGCAATCCTTTCCTATTAAATCAAGATTTCTTTTTCTCCTTTTGTTCTTTTTATAGCTCAATTCTTAACTCGGGACAACATTCCCTATCGATGTACGGTCACGAAAAAATGTAAAAGAAAACGATCTCTTCAACATTACTTTGTGTCAATATTTTCGTTGAGATTCGTCGCTAACGATGCTAGCTCACATTGTCTGCCATTTCTTTTTAATACACAGAAAAGGGAAGAAGAACCAATACAAATCAATCACGAGGAAGTCCAAATGGTTAAAAAAAAAGAAACAATTTCTACTGAACACAACTTCCACTCAACTCGTATTTCCTTTCTATGTAAAGTAACCATCGATTAGTCTTATCATTTTCAATATGTTTCTCATATTTGAATATACGTAATCTATAAATACACGAAATATGTTCAAGTATGGCATTCATGCCACGATAAGAGGAAGGAGAAAAAAATCTCAATAGATTTCACTTCCTATTTATTTTGAATCTTACCTAATAATGGGAAGAATAGAGGTGCTTATTTCTGTAAAAAGTCAGTCGTACTTCTTTCTTTCTCTTTTACATATCAATAAGCTTGAATTTATTGTTAACGCTATTACTTATGAAAGGTAGACAGACGAACAAATGAAGGGAAAGGATTTGCTTATAAGAAAAATACTCCCGCAATCAAGTTTCATTATATTTTTCGTACGAATTTCCTGTTGGTGTTTTCAAATAAACAAGAAAGAGTTGTTCTTCTTCTTCTTCTTCTTTCCACGCAATACAAACATATATTCAATTTCTCTTCTGGTTATCGTATTCCTGATGAAAAGAAAAAACAAAGACAAATTTAGATCAAGTAAAACTATCCGATTACTACCTTTTTCTACGTGGTAATAGTAGAAAGAAAAGCAATTCATTTCCATGTATGTTAGTCACTAACACGTCGATAGACTCATGCTCGACGCATACCGAAAAAATGAGATGAATATGAAAAATATTCTAGTAGAGAACGGAAGCGTGTCGCGTTGGTGTTGACTGCCATCGTTTGCGTTCTCGCTGAGAAATTATTAGGTTGTTCAGCAAATGAGAATGAGAGAGGGAGAAGACGCACATCTCTCTTCTGCATGTTGCCGAACCGGCAAAGACGAGTTGTTGTTAGTCGGAAAAGAGATGACGCGAAAAGAGGAAGAAAAGAATATATATATATATATATATATATGTAAAAAAAACTTATATTCTATTCTTTGTTCTGTTCTACTAACTGGCTCGCGGCCGAAAGACCTCTATGTTACAATGCAAGGACTTGATAATCATAGGAGAAAATGAAATTAAAAAAAGCGGAGGAGAGAAAAAGACGTGTATAGAGAGTGTGGGTGGAGGGAATAAAAATGGAAATAACAAATAGCAAGTGGCAACTTCTTTTAACTATATCGACTAATGAAACAATTAGCAAAGCAGAAAAGAAAAGTTTCTTTTCACATAAAATATGCATAAATTTATTCAAAATTTCATGTATTAATAACCTCCTATCTCTTATTCTTCTCGTTTGTTAAAAAAAGAAAGCAAGAGACCTGTCAAATTGCGATGTACATTAATTCTTTTTAAATATCTTTGTGTTCAAACGGATGTAAATACTAAATCTTTTCCTCAGGAAAAACGAGTGCATAATTTGGCTGTGATATCAATAGATTACGCCATATAACCTCTAAACATCGCTGATTAGACAGACGAAGATCTCTCATCAATAAAACAAATGATCGTTGCTTACTCGAAATCGAAGAAAACGAGATATTCACGAACGCAAATCTATTTTCGAGCACTGCAATCGACTTTTATCATTTATTAATCCATAAGTCAAATAGTAAAACTCATCTACACGTCTGATGAATCGATTTCACCTGAAAGAAAAAGAAATGAATGCATTTATATTTGTGCGTGGATTAAAAAATATTTTCTAAACTAAGTAACTTCATCTCGAAGCAATACCATTCGAATTATAAATAACTATAGAAATTATCATTTGACTGGCGCATATGTCTTGATGAAAGAAAATGCGATCCAGTCAACCTTGTAATGAAAACAGAAAAAGAAAAGACTTACGCATCAATACGAATGAAATTATTTATTTATTTATTTATTTTAATTACTATTCATTGGCCGTCTCGCGTTTACCATTCACACATGCGACAGGTGTCGCTAAACGGCTATAGTTCATCATGAATTTTGAACGATTGACGCAGAGTTGAAGCATAATCAGTTCTTCGTTGTGATGAGGGCACCTCGTGATACGCAGCAGACCTGTTAGTACGAGAATTAACCGTCGTCGATGGGCTAATAATAGTAATAATACAATTACGAGAAAAAATATGTTAAACCTAGAGTTCATCGTCGGAAGCTTATCGGGATTTTGATAAATGCTGTTAATCACTTCGTCATGTGAATATTGTAATCACACATGAAAACATTTATGATTATATTATCTCGACGCAGAAATATCGAGATGTGTTGGAGAATCTTATTAATTAGAAAGGAAGTTGTGTCATTTTACTTCAATTGTATGATGCATGAGGCGAAGAAAACATCATGCAAAAAGAAATCATAGCAAATATGAATGATTTTGTTCGATCAGCTTACGATGCACTTTCGATTTTCAATATGCTACATGTTAGCAATACAAATTTATTTGTTTGTACAAACAAAAGTTGTTTTAATCAAGAGTTTGTTAGAGTTTATGCTTTAAAGTACAACCTAATTGAAACTTTCAGGCTTTTTCCATGAATAAAATCGAGTGAATTGCCATAATGATTGCCTGATAGCAAATCTTCTCAAGGACGTACGGAAGTAAACTGAGCAACAAAAAAGAACTATAAATTAAAGCACTTCGTTACATTCTTCTTTTACTCGCAACGTACGAGAAAGTTGTGAAGTACATGGCATAAACTATTTCATTTTGCGTTCGTCTTGATAAAGATGTTTTCACTATGAGAAACAGAGAGGTAATGCTATACCCGCTTTATTCTACGAATGATGAAGGTTGTTGACTTTTACACCTTTTCTAATTTTTTTACGCCTCCATTTTTTGATATAATATCAAAACATGTTTCTTGAGAGTGAGTCATCGTCTTTTATAAATGCTTGATAAATAAGTTGATCGTGCAAGTTGAGAACGATGATATTCATGTGCAAACTTTATTTTCCTTCTCTTTACTACCTTTTTCTCTTGACAATCGCCTAGACAACGACATCATCATCATTCTCTTTAAATAATCGAGAACATTGGTAAGATTTTTTATTAGAAAATAGTTTCCTGCTCGAACAAGCGAAGAAAAGTGCAGACACAGCGCCAAATCAGTTTCTTTTAGTATTCTTTCCAGATTTATTTTTCATTTCAACGAAACATGGCATCAGGTGGTCACAGCGATTTAAAAGAAGTGTTTGACAAATACTCGAAATTCGGCAAAACTGAAGCTCAATTGAAGGAAAGAGACATCCGAATTGAATCGAAAAATATCCAGAAAATGATGAAAGACGGTGGTGTCATCGACAGTAAATACACGACTCAATTGCTTGATAATGATATGGCTCGAGTACTTGGCAAGCTGACAACTGGTGGAACTTATCAAAAAGGCATGTAAGTGAAAGAGATAAAATACTTTTGCACGATTACATTATGTCAATGTATGCAAATCTCGTTGTAGTAAAACATTTGAGTTGAATGGCTTCAAACTACTGATCGATCAGATCGCCGATTCGAAGAAAACAACGGCTGATCATATCATCTCGCAAATCAGTTCAACAGGTGGTCCAAGTTTAGCTAATGTTACCGTACGAGATATTCTTCTCGAATGTTTCACAGTCATTTTTCTATGTATTTCATAGGGCACAGCGAATAAGAATATTACCGATCGTATGACAAACGTCAGCCATTATACAGGTTCGCACAAAGAACGTTTTGATGCTGAAGGTCATGGCAAAGGCAAAGAAGGCCGTACAGATGAAGCCAAGAATAGCGGTTACGTCGGAAACTACAAAGGCGAAGGATCATACGACAAAAAGCATTAAAATGAATTCATAATGCATCAGAACATTCTACATGATAAATGACACTTCGAAAACGTTCTATAAGCATATATATCTCCGTGTTTTGCGTCTTGATATTTTTTTGTGATAGGCTTTTCCTCTGTTCTATCTGTTTCACTTGTAACCATACCTCTACTAATCTTGCACATCTAGTAGTAAAAATCATAATTAAAAATGCACAGGAAAATTTAAACTGTTCTGAATATCGGTTTACATAAGATTTCCTGACAAAGAAGGAGTACAATGAAGTGTAACAATGACGACAGTCTTAGTTTTTCTTTTCCATTGTACACAAAACCGGCCTTTCGTCGCGTTATTTTTTTCTCCACTCGATACACACACACGATGAGGGAAAAAGGAAAAAAGACGGGCGCAAAAAGAAAGAAAGGAACAAGAAAAATATACGTTCTCATTGATTCTATACATGTATATATATATATACGACTATCATTTATTCAAACGAGCTCAGTCTTTTTCCTTTTCACTTTTTATTACTTGTCAATTTGATAATATTTAATATTATTATCATTCAAAACCAACAATTAACAAGCGCACTTGTTTCTGTTGTATTGTCGTCACTTTCCGACTAAATCAAGTAAGTTTTTACGTCAAACAACGATCTCTTTTCTCTCTCTCCCCCTTATATTTGTCATCATGACGTCATGTTTGTTGGCAGGAAGAAAAGGTTTTTTTCCTTGTTACAGTTACGGAAAGTGAAGCAACATGATGACCCTTTTCTTTCAAAAACCCAGTGATGGAGAAGTACATATCAGGTTATATCTGACTGCTTTTACGAAGTATAGGTGAAATAAACCCAGTTTATATAAGACAGTCAATAGCTAAGCAGTTGATTTGACAAGTTGAATGTTGATAAATTTTTGAAATATTTTCACCTATGAATAATTATTGTAATCATTTCACCTCCGCACTAAAACTGCATATACCTGACACTTATTTATAGCAGAAGCGTAGGAGATGAATGAGTTCTCTTTCGTTCTGCTGTTTTTCTCTTCTCGACATTTTCATTCCAATCAATACATGTTTCTTTGTGTCTACGATAAGAAGATCATAGAAATGATGTAATTCTTTTCTTGTTCTTTTTCAGTTATTTTCAAAAGCTGATGAATTCAACGATTGCCAATCAAACAGTGTCAGGAATGAACTCATCGAAAATAAAATTTGAAAGTGTTGATTCCGTTCTTCATTTTTTGAAAGAACCTCCTCCGTCCGAAGTAGACTCTACTTCAAGTTCAGTTAATTCTACGAAAACGAATCTTGCTTTGAGATCCAAACAAAAAATCAAAAAGGAAAAAGAACTTGCACAAGCCAATGCTGAAGGTACAATTCAAATTCTTCCAACGGGTCGTGTCAGGTAAAGAGATTCTGTGAATAATAGACTGATTAAAGTATCTGTTAACTGATTAGATATGGCCCGATAACGGTTAATCCGCGTAAACAACCTTCAAAAACTTTATTTACGGGTCGCCGATCGAAATACGAACAGCTTAATGGCGATGACGAAGAAAAACGTCGTGTGCGACGTGAACGTAATCGTATCGCTGCAACGAAATGTCGTGAAAAACGTGAAGGTGTTCTATCAAAACTTGAACTTGATCATCTTCATGAATCACAACTGCATACGCGCCTACTACAGAACGTTTCACAATTAGAACAGAGAAAACAGGCTCTTCAATCAATGATATCCACTCATATGCTGGATTGTACGCTACCACAAATCAATTCCATAGCAATTCCGCCACAAGAACAACCCACTATGGTTTTTGGCGATTCAACTTTTCTTACATCGATTAGAGAAACACATGCTCTTCCACTTCCTTCTCACCAACCACAGCTAATATCCCACGGCGAAGAAGAGTGTAGTAATTTTCTCCAACCAGCACCCGTACTGACAAATTCAGTATATGATTCAGATCAATCCAACTATATATATCTCTCAGAACAACAATCTCACCCAGAAACAATAACCATGTATTCAAGTAGTATCGAACGTTTGATCAATAGTATTGAATCGTCAGCAGCATATGTCGATAATAATAATAATAACAACAACAACACATCTTCAGGTCTGTTTAATTCAGCATACGGATCATCGACATGTGCTCAACAACATTCAAGTTCAAGTGAGGACGGTTCGTTGCCACCAACAAAAAAGAACACTTTTGTATGTTAATGAAACCAATTCGTCGATGACAGATATAATCTAGTAGACATTCGTATTGGTTTGTTTTTCTTCATTTTTTTCTAGTCCCAGCTGACGAATTCGCAATGATTTCTCGTCGTTTCTTTGTTTTTTCATTTTCTGTAACTCTCTGTTTATTTTCTTACTAATCATGGTACCGAGGTTAGCCATTGCGTGAATTTACTAACAAAGAGCAGTACTTTTTGCGAATTAAACAAAATTTTTCGTTCTACATTATCCTCGTGTGTTATTATTTATTTGTTTTCCTCAATAAAGTTACTTTCAAGTCGACGGATCCCGACAATCTATTTGAAATGTTTCTCGCGTTTTGATATTATCGATAGATTACCATTAAGCATAGACTTGACAACATGTTTTCGAAAAATTCGTGGTAAAACTTGACCGAAGCACTGCATCAGTGTCGGGTTTTCTTGACATGTTCGATGATAATCATCGAAACTGATCACACCATCGTGATCTTTATCGAATTTTTTAAATATTAGTGTGATAAATTCGTGCAGAATCAAATCTGCGTCTTCCTTTTCATTCATAATTGGCAGATCTTTACGTAAGAATGTAAATAACTCCTCTCGTTGTAAATTTCCATCCGCGCTGACATCATACACACGAAAAATCAATTTAATTTGTTCGTCGATCGATGCATATAATAGCAAATTCATAGCAGATAAGAATTGTTTTAATGAAAGTGTTTTTTCGCCTTGACCAATTAAGATAAACAAACGTTCGACGATCGTTTCATCGTTAAGGTCAAATATCGTAGATAAAAAGTCACGAAAATGCTCGCGCGACAATTGATTACTATTATTATCGCACAGTTTATGAAATACTAACGTTAAACGATTGATTTCAATACCAGATTCATCGAAATTTAACGAAGATAAAAATGTTCGATCGAATTTCTTCTGTTCAGCATGTAAACGATGCAATGGCATTTTGATGATTA
Source organism: Adineta ricciae (assembly GCA_905250025.1). NCBI lineage: Eukaryota > Metazoa > Rotifera > Eurotatoria > Adinetida > Adinetidae > Adineta > Adineta ricciae. The sequence continues at coordinate 1,518,246 of CAJNOJ010000002.1, forward strand.
GGAATTCTGCGGGAAATATTTACGTGAAAAGTAAACGAAAATCTCTTCGAGAGTACTGTTTTCTCGTAAGATGTCAATTATGCATTATTGAAAACGATTTCCGAACGGTGATCTTAAACAGAGTCAAGATGTTCATGTTGTTTTGTCACTGGAAATCATAACAGCTAAGAAATATTGATTACTACAAATTTTACGAGTGTTCTTGAGGTCTTTCGCATGTATCGAAAACAATGGTATTCTATTCTTAGACCGATTGATTGGAGTATCGAATCACTATCGATATGACTCCGTTTATCTTTTCCTATGTGGTTAAGCAATGTTGCATATATTAGTGACATCTCGTGTTGCTGTAGAACATTCTCGAACAATCTTGAGAAGTCTGTCTAAGATCGAATGAGTTTATTTTAAACGGATTGATAACACAAATGATAGAGCGGTGAAAAAAACATTGAACTATGAATGATTTTATGTTTTGATAACCGTTTAAAACAGTCGAGCTCCATAACCGAAAGTTGACTTGATGCTTTCGAAGTAGAAGCGTCTCCATCCCTCCTAAAAACATTTCAAACAATAAAATTATTCTCGAACTGTTCAATTATTCGACAACTTACTATCGTATTGTCGTAGAATTGTGTTGGTACACCCGTTTGTTGTACAATCAATTTCGTTTGTTCTGTATCTTCCTCAAAGATCAACGAAACATGTGAATAATGTTCTGCAGGCCATGATTTAAATCGCCATAACATATCAATACGATCGTAAGGAATGATATCGAGAAAACTTCCAGTTATGTTATCACCAAATAATGAAAATTTACCGCCTTGCTGACAATCATATTGTGAAGCACTGTTTTGTGTAAATGCTTTGACCATGTTGATATCTGTAAATGTCTGGAACAGTTCGGATCGTGGACATTTGAAGGTATCTTCGACACGTAATTCTCGGGTTTCGAATGATGTTGATTTATTAGTTGATGATGATGATGATTGAGACGTTGAGGATGGTTTTGATGTTGTTCCAATATTTTTGTTAGTAGATGAAGATGATGAAGAAGTGGCTTTTGTATTTGTTGAAGTCGAAGAATTTTTTGTTGGTAAAATGAGACCTTGCGAAAATTCTTCTTTAAGTAAACGGACGTATTCTCCAAGTTTTTCCCGTATCAGAGGTTCGCCTTTGATCTTCATCATTTCTTTTAATTTGTCAGCTTTGGATTTTTCCGCTGAAAATGTGATGTTTACTTCATGAATGTCATTCTCATCCGATAAATTTGGAACTTCAAATCCGCCTTCGAATTTTGTTCGATTTTCACCTGTACGGACTGAACCTTCCCATTTACCTTCTATATGCCATTCATACTACAAAATAAACTCGACGGTAGATTCATTTGAATGAGCATAGTGAAGTTCTTTCTTACAAGAAAAACAAGTTTTGCCTTGCGATTATTTGCTGACGCTTCACCATCACATTTCTTCAATTCTTTTACTTCACATATAAACTGTTCATCTTCCACTTTAAGACCTATTAGGAGTTCATTCAATTTGTCTTTTGACCACTGTGTCGCATTCTTTTCTTTCCAATGCCAATTATTTGGATTTGTTGCTGAACAAAACGAAACGAATGATTTCTTGGAATGTCTATAATGAGAATTTACGTTTGTGATTACATACCATCAGGGCGTTCTTCTACAATCCAACGCGGATCACCTTTTCCCCATTCAGCCATTGTTTTATAAGCCTAAGCCGTGTCAAAAATCAACAATCGTGTGAAAGTGCCAGGTAAGTTTCTATCGATTTAAGTAATTCGACAACCGTCGGCCGTGTTTGAATAACAGAAATGATTTCACTGGCTTGCATTTGATTCGCTTATAAACGCCAATAGAACACAAACACGATTGGTTTGCCGTAGGGCCAATGGTACATCGTTTATGCGTTTTCATTCGTCACCCAACAACCAATTACATCAGAACTCTGTGTGTCTGTCGGAGAAGCACACAGTAAGCGAGTTTTACAAAGAAAATTGTAAAAAGTTCTTTGATGAGTGCTATCGAAGATTACGAAAAGTATCCTCAACATTTAAATTCTTCTCTTAAACGACATAAAGAATTTTACCAGCAGTTCGTAATTTTCTGAAGTATTCTTGTGTGCAGATATCAAAAGACTTCGTTTGGGATCTAGTAAAACGAACATCTTTTGGCCTGTAAATATCATATTCCTTCTACATGCCTTTTTCGCTTTCTTACACATGAACGAATCGTTTTCGAACAAAAAATGTTAATAAAAAGGAAAGAACATAGCAAACTATCAGCAATACTAGATAAAAATCCATGCTTTACAACTGCTCTAGACTTTCACGTGCAAATCAAGTACTTATTTTTCAGGTATGAGTAACTATGTTATTTATGAGTCATGTCAATAATACTTTGACTATATAAACTAAATAACGTCATATTCAAAACGCACATTCAAAACGCACATTCATACGATCGATGTCAGAATCGAAATCGACACTTGATATTCAACGCAACATTTATGAACAATTGTATTCTCAACATCAAGCTACTAGACGAGAACATCAAGACAGTCTCATTAAACCGCTACAGGATTTAAATGAAGAAGTACAACATTGTTTAGCCGCAGACAAGGGCACGTACGCAAAAGCGAAAGAAGAGTATCATCAAGACTTCAATATTTTCAAGCGTGCTTTTACCAGTGACGCTTCAGAACGCGAGGCAAAATCGGTGACACCTGTTAAAGAAATCTATCATGAACGAAAAGATCTAGCTGGAAAAGTTCTCGAATTACTCAAGGAAACAACCCAAGAAGCAAACCCTATCGAATCTCGAACGTATTGGAATGGTTCCATTGCAGTTGTATACAATCCGATAACTGGGCGTGCCGAATGGAAACAAAACTGGCACGGTGGTATTCACGGTGTGTTCAATCCTTCGACTGGTACCGTTGAATGGCAACAAGCATTTCACACTGGTGTCTTTGGAGTGTTCAATCCGAAGTCAAACATGGTCGAATGGAAACGGAATTTCAATGGCGGTGTACATGGAGTCTATAACCCTTCTACACAAGAAATCGAATGGAAATCAGCGTTTCATAGTGGTGTTGGCGGTGTGTATAATCCACTTACCCATCAAGTAGAATGGAAAACAGCATTTAATGGCGGTGTCGTTGGATATTTTGATCACCAAACGCAACGGGTCGAATGGATAGATCAATGGCATCATGGAATCGCGCTAATCTTATGGGATCCAACTTCGAAAACCTATTTAACAACTGCTAGTTGTGGTTGGTATGATAATGAATAAATGTTTTTGTTGGCCACATACGAACAAACCGTTAAATCTCAAATTCATCATCTTTCAGAATATTTTTGTCGAGACGGTTAATGTTATGTTTTTCTTTTTTTCATAACTATGCACAATTGATTGAGTAACAATGATCTTTTGTTATTATTTCAATATTCACATAAACTGTAATAGAGCTAATCGGCTGAATACAATAGCTAATCTCTTTTGTCTGAAATACTTATTTCCAATCGTAACAGAAGTAAAAGATGAACTGTTGTTCTCGTGACGATGACTTTTATTTATATGTAAGTTTTTCAGAGAAGAAAATGTCTCGCACTATTGTGCAAAACGTGTGAAAATTGAATTCGAACGTGTCAAACAGCGATTTTAATCTTAATTTGCTCCAAAATGATACACATCTAAATGGGTGAATTAATTGATCAATACCGATCATATTTTGCATAGAAATATGGATACTATTCTTCGTTCGGAGGATCAATTCGTCCTCTTTGATTATCTATCTGAATGCATCATCGCTCTTTCTAAATGGTCATAAAAGAGAAGAAAAATACGCATATACATGACCATATCGGCTAGGCGAGTCTGCACATATATTCTCTTCTCTTCTGACCACATTTATTCATTCGTTTCTCTTAAACAGTTTGTATCGGTGTAATCGTAAGTACAATCTTCCAAATGCTTTTGTTTTTCAAACACTGTAAATCCTAGATGTCTGTCATTAATCACAATAAAAAACTCCTCTTCTCAAACTTATCCTACAAGACAACTGAACAAACGCTAACAAACTATTTTTTAACGTACGGTTCAATCGAAGACTTAGTTTTGTACAAAGATGACCAAGATCAATCGTTACGTAAAGGTTTTCTTATCTATCAAGACACCGACTCTGTGAACAAGATCATGTCGAAACGACCTCATTATATTGATGATAGACAAATTCATCTTCAACGACCCATACCAAATCAATATCGAACTAATCTGCCGGAGCAATTGGGATTAAATTTAACAGTTAATGAAATTTTTATTAGTCGTCTGTGCTCGGGTGAGCAACGCGAGATGTTAATGGGCTATTTTGAAAAATTTGGAAAAATAATTGATTGTCGAGTGTTTAATTCACATTCAAAAAATTCCAATCAAGCTGGCTATGCATTTCTACGCTTTCAGGATTACGATAGTGTTGGTAAGAAATTCAATTTCAACGGAAAAGAAACATAATGCGAGATTTTCCTTTCGTTTTCAGATCGGATTATTCTCTCAAGACCACATGTGATTCATTCGAGATTTTACAATATTAGAAAATGTATACCCAGAGAGTATAACTTTATCATATCGTCAACGAAACCTATTAGTCAGAATAAACCCGCATGGCGTCACTTCGCATTTGGTTTGATTAACACTAAAACACAGGAAATCACTTATCCATCGCTACCTTCTGTTCAGTGAGTTTTCAGTGTTTGAAGATATAATTCAAAGACATTTTACTCTATAGACATGAAAGACGCCAATCTCCAGCGAACGATTTCACACTGGTTGATCCACCACCATCTACAGCAGCATTAACTGTTTCGGTAGACCGAACAGAATTGAAGAAGAGTGCTACAAATGATTTTGAATTGATCACAAATCATTCTCTATCATCTAGCAGTATATCAATTGTAAATTCGGACGATGATTTCACGCCCTTAGCATCGCCTCTCTACTCAACAGCGATCGCTTACTCACCCTCAATATTCGATCACGAGGATCGAAAAAATTACGAGTTAGTCTAAGGAGTTTGCTTTGTTTTTCTTTTTTGATGTATTTATCTGGTGTCTGTATAACGATATACGATTGCCTTTCTGGTTTGTATGGTCGAATGTCACTAACACGTGGATATGCATAAATACGTGTCTAATATTATTCTTATTGTCTTTTCATAAAATTTGTTTTTTTTTCCATTCATATGAATATGTAACTATATTTGATAACTAATAAATAATATATGTATATAAATGTGTACGTTGCTCTCTAACAACAAAAAAACCCATAGTTTTAAACATCTATATGCCAAGAAGTTGGATTAGGAGTTTCATAGATCTGATCACATTGATCTTCATAATCATCATCACGACAAAAAGACATTCGTGTAATCAAAGGTGGTGGTGGTGGCGGAGGTAACAATGGTCGAGTTAATTCATGATCTTTGTGATCCTTCATCATTGTTGTATAACACTCGACAATATCAACAGGCGGATCAAGAGTCGTTCGAGTAACACCTGAATTCATGTCATAAACTGTTAGTGGA
>CAJNOJ010000003.1:0-411649 GCA_905250025.1 Adineta ricciae
ACGTTCCAAAACCAAATACACACACTAAAGTGTATGTACGGATCGCACCAAATGAAAAATACATAAAATGTAGCGAATATCAACAATGAAATTTTCTCTTATCCTATCTATTACTATATCCCAAAATCCTCCATCCAAAATTATACCATCACACAGAGCAATTAATTCGAAATCGCATTCAACATTTTCACCTAATTATACACAGATATCCTCACACGAAGGAATGTTCTCCTCCATGTTCACACATACAATGCACACGTGTGTGGCTGCAGAGGAAATGAAAATTTCGATTTCGGATCCAAAGTTCGCGACCATCGGAGATATCGTTTCTGGTGTTTTCCCGTCAAATAGAGCTTCTCTTTCCGAGTCAGAATCTGTATTTCGGTGGTTGAAATACACATTGCGAGAGGTAGAAACGCTCTCCTCCATGGTTCGCAGATATGCGCAGTTGAATATGTGTGGATTGTGGGTGTGAACCTTAAGCGGGAAGTCGCTTTTACGATCGATTGTAGATATCGTCCGTAGTTTTTTCTGAAAGAGAGATTGTGTTTTGCAGTGACAAAGGAGATGTGATGCTGAGATGTTATGTTTTCAGACAGAGAAAGGGTCACGGGTATGTTGTTAGATTTGGTTGACATGCGTATATGTGCAGCGGAGGTGAGAATTTGATGGCAAAGTCGAATTTTGTTGTTTATTGGAAGGATTGAAGTGATAGGTTTTTATATATAAGGGGATGTAGTTCGGATATCGTGCCTTATGATTTTGGCTATTACATGGTTTGTGAAGTGAAAGAAGCTTCATTTCAACCTTGAATAAGAATTTGCTTTGCTCATGGAACCCGGTAGTGGCAACTGGGAGGATCAGTGTTTGTACTCTGCGGATAGGAATGAAGATTTAGTTTTCATGGTGTATATGTAGGAATCTGCTTGTGTGTGGTCGAATTGCATTTAGTTTGAGATTTGAAGAAGTTGTGGTTTTTCCCAATTATCTTGAGGGTATTTTTTGGATGGAGTAGTCTTTCTCTAACAGAGCTAGGACGAGTACAAGTACAATACTTTATACTTAAATACTTGTACTTTCGAGTATTAAAGTGCGTTTTACTTGAAAAAGTACGAGTATCTAAGTATAAAGTATTGTACTTGTACTTTCCCAAAAATACTTGTACTTTGGCAGCCAAGTACTAAGTACATTTTTTAAAGTACAAGTAAAGCACTTATTACTTGAAAAGTACAAAAAACTCAAGTACAAATACTTTCGTCCTAGCTCTGTTCTCTAAGTTGGTGTGGTAGAAGCGATGAGTGACCGTTTGGTTCCATGCGAATCAGGATCTGCGCTGTTTCTAATGCATTTTTGTGAGATAGTGGCCGGCATAGTGTGCAGTAGTTGTATAGGACAGGGTTTTTCTTGAATATACAGATATTACTCGTTTCGATTGTTGAGCCATTGCAACTGCGGCAACCTGCAGGCGTGATACGGAATGGTCTTAAAGAGCTCTCTGAGCGATAGTTGAGATTTTTTTGGAGCAGCAGTTCTGGTGCAGGTATATAGGCGTTTTCAGTATATGCCATTAGCATGGGTATCCGATGACAAATACGAAATATCTATGGCGAACGCATGGCATACGGAGAAATTGTACTGGGTAGAAAAAGCAACATGCTCAAAATTTCGACACTTGCGGTCCTTATATTTCCGGTTTTCCATTGCACAACACGGTTACTTCGGCTGCAGTTTTGAACGCAAAGACGTTGCTGAATCTGGTTTCTGCAATAGGAGTTTGATTAATTTTCTTTGACTCTGATATTTATTCTCCATTCCAGTCGTTCATTTATAGATGCCATTGCCACTTTGACACGTCAGCCTATAGATTATATCTTCTCATTCACCCTTCCTTTCACTTTGATCCACCATCGAGGTTGATCTCAATCTTTTCAAAGCCTGCATCGCTACTGATTGACTACATCGATTCCCTGTAGCCACTGNAAAACGACTACCATTCGTACCTTTTATAGTCAGTGCATTAGCACGTTCATTGAATGCTGCTGCATTTCCGCTGATCATAACTGTTACTATTCCACTTCCTCCAATTGCAGGATCACTAGAAAGAGCAATATCGGCATTATTCCAATTAATATTACGATAACCATTTGGTAAGAGTTCTTGGGATTCGAGCGATAGATCATCGAATGTTATTAATGCCTTGCCAGTCACACAACCTATATTTAAAATAAAGAAATTCATTAAAATGTGGATTTAGTAAACAATGAAAAGCTAAACACAAATAAACAATTACAATATCTAATCGGAGAACAGATAACTGAAAGAAACAGACTACGCTGCAAAAAATTGTTTGAGTATTTGACATATAAGTTGTTGACCAAGTGATGATAGTTATCAAAACGACTCTAGACTTCCTATTTACTTGGATTTAATGTTGTTGTTGCAGTTGTTGTTGTTGTCGTCTTCGAGGTTGCCGTTGATACTACCGATTCGTTGTCTAAAATCAATCATGTGTCTGATTAGTATTGAATATATAAGTATAAACTTTAATAATGATATTTCATTGTCTCAAAAAAGTTTGTTCATACTTCACATTTGATCAATACATACTTGTTGAACGAGATTTCATTACAAATAAAATAATCAGAACTATGCAGAGTATCAGTAAACCAATTAAAATAAAACTTAAAACCAAGATTATCCATTTTAAACAGTTGAAAGAACACTTTTCTTTGATACTGTATTATATAAATAAAAAAAAACAAATCAATAAAGATATTCAAATAAAAAAAAGCTTTTTACCTAATTTCATCAGCTTGTGTTCTTTGTTCAATAGAACGACTTAATGATGGTAGATTATATGAAGCCAATTCAAGAGGAGGAATTGAAGATTCTACATTTGTTCGTACATCATCATAATCTGGTGGATTTTCAAATACTTTTTCATTTAACGCCATCCAATAATAAACTATCTGAAAAATACGCGTAAAAAGCCTTTCTGACTCTCTTAAGCGAGAGGTAACGTTTATTATACTTCCTAATCTTTGTTTTTCAATTCTTTTGATAAATGAACGCGCAAATGTGAATGAAATAACTGAAGAAGGAATGCGTATATTTCGTATTTACATTCTTGTTATCATTATTTGCAGAAGAGCAACATCAATATTTTCACTGAATTCATCAATCATGGTTAATTATCCCTTTACACATGATATATGTAGAGAGATCGATATCTATTTCATATGAATATTTTTAATTAAAAATCGATATAAACAAGTCAATGATGGTTTTACATCGATAAAAGGACAAGTTCAAATGAAAAGCATTACGCGAAAGCGAAGAAAATACTCAAATGAATATCTGTATGTCCATGAAAAGTCTAACCTCATCAGACCATTCTTCGCTCCATCGTATAACTTTATCGAAAAAAATCAAAAAACAACTTTCCTTTTTGAAAACTCAAAATAAGGATGAGAGTAGAAAATCTCTATTAATCCTCGTTTAAATCCTTATAATTTTCATATCCAATACACTCAATGATATTCGCTCCTATACATACATCATCGCGTCGACGAATAGCTTCACCTAATTGAATCGTTCGATCATGCAAAGCTTGATCAATGAGTAAACTGTCGACTACAGAGAGTAGTTCATCATCGGTGAAATGATATATATCTAAACGTATTCCAAAGTCTAATTCATGCATATGTTGAGTATTATCATGTTAATCCCAAGACATTGCTAAAATATAATGTCTCAGTTACAACATTATTACCGCCATGAATAATTACCAAATCAACTAATGGAAATATCTTAGTTTGTGGTAGACTTCGTTCACCAACCAGTGTTTGTTAATTTCAAATAGTTGCCATATGAATCGTTACTGATGACAAATCAATGTTTTGTTTCAGAAAGAATGTCAATTAAATGTTCCAAGAGCTGAGCTTCGGTGCAATGAATTGTACCTAATGAAATATATAGAAAACAACTTCTTGCAGAATGATCTTGAAACGACATTGTCAAATCATAAACTTGATTAGTTTGACGTAACATTCGAATCAAGTCAATATCATATTCGACTGAGTGAATGATATTCTATATAATCAACTTCTCGTAAATAAATATACATATTTGCATATTTCGACTCATTATTGAACTGTAAATCTGATAAAGATGGTACACATCTTGTTGATCAATCCAATTATTAAATGTATTCCACATAGGACGAAACAGAAGTTCATATTCAAATCGAAAATGATTTCATTCACTTCGATCATTTTGTGGTAAATCGAAAAATGTTGGTGTAACATCAATACCAGCAATTCAAGTGGATTACAAGAAATAAAACGTATGAATAATATAGAACTAGTTATGCGAAGAGAAAAGCAAACTGAGTTGTCTTGAATAATAAAATTCAGTTGAACTTCATCTAGAACAGAACGTATGTATTGATGATATAATTTAGCTTTTTCGATTATTTATTATAAAAATCGTTTAATATACATTTTCCAATTGAACAATAATTGGTTGACGATTTACCAATATTGCATCATATTCGAAATCATTCCAAGATTTACTCGTTCTGTTTCGTTGGATCAATGAAATCAACTACATAAGCTTCGAAATCGAGTGATGTCATTGTTTTCTTTCCATGTAGAATCAATAACACGATGACCATGACTTCAGAGAATATCATTCATACAAATACATTAATTAATTCAACAGTAACAACTAAAAGAAAAGAAAAATTCAGTTAATCGATGACAATGTTCAGTTCTAATAATTTTGACGGAAGTAAATGATTTTTCCATAGTCAATCGTATTTTCTAAAACAAACAAATTAATGAACATTGATTGAAAAAGAGAGAAGAAATAAATTACATAATAAACATTGTTGTATTCGAAATAAAAAAACAACATTTTATTACCTTGAGGATATCAATCAAAACATATTGTGCTTGAAACTATATAACTATATCAATGTTCTATTTTCTAACGAGTATTTCTTATTAATATACGATAAATTTTTGAATAAAGTAAAGTATTTAAATGTGTATACATTCAATGTAAAAATAAATATTCTAGATTCTTTTTGCTTCGTCATTTGATATAAAATATCATGTAAATATAAAGATTTTACGAATCACAATTTAAATTGGTTTAAAATACATTGAATATATAAAAATTGGAAAAATATCTACAATTTTTATAAAGATATAAATATACATATCAATCTTCTTTTTCATTTTATTCGTACAATTACATGACAAAGAGAAATAAATACATCGATTTTTTTAATCACTGTACTAATTATTCAGAGATAATGTGTATTATAATATTAATTTTCTGTACAAAAAAGAATGAAATAATATCTGTTATCTCATACTCATCGATTGTTGTTTCATTGTTTAACGAACTCAACTAGAAAAACAATCTGTTAATCATATAAGGGTAGAGTAAATGATCGTGTCAGTACATTGAAAATAATTTTACAATACATTTATTTATTTACAGTATAATGCCATCTTTTCTTATTATTTTATTAAGTAGTCTTTCAATTTATTATTTAAATCGTTTACGAAATACAACTCAAATGAATAATTCAAAAATTCATCATCGAAATATATCAATAACATTTATAAGTATAATCTGTCTTTTTGTTATAATACGAATATCATCTTCACTTATTTATGGATTCTTTCATTTTGATCTTTCTGCAACTGTTTTCGGTCGTTGTATCATAAATACTTTCGATTTATTTCTATATACATTTCCTCTTTTCAATTTTCCGATCTATCTTATCACATTTACTGATTTTCAACGCGAACTATTTCGTTTATTAATGAGAAATCGTGCCACTTTGTCAATGCCTACAAGAAATATTCAGTCTATTGTTAGACAAATTCATTTAGAAAATATTTCAAATAAATGAAAGTAATAGACTATTGCACTTTATATACAAATTCATTCAATTAATGTTATTCTTCTATGTTCTTTATCATAAATGAGCATGTTACATCAAAGTATTTTCTTAATAAAGACATCTTAAAATTCGAGTAAATCCATTGTCATTATATGTTGACCAAGAATTCGAATACCAAACAACACGTGTTTGTGTAGTATCACAATCATAATAAGCATATACTGTAGCCGTTGGAGAATTAGTTAATTTTCGACAAAATCCAGTAGTGTCCCAATATGATGAACTCGATGAACTCCATTGACCACAAGCAACACCATTTGGAAAATATAAACCACTTTGCTGCAAATTTGTGCATTCAGTATATGAAGCGATGGAATTATCTACACTACTGCATGTTATGGTTCTTCCATCAATAACTTGACTCAATGTGAAGGAAGTGCCTGTCAATAATGCTGTTGCTACAAAAGAAATTTTAGGTAAAACAAAGAAATATTCTCATTTACTTACTGGTTGTTGAAGACGTTGATGTTCCGGTCGAAGTTGTTGACGACGATGTCGATGAGGATGTTGTTGAGGATGTGGTTGTTGGTTCTGTTTTAGAAAAACAATATAGAAAATTCTTTCGAAAATAATTCATTCTTTCTCTTTCAATGTTAATATTTTCTACAATTACGACGAGTATAAATCATTATTTTTCAAGACAGAATATGATTAAATGAATTGTATGAATGTATACTGACCAGGTGGTATTCTTGTTTGAGAAATAACAACTATTGACACAGTATCTAGATCAGATAACATACTTGGATTTAACACATCAATAAAAAGGTCACAGTTCAAAGTTGAATGATGAAAACTCGCTGCTTTACATTGAATTTGTTCTAAACAGATCGTTTGACATTTGAAAATATTTCTTGTAAATGTTGTATTATATGGTAAACAGGTTGTGTTTACACATTGGAACCGTTGATTTTTCATTACAGATATTCGAAATGATCGCATATTGTCTGTAATTGATTGTACAATAGAAACAACGCAAAACAAAAGAAGAAATCGCCCACGATTCATTAATGAAAAAGCTTCAAATTAACAAAAAAATGTTTCTTTTGAAATGAATTGTGTTGCACATTTTCTCCTTCTTTTTTTTTACAAAAAAACTTTTTCTCTTTTTTCTGTAAAACAATTCAATTACTCTGAAAGATTACTGATCTTGAAATTACACTCAAAATCATTTTTTATTTTCGTTCAATTCAACGAATTGAAAAAACATTTTTATTTGTAATTTGTAAATTTATAATAGTATAGAAAAATTTATTATGAAGAATATCGATTCTGATCGATATTCTAAAAGAATTCCAATGACCAATATTTATGTTAAAAGAAACAATACATGACTTTCCGCTCTTCATTGTTCTTTTTTAATTTTACTCACATTCGAATATAAAATGTATAACAAAAAGGAAGCTCAGATTTAGTCATACAAAGATTATAATTACAATAATGATGAAAGATAAAATAACCATTGTTTATTTCAAATGCCAAGGTGCATACAAGTCATTAAATATATTAAAGAGTCAAATGAGAGAGAGAGAGAGTGAAATTCAAATATTGGTCATTTACTAGAATGATGTTCGTTATTCTAGAAGAATTTCATAAAGACTAAATTTTTTTTTAAATTTATAAAAATATTAAATGTAGATGTGGATGTTTTTTTATCCCACTAGTTGTTTCAAATATCTTTCAATTTTCGGAAGACAACGAAACAGTTGTTTTGACACTTGTGAAAATGTGAGTCAACTTAACCCTTCTTCTGTGTCGTGGGGTCTAATCGGATTTATTCTATACTTTTTGTGCTACTTGCTTTGGACTTAATGTTTTGGGTGTTCATTTGGTGTAATTTCTAGTCAGATATTGCTAGTTGATATCATACAGATAACTTGCATATAATGCTAAACTAGAGAAAAACCAGTCCATAGGTTCGATCGGACCCTACGACACAGGCGAAGGGTTAATCTTTTTGAATAATGTTGACATTGATTATTATATTATACACTATTACTCTTAAAATATATTTTCTTAATTATTCTAATCAAATAAGATCAATCATCTGAAAATTAGATTTTTTTCGAAAATAAACATAGAAATCTTCATTCTAACAACATTAAATATTTTATTATTTCTCTTTTGTATGATTTTATCCATCTCCTGTTATTTATTTATATATTTTATCATATTCTTTATGAAAGAAATACATTAAAAAATCTTCATCATCATATTATATTAATCCCTTAATCGTTATCGACGTATACATATATGTCCATGTGAAATTNAGCAAGCAAGCAAGCAAACAATTTATGTTTCTAAGACTCTTCTCTACGAGAAAGAGAATTAAATGTTTCATTATTTCTCTTTTGTATGATTTTATCCATCTCCTGTTACTTATTTATATATTTTATCATATTCTTTATGAAAGAAATACATTAAAAAATCTTCATCATCATATTATATTAATCCCTTAATCGTTATCGACGTATACATATATGTCCATGTGAAATTTGCGAAAAAGTTGAAGACTATAATTTCGTAAGTCTATTTTTTGCGTATATTCAGTGTTCATTCTATCATTCTGCATTTGCTGGAACTTTTTCTAGGGATGTTGGCGATTCGTTTCGACTATTTTTCTATGTATGATCTTTATTATAGTTTGTGTTTAGCATAGATTTACATTTCAAATATTGTATAGAAATTAGGAATTACATCAAATACGAAATATGGAACGACAAAGAGTAATTCGAATAGACTAACCGAAAATCATATGAATAAGAACAGAATAAACATATGTACACACACAAGAGAAAAATGAAGCAGTATAAAATCATCTAATATATCTTGTCAGGAATAGCATTAGTGTGAATAATTATGCATTTAGAATAAATTTTTGTCGATAAGTATATCATATTTATTTGTTCATACTTTTCATTCTATGTCCGAATTTGTTTTTGTACGATATCGGACCAACGTCAAACAACGACTTTCGCAATGAAAGAGGTACTGATGATAGTTTGTTATCATCAAGTTCATCTTCTCTTATTTTTTTTTTCATTTAACTAAACGGACAACTACTTCAACAGTTCACAGAGATTCATTTCAATTGGTTGGCAAACGCGAAAATCGCGTCCAAAATTCTCAGATTTCTATTGAGCTTTGAAAGTATATTTTTCCTGAAAATCAATTGCGAATGATTGTACATGAAACAAATCACTACGCTGAAAGTGTATGTAATAAATTGAATGTTCATCAATATTGTTCACGTATAAATCAATGAAGACTAAGAAAGTATGAAGAATTTCATGTTTTTTGTTGCATTACTAATATTACAAGGAATTATAAGAAAACCAGACCTTCAGATGTATTTTACAATTGATGAACTTTAATCTACACCAATTTTCTACAAAACTATTACGACTACGAGGTTCCAAATACTGTTTAGAATGTTACATTTAGAAAATAATCAAAGTTCTGCATTGATTGTTCAAGAGACTATACCAACCTGGAAAGTTTTTAAATATTGATGATAATTTGCACTTATACAAGGGTCGCCTATCGCAGACAGAATATGATTCATTGAAAAGAGCATAATTTTGATTTAAGTTTTTCTTGTTATGTGATATAAATAGATATATTCTATATTTTATTAATTATACGAGTCATTATATTAAATACAAAGAAAAATATAGTGATTTATCTCTATCAGGTCAAATAGTAATGACGTCGGGGAAAGATTATTTACATTTAGGACATTGTGTTGTAACAGATAATTGTTACTCTTTGCTGCAACTCTTTCAAGAACTTGTGAATAGAAAGGCAGATAGTATTGGAACTGCCGATTCGAATAGAAAAAGCTTTCCACTTGATTTCAAACATTGTAAATTCAAAAGAAATGAAAGGATTATACGAAAAAAATGGCCTTGAAATAGTTTAACAAGAAATATGTTTATATATTATCAACATACAACACGATAGTCATCCAAAAGAGACAAACTCAAATTGAAAAACTACGATGCATTCATAAATATAATAATACAATGGATGGAGTACATATGATTGATTAATTATTAGTTCATTATGGTATTTCTAGGAAAAGATAATAACAAAAAGAAATTCGAATCGCTTTTGTTTATAAAACGCAAGCTCAAGAAACAAGTAACGACGTTACGACACAAGTTCAATTTTGCATGAATTTTTCTCGTTTCTTGTTAGAATACAATCTAGAAGAAAATCTATCAAAACATTTAGTCAGACGAGAAAAACCAGTAAGTGAATTGATACCAACAGGATTACTTGAACAACTTTTTTCCATCATTGATTCCTTCAACTGAAAATAAGAATCATGCAGCACGACGATGCTACGTTTGTAATCATATATCAAACAAAAATGATCGAGCAAGAGACGAATGTTCGATTTGCAATGTTGCACTTTGTGTGAATTCATGTTTTCGTGTTTACCATACCGTACTAAACTTTAGAACAAAATTTTGAAATTTCAGAACGCTTCGTTTTGTAGACTTAGTTTTTTCGCAGCTTACAGATCTTTTTTACAATCTCTACTGAGTTTTTTGTTACGTCTTCAAGTTATGTTAGATTGCAGCACTGCAAATGAATATGATTCAAAATGAAGACATTCACATTCATATAAACTCTTTAGACAATGATGTGTGAGTGAGCGATAGCGCAAATTTTTTCTAAAAAATGGAAAGTGTTCGAGTTACAGTGGGAGTTGCAACACAAAACATTATTTTGCAGCGGACATGGGTATAGATGAGAATTCGGTTTAAGGATCTAAAGGGGCAATCCTGCGAATAAAATCCGATTAGCACGTTTCTTAATTTGCAACGAAGATCAAAACAAAAAGCTTCATAGTGCATGCGGATTGTTTATTAGAATTTTGAAGAGAAAAAATTTTAATAAGTATGTCTAGTAAGTAACATGTTTCCACTTGAATCCAATCTTCAAGATGTCTGATGTGTAGAACATCGACATGGATTGTAAAGAATATATAGACTATTGTTCATCAAGTTCATATTAATGATATTTTGACAAATATTATTATTGAAAATATCGACGTCATCTGTAGAATTATTAATTATACTCGAATAAATAATTTGTGTTTGAAAATTTCCATTTCCATCTCCTAGAAGCCCATAGATTTCATTTGATGAAGGTAAACCAAGAATGAGATCTAAATGACTATCACTATTTAGATCATATGTAACTATCGCCCGCGAATCTAATGATACAGAAGTTTCTGTAACAATTTGTTGATTCAAATGAAAGGTTTTATTATCATATCGATAGAACATAGCGACAGTATTTTCCCAACTATGAAGATAAACAATATCAGCTTGATGATCATTATCAAAATAACCAGTAATCATATTAAATTGAAAAGTATCAAATGCAGTGTAAAGCGCCTTTTCTGATTGAAAACTTCCATCGGTATTTCGAAGAAATACATGAATATGAAGTGAACGAGTATTCATCGCAGCTATATCTAAATAACCATCATTATCAAAGTCAGAAATAGCTAATTGATTTGCATCACTTGTAAGACACATGAATAATTTTAATGGTGATGCAAATGTTCCATCACCATTTCCAAAAAAGACATAAACTTCATTAATATATTGACTTACACTAATCAGATCTAATTTAGTATCATTATTAATATCTATAAGATTAACATCAGTTGGACGACTTGTTATACTGTGCAATAAAACATTTTGTGTCTGAAATGTTCCGTTGCCATTACCAAATAAAATGTAAACATTTCCAGGACCCATAGAACTAATTACTAAAATGAGATCGACTTGAGCATCATTATTCACATCGCCAACACAAATTTTGAGTACAGATCCAATCATATAAACGAATAATACATCTCCAAATGAACCATCAGAGTTAGCTAATAAGACTTGCAATAGGAAACCATTTTCACATGAAAAAACGAAATCTAGTCGATGATCATTATTTAAATCTGCGATCACATATGGACCAAAATTCGCGAAAGGATAACAGTGTGGATCAATTGGTATTGATCTAACTTTTAATTGGCATACGAGTTCTAAAGATTTCCAAAATTTATAAATCTATATTTATAAAATCAACTAACCTGATGTGTTGGAAGGTACGGACATTGTTGTACTTAAATTATTTCTGATTGATACATTTGTCATCAAATTCATCATAATCTTATTTTGTCGTGCATAATATATTGAAAATATAATAACACATACAAATATGAATGTTAGTGAAACAATCACACCTATTATTTTGAACAATGATCGATTAGATGGTATAACATTATTCTCAATTGTTTCAGATGGTTTTTTAATAAAGACAACAGGACGAATAGAATTTATCCGTTTTTTTCGATTTTCATAGATATTTAATCCGATTTGAATTAGTTTTGGACAAATCCATTTAAGAACAATGGTCAAACCACCTTGAAGACCAAGAATAACAGTGATTATATAGAAAACATTAAATTGTTCAATACTTGTAAAAGAACACAATAAAGGTGAACATTGTTCATAATACAATGAATAAAACATAGATGTTGACCATTTTTCAATAAATAGATTTTGTATAAGTTCATCAATAGTTGTATTTTGTAAAAATCGACTCGACATTAATGTCAAAGGTTCTGATAAATTTTTAAAATTTGTATATTGTCGAATAAGATCAAGACATGATTGATCATAAAAACATTCAAGAGTTGAAACAAGAAGTGATTCACTTGGTGTACAACCTATTTTCATACCTTTAATTGACTCATTGACAGATGTATTCGTATTAATAAAACTTGCTTGAGTTGTACAATTTGGAAATAAACCACACGAACAATTATTATCATAGATTATAGGTTCTGTATAGAAAATAAGTAAATCATAGTCATCTGAAGTTAATATATATTCAAAATTTGATCCATAAACTGATTCAAATGCGTTGCCATGAATAATACTTTGAGTAAAGAAAAGAAGATGAGAAAAGTAGGTCGGAGCATTTGATTTACTCTGTTCAATCAATGTTGTGAGACGATCATGAAAAATATTCTGAGATAAAAGTTGATTACTGACTAATAATGATGTGAGAAAATTGTTTATAGAATTATTCACTGTTTGAATTGATAATCGACATAATTCTTGAAGATATTGTAAATGAGCTGAAAGAAATCGACGATAATCTTTTTTATCATAAACGGACAGATTCAAAACAAGACCATTTGTTAAATCAATTCGCCATTCATCGGAAACAAATTGACTTGAGCAAATCTACAACAATTCATATCAATCAAAATTTCGTTCACATGAGAAAGTTCTATCCTATACCGAATGGAATTCTGGTTGAATATTAACAAATTGATTATATGTTGATGCTATTCGTGAACATGAACATTTTAATTCATCACCGTAGGTCTCTTTTAAAGAATTATAATAAATAAAAGATGGTTTATTAAAAATGTTTGTAATTGGACGTGATTGAAAAATTGTATAAAATATCAAAATAGTAAGACTGGTTAAAAGCAAAACAATATAAAGTCGAGTTGCCCATCGACCATAATGTGTAATTGTTACTCGATCAATATTATTACCAAAATCGCGTATTGAAAATATATTCAATTCAACAAATGTTGTTCGTACGAATTTAAGAATATTATTTAACATCATCACTAATCGATTACCATCATTATGTTGAACTAAAGATTAAAAAACAATGAAACATTTTCTAATAAATAGTTAATTACTTTCTTGTGATTTTTTCTTGAATAAATCTAAAAATTTTAATGTAAATTTGATAAGACGAGGTGTAAAAATACGTAATGATACTACAATTCCGCCAATCATTGATATTAATGTGATTATTACACCAAGAAAATTCTGTTTACGAACACTTTGTGAATACAAACAATATAACGGTGCACAAGACTCATAGAATTGTTCATATGATAAGATTGGATTCCATTGTTCAATCATCAATTCTTCAACAAGTATTGAAATAGTTGTATTCGGTGGAAAACGACTGTTTATTGGATTATAATCTAAAGGTTGTAATCGAGTTGATGATGATAAAAGTGATAATGCATTCGTATCTATTTTCCTTATATAACTCATTAATAAAAGGAAACAATTGGAATCTTTATATAAACATTGAAGTGAAGAAAACAGAATAGAATTCCGAGCGAGACAACTTTCAATCCAACCAGATAGATTATGAATGTTTCCATATCCAGAGACGCGATTAAAATCATCAATAGCATCATCATCAGACACAACTGCTACTCTTTGACAAGATGGATTTGTTGCACAAACACATGTTATTAATTCTGAATTGATATCTTCAACACCATATAAAATAAAATCGCTCTACAAACAAAAGGAATTATTGAACATTTGCAAGAAACTGTGTTATGTGTATGTACCTTATTATTCATTGTATTCATCGTTAAAGCGGGATCAGGATGTAATCCTTGTGTTTGAACAATAATTCCTTCGTGAAATTGATTAACTTGTTGAATAATTTGTATAATATCTTTCATTAAAGCAAAATTATAAGTTGTTGATTGATAAAATTGGTTAAGACTTGTATATATTTGTGTATTCAAATCCATTTGATTGATAATAGAAGATGAAATAAATGATTGTAAAAGAAATTGATTCAATGCAATGTTAATTGTTTGATTTGCTAATTGACAAAGATCCGATAAGATTTGAAATTGTTTATACGCATTTACACGCCAATCGTATGTATGATCTGTCATCATACTGTTGATCATTTCTTCAATCCAATCAGTCGTAACAAATCCACTTAAACATATTTGATGAAATATTGGAGAGATTGAAAGAAATGTTTTATAAGGTATTGTTTGATTTCCACATGGACATTGAAGTGTAGTAGAATATTTACTTTCCAATAAATTATATGATGTTAATGATGGATTTGAAATAGATATTATCGTTATTTCAGTATTCAATGAATTGAATAAACAAAGAGTAATGATTGATCCTAAAAGATTATGATAAAAATGTTTTATACAAAGAAAATATTTGACAAAAATTACCTATTAATAAAATTAAATAGACACGAGTTATAATTCTTTGTTGTTTAATATTAGTTTCACTTCTTTCATTAATATTTTTAAATAAATTCAATTGTTTAATAAATTGAAATGGTTTCATTGTTTGTGTATTCTGATTTTCTATAGAAAATAAACGAATTTTTGTTTGTAAGAAAATGAATTCATCTTCTAAATAAAAATTTCATTTGATTTACCTGAATGATTTTTATATTTAAATAAAAGATCAATAAAATATGAGACTATTAAGCGAAGTATGATAATAAGACCACCGTAAAGACTAATAAGAACTGTAATTGCATATGATAGATTTCGACGATTTATTGTTGTATATGTACACATTGATGAAGAACATTGAGCAAAATATGAAGAATAATTTACATTTGATAACCAATTTTCAATAAAAAGATTTTGAAAATGAAATAATATTGAATTATTATTATTTCCAGAAGATAAAATTGAAGTATTCCAATTGAAGTTTGTCTAAATAAAACGAGAAATTTTTGAGAAAATATTGTTTAAAATGAGATACAAACTTGATTAAGATTTGGAAAATAATTGAATAATAGTTGAATACATTCAAATTCATATAAACATTCCAATGTACTTTGAAGAAGTGCATCAAAAGGTGTACATCCAACAACGAAACCATTTATATTTGTATAATTAGACATTAATGTTGAATCTTCAAGATCTATTGAATCATTTGATATTGAAAAAAAAGTCGCTTGAATAACTGGATTGTCAAGACCACATTGTATAGATGATCCATTGTCATAGACGATATATGATATTTGATAGCCAAATATAATAAGACCATGACCTTGATCAATTGCATAAAATTCTGCGTTTGTACCAAGGGCTGAAATGAGAAAATTTCTTTGAATTGTAGTTCTCCAATAATTTAAGAATGATATCATTTGATTGAAAGCATTATTCTTTTGAAATTCAATAGTATTATCTATTTCCAATTGAATTTGCTTTTTTGAAAGAACATTCATCGATACAAGTTCAGTATTATCAATATCAGATTGAATTTGAGACTTAATACTTTGAGAAAGTGAACATAATCGTGATAGAAGTTCAAACTAAATCAAGAAAGAAAAGATTTGTCCTTTCAATCTCTAAACATGATAAAAAACATTGTTGGAATTTACCTGAGAATAGGCAACTTTTCGAAAATCCTGTATGTTATATCGACTGGCATTTGCAAAATATAATCCTTCGATCCATTTCTTATCAACAAAGTAACTTGAACAAACAGGATGCATTATGATATTATTTGAAACGAAATTTTTATATGATATTGCAATTGTTGAACATGGGCATGAAAGTGTTTGATCATATTCATTATACAATTGATCAAAATTATCAGGTGTAACGTTGGATATGACAATTGTTTCGGATTCCATTTTAATACATATTCCATAGAACAGAATATATAGACAAACTAAAATAATCAATTTGGATGAGAACAATTCTTACTTGTTAGATATTTACCTGCGAGAAGAACAATATACAATCGAGTTTTATACTTCTGCTTTCGAAGTATAATAACTGGATCTTTGATTGTATCGTCATTTTCATAATCATGTTGATCTAATATGAACAGATTATAACTTGATACTTGTTTGTAAATCCAAATAAAGAAAACTTTCGGATTTATCATGTTGAAGAAATGATTTCTAAAACGTTCGAATTGATAAACACTGTCGTAAATTGCAATAAATGGGAAAAGGGAGAGAAAAAGAAAGGTTACGTGTGCTTTTATATAAATATCTTTGCGCTGAATTTGTAAAAACTCAGTTGATACTATATCACAGATGGTTTTTTTGGTCAATAACCCATATGCTTGCCTCTTTTAGGATTCAATTTCAATCTTTTATGAACGACTTGCTGAGCTGCAAAAAATGAGAAAAGATTCTATTCTTTTGCGTATGAATATTTCTAAAATAATTTTCTAACAGCATTCCATTGAGTTCTTACCCTGAGTTATTCCTTGATTAACAAGTCCTATAGTTGCTTTTCTTCTATATTCTCTCGCACTCTATTTTATGATTGACGTCAGCAAGCGTTGAAATACGCTTGAATATTCGATGAAAGTAGAGCAACATTTAAAAATGTTCTTGGTATACAAAAGTTCCGATTTTCTATTGCGATCGACATGAATATATTTGAAATTTGAACAAAGTTATCTATTCGAATGAGAGATTCATTCTTACAGAATATCAACTGAAATATTCCTTCGTAAGTTCATTGGAAATCATAATAAGATTAGTCATGTCAAACCTGAAACTTAAATTCAACTATTTGTTCGAGTATTCAAGTATTCGAATTAACTGGGACACATGGCTCGATAATATTCATTTCGTAAGTGAAATTTCATTGACGAACGAGTAAAGTATTGTCGATCTTTTTCCTTCGTTTTAGTATGAATATGCCCGATTATTCGAGTTGAGCATTGATTGACTTTCTTCTTCTGTTTTCTATTCGAACATAGAGTTGTTTGTTTCTTGTTCATCGTTAGCTTTTTCTGCTTTTTGCTATTCATCAAAACTTCATTTTGGTTTTTAATAAACAACGAAGAAGAAACAAATGATACGGAAATGTGAATTCGATTAGAATTCACTTAATGTTGGCATTGATTGTATGATGAGCTCTGTGATTGATCTTGTGACAAGAGTAGATAGAATCTAGTGATCCTCGTATAGAATTTATTGTGATATCTGCTAATTGTTTTTTTTCCATTAATGACAACTAAATTAACTTCGAAAAGTTCTGTTTGTAATTTGCTCTTGCAGTAAAAAGATGCATGTACATAAAAGATATGTCAGAGCATTATCAAAGAAAAACATATGCTTAGATCACATGTGAATGAATAATACTGAACGGCTTCGTACTATAGATATGATATGAAAATAAGCTCAAGTTGATTTTTTAATGTAAAGATAAAACAAGTAGCAGAGAGATACCAAAATTAAGATGAACATGTTTCATGAACTGTATTTTGATCAAGGGGAAAATAACGGACTCCCGGGAATAGACTGTTTCCTTCTAGGCTATATATATATGGTAACGGGAAGGCCGGAAAGTGGGTTACAAAATAGCTAAAATAATCTTGTTTTAGTACAAAAAGGTGAGAAAAGTTCCGAGAACTTTTCTTCAGTTTCTATTGTTCTAGAGCTTTGTGATCTTTCAGAAGTTTTTCTAATGGAATTCTTTTATCTTTCTGTTAAAGCAAAATTTTTATTTTACTGGTTTATTTTATTTTATTTTTTCAACAACGTGTACTTTTCAGGATAATACTAATAAAAACAACAACAAAAAAAAAAGATTTAATGTGCTCGATCATGTGGACCGAAATGAAAGCATCGCTTCATTAGCGATTTCATCGAAATTTGAAATGTTTTTCGAAACATACTACTACAAGCATAATGAATATAAAATGAAATACCAAATTTCATGGTATAAAGTATAGTGCTCAATTGCAGAAGAATATATTCAACTTGTTGTCGTTCAACACTTTTCTGTATTGAGCTAGTAAAGAATCTGTATGGCATTAATATATCTCGTTGAACACCTAATATTACTCCTAGAAAGGCTTGTACAAATATTAAAATAAATAATTGTCGCTGCATTCTTTGAACAGCACGTGTTGACTGATCCGAAGCAGAAATTATATCAATACGATTTCTTGATTGTCGTACGTGAATCCATGTAATAATACCACAGATCAATACACCACCATGAGGAACCAGAGAAAGAAAAATACTCGCATAAATAACAAGAATAATTGTTCCAAGACCAGGTAAAGTTGTACATATACCATTATAAGTATCATAAATAATTACACAAAAGATACTTGAAATTGAAAAGAACAACATTGTTATAGTGAAAAGACGTTTAGCAAATGGTATTGAACAGAATTGTCGCCAATAAGCATTTCTTGATGTTGATAAACAACGATCAAATGTTGATAATAGAAGGCAATTTAACGCCATTAATGGTAAACATATTGAAAAGTAAGAATATATTTTGCATAGTGAACGATTTGTCTGCATAATATTTTCTCCGGAATATTGTGCTCTTAGATATGTTAGTATAAGCAGATTGAGAAAAGATAAATCAAGAACAGAAGAGAAAATCATATAAAATATACAAGATTTTGTTCGAAAATCTTTTGATAAAAATGTAAGAATATTCAATATACTTCCAATTGTTCCCAGAATCTCGATAGTACAGAAACTGAACAGCATTATATTATTCATTAATTCGATTGGTGATACCATATTAAATGAATCAAATTGCCCTTGATAAGGAGAGATAATTTGAATGTCAAATAATTTTTATTGAAAAAACCAAGCAACCATATAGAAGAGACTGATGTTACAGAAATGTTTTGCAGTTTGCTTCAAAAACAGACATCGTTT
The DNA here is from genome assembly GCA_905250025.1 of Adineta ricciae. Classification (NCBI taxonomy): domain Eukaryota; kingdom Metazoa; phylum Rotifera; class Eurotatoria; order Adinetida; family Adinetidae; genus Adineta; species Adineta ricciae. The sequence continues at coordinate 19,484 of CAJNOJ010000003.1, forward strand.
TTATTCCTTCTGATAAAATTTCATCTATCATAAAATGCGACGTCATTCTAATTGTAATGCGCATGAGAAAATAGAACGATAGCACATGCCATTAAACGGCTCTTCATGCATCAAATCCTTTAAAACATTCAAAATGAGACGTGATTAACTACTTCTTTAACCGTAAAGTGACCCTCCGCTCTATTTTTTCAAAGATATTAACATTTTATCATTTATTTAATTTATAAATTATTTTTGTATCTTGTATAGAAAATGTTTTCTATCATTGAAGAGCAAATCCAATAGGAGAGCAAATGTCTGGGGTACGGTGACACGACAGTTGAGCCCTCGACAACTGAGTCCCGACAGTTGAGCCCCGACAAATGAGCCCACCGACAGTTGAGCTCCCAACAAATGAGCTCCCGACATTTGAGCTTGTTATGTGGTGGTTTTTCCTAAATTAAAGTCCAAACTATTCGTGCATTGCTCAATGTACGATCTGACGATAGATTACGTGACGATATACGGCTTTATACTGATTCGCATCACATGTACACTAGCGACTTTTTCTTTCAGAAGTAAAATGTTGAAATATCTAATTGGTTATTTATTTAGTGTAATACATATATCTGATCGAAAGAAACGCAAAAAGTCATTCTTCAGATATTTCTTTTCAAAGTATGTCGATTATACAATCATCAAAGAAAAAAGATCAGCTTTTGTTCGATGGTTTTCGATATCGACGAGCAAACAAAAGTCAAGTAACTTGGCGATGTGTTCGTAACAGTTGTGCTGGTCGATTAACTGTAGACAATAAGGAGAATCATATGCAATATAATATTTTAACCGATCATAATCATGCACCTAATCCGGATGAATTAATATCTAAACAATTTAAGACAAAAATCGAGGAACGCGCCGAAATATCGAATGAAGCACCAAGAAAAATTATTCATGAAGCATTATCAGAGATTCATCCGGATGATGCATTAGCTGTACCTAATTATACAAGTAACGCTCGCCTTAGGGCTCGCTCAGCTCTTTCTCGTAGAAATATTGATTTCAGATGTTATATTTTTTATCCATTATTATGTATATAAATTTATTTCCATTATAGATTAGATGTTTTGACAAAAGTAACAATAGATATTTATACCAAATGTTAAATAGAGGATTCGATATTTTAAAGAAATGCAAATATAGTTAGGAAGATTATGAATGACTACATNTCTGCATTCATTGTTTAAGAGACTATACCAACCTAGAAGGTTTTTAAATATTGATGATAATTTACACTTGTAGAAGGGTCGCCTGTCGCAGAAAGAATATGATTCATTGAAGAGAGTATGATTTTGATTTAAGTTTTTCTTATTATGTGATATAAATAGATATATTCTGTATTTTATTAATTATACGAATCATGATATTAAATACAAAGAAAAATATAGTAATTTATCTCTATCAGGTCAATTAGAACATTATGTTGTAACGGATAATTGTTACTCTTTGCTGCAACTATTTCAAGAACTTGTGAATAGAAAGGCAGATGGTATTGAAACTGCCGATTCGAATAGAAAAAGCTTTCCACTTGATTTCAAACATTGTAAATTCAAAATAAATGAAAGGATTATACGAAAAGAATGGCATTGAAATAGTTTGACAAGAAATATGTTTATATATTATCAACATACAACACGATAGTCATTCAAAAGAGACAAACTCAAATTGAAAAACCACTATGCGTTCATAAATATAATAATACAATGAGTGTGGAGTATATATGATTGATTAATTATTAGTTCATTATCGTATTTCTAGGAAAAGATAACAAAAATACGACGAAAAATATTCATTGGTTTACTTGATTTGATCACACTTAATTCGAATCGTTTTTGTTTATAAAACACAAGCTCAAGAAACAAATAACGACGTTATGACACAAGTTCAATTTTGCATAAGTTTTTCTCGTTTCTTGTTAAAATACAATCTAGAAGAAAATCTATCAAAACATTTAGTCAGACGAGAAAAACCAATAAGTGAATTCATACAAACAGGATTACTTGAAAAACTTTTTTCCATCATTGATTTCTTCAACTGAAAATAAGAAACATACAGCACAATGATGCTACGTTTGTAATTATACATCAAACAAAAATGTTTGAACAAGACATGAATGTTCGATTTGTAATGTTGCATTTTGTGTGGATCCATGTTTTCCGCATCGTACTAAACTTTGGAACAAAATTTTGAAATTTGAAAACGTTTCGTTCTGTAGAATTTGTTTTGTCGCAGCTTACAGATCTTTTTTTAATCATTTCTACTGAGTTTTTTGTTACTTCTTCAAGTTATGTTAGATTGTAGCAGTGCAAATGAACATGATTCAAAATGAAGATATGCACATTCATATAAACTCTTTAGATAATGATGTGTGAGTGAGCGATAGTGCAAATTAAAAAAAAAAAGAAGTGTTAGAGTTACAGTAGGAGTTGCAACACAAAACATTATTTTACAGCAGACATGGGTATAGATGAGAATTTGGTTTAAGGATCTGAAAAGCAATCCTACGGATAAAATCCGATTAACACGTTTCTTAATTCGCAATGAAGATTAAAACAAAAAACTTCACAGTGATTAGAATAATTTTATATACGGATTATTTATTAGAGTTTTAAAAAGAAAAAATTTTAATAATTATGTCTAGTAAGTAATATGTTTCCATTTGAATCCAATCCTCAAGATGTCTGATGTGTAGAACATCGACATGGATTGTAAAGAATATATAGACTATTGTTCATCAAGTTCATATTAATTATATTTTGACAAATTTTATTATTGGAAATATCGACGTCATCTGTATAATTATTAATTATACTTGAATAAATAATTTGTGTTTGAAAATTTCCATTTCCATCTCCCAGAAGCCCATAGATTTCATTTGATGAAGGTAAACCAAGAATGAGATCTAAATAATTATCACTATTTAGATCATGTGTAACTATCGCCCGCGAATCTAATGATNATCATTTGATTGAATGCATTATTCATTTGAAATTCAATTGTATTGTCTATTTCCAATTGAATTTGCTTTTTTGAAAGAACATTCATCGATATAAGTTCAGTATTCTCAATATTAGATTGAATTTGAGACTTAATACTTTGAGAAAGTGAACAGAATCGTGATAGAAGTTCAAACTAAATCAAGAAAGAAAAGATTTGTCCCTTCAATCTTTGAGCGTGATAAAAACATTATTGTAATTTACCTGAGAATAGGCAACTTTTCGAAAATCCTGTATGTTATATCGACTGGCATTTACGAAATATAATCCTTCGATCCATTTCTTATCAACAAAGTAACTTGAACAAACAGGATGCATTATGATATTATTTGAAACAAAATTTTTATATGATATTGCAATTGTTGAACATGGGCATGAAAGTGTTTGATCATATTCATTATACAATTGATCAAAATTATCAGGTGTAACATTGAATATGACAATTGTTTCAGATTCCATTTTAATACATATTCCATAGAATAGAATATATAAACATACTAAAATAATCAATTTGAATGAGAATAGTTCTTATTTGTTAGATATTTATATACCTGCGAGAAGAACAATATACAATCGAGTTTTATACTTCTGTTTTCGAAGTATAATAACTGGATCTCTGATTGTATCGTCATTTTCATAATCATGTTGATCTAATATGAACAGATTATAATTTGATACTTGTTTGTAAATCCAAATAAAGAAAACTTTCGGATTTCTCATGTTGAAGAAATGATTTCTAAAATGTTCGAATTGATAAACACTGTCATAAATCGCAATAAATGAAAAAAGGGAGAGAAAATGAAAGTTTACGTGTGCTTTTATATAAATATCTTTACGTTGAATTTGTAAAAATCCAATTGGTAATATATCACAGATGGTTTTCTTGATCAATAACCCATATGCTTACCTCTTTTAGTATTCAACTTCAATTTTTTATGAACGACTTGCTGAGCTGCAAAAAATGAGAAAAGGTTCTATTCTTTTGCGTATGAGTATTTCTAAAATAACTTTCTATAACAACATTCCATTGAGTTCTTACCTTGAGTTATTCCTTGATCAACAAGCTCTATAGTTGCTTTCCTTCTATATTCTCTCGCACTCTATTTTATGATTGACGTCAACAAGCGTTGAAATACGTTTGAATATTCGATGAAAGTAGAGCAACATTTAAAAATGTTCTTGGAATACAAAAGTTCTCATTTTCTATTATGATCGACATGAATATATTTGAAATTTGAACAAAGTTATCTATTCGAATGAGAGATTCATTCTTACAGAATATCAACTGAAATATTCCTTCGTAAGTTCATTGGAAATCATAATAAGATTAGTAATGTCAAACCTGAAACTTGAATTCAACTATTTGTTCGAGTATTCGAATTAACTGGGACACATGGCTCAACAATAATATTCATTTCGTAAGTGAAATTTCATTGACGAATGAGTAAAGTATTGTCAATCTTTTTTCCTTCATTTTAGTATAAATATAGTCAATTATTCGAGTTGAACATTGATTGACTTTCTTCTTCTGTTTTCTATTCCAATGTAGAATTATTTGTCTGTTTCTTGTTCGTCGGTAGTTTTTTCTGTCTTTGCTGTTATTTCTATTCATCAAAACTTCATTTTGATTTTTAATAAACAACAAAGGAGAAGCAAATGACATGGAAATGTGAATTCGATTAGAATTCATTTCATGTTGGCATTGATTGTATAATGAGATCTGTGATTGATCTTGTGACAAGTATGTATAGAATTTGGTGATTCTCATATAGAATTTATTGTGATATCTGCTAATTGTTTTTTTCCATTAATGACAACCAAATTAACTTCGAAAAGTTCTATTTGTAATAGAATCAGACATATGTGCTCATGACGAGCTAGTATATACTCTTACTTAACCATCTCTGTTCCGTCAATGAGTCTAGACCGTGTTTTTTTTCATGCATCTTTCTCTTGTTTGTTGTTGTTAAATTTGCTCTAGATGCATGTACATAAAAAATATGTCAGAGCACTATCAAAGATAAACATATGCTTAGATCACATGTGAAGGAATAATCGGCAAAACCAGCCATCGGTCACCCATCTATGAGGAAGGTTTGACTTTAAAAGTCATGAGAACGAACACTTTCACGTGAAAGAGCATCGACGATAGTACCTATAACAGATGTCGTAAGGGTCTGAATGATCAGTTTTACATTGGCGTAAACATCGTCTTCTCCATCATAGAGGGCGTAGTATGAACTTATGATTGGATCATCAGAGAAGAACCGTTAANACAAGTAACGCTCGCCTTAGGGCTCGCTCAGCTCTTTCTCGTAGAAATATTGATTTCAGATGTTATATTTTTTATCCATTATTATGTATATAAATTTATTTCCATTATAGATTAGATGTTTTGACAAAAGTAACAATAGATATTTATACCAAATGTTAAATAGAGGATTCGATATTTTAAAGAAATGCAAATATAGTTAGGAAGATTATGAATGACTACATAAAAAAACGAAACTTAGAAAATACTGCAGGTAATGTATTATACATTGAGAGAAAACAGGTAATTATGTAATAATTAGCATGAGTATAAATAGAGGTAAAGAGAATGAATATGTATAAATCGTTTTTTCAAGATAATTTCAAATTATGTTACGTTTTATATGCCTACAATAACACTAGACTCTTAACAAAGTATCAACTTACACATGTTCAAAAAATAAAAGAGGCACATTCTCGCTTTGTCTTTTTATCTAGTTCATCTAAACGTTTCAGTTCAGCGTCTTGCGCAGAAGAAGGTTGAACTTGTAGAACCTTCATGTCGAAAGGTCGAAGGATAACTATATCTTCTCCTTTCTTCACTCTGCTGAGTGGTACATATATCGATGCTACTTGCATTGTCCCAGGCGGAACTTGAAGATCGACTACGATTTTGTTCATTGTGAGTCCTTGCGCCTTGTATGTAGTTATAGCGAAGGCAGGTACAATTGGTAGTTGCGTTCTTGTAACTTGAATAGCTTGTGGAATTTTTCTCCCACTTTGCACTCGATCGAGTAGATGCCCGAGGAGTTGCTTTATAGGAACAGTGAATCGCTTTTTGATTAATGGAATAGGAATTAGCTTAGGGCGAAGACCGTCAAGATTTGTTTCTACTTGTGATGTATTAATTTCCACGAGTGCATATAATGGCTTTCGTATTTATATTGTATTGATGGGGAATACATCACTCTTTATCTTAAAACCTCCTGGCTCCTCCTGATCCTCGTATACGAGCTCTCGAAAAATTCCTTGTGTACCATTCGAAAGTCCTAGTTCACACGCAATGTTATCGGTGAGAAGTACAGGCATGTTTGGTACCAAAGGCAAAAGGCCGGGAAGAAGTTCAGTCTTGTTGTCAGGTATATGGTTTACTTCAAACTACGTTTGTGAAAGTTAGTTACTAATTATTACAACACNAGCTACGGCTTATCGCAATCGCAAGAATGGCGTTAACTTGAACAATTAAAGTTAAGTTAAACTGGCACTCATAAAATGTATATCTGTTTCTTGTGTTGAAGGTTAAGTTAGAACATTCGCTCTCTTTTACATAAATAGAATGACAGCTCCTTCATCGAGATTCTCTAACAATGGGATGTGAATTCATTGTGATGAATTAATTACCCCATGGTATTTTAGTAAATAAGAAAACATGAAAAACCTTCGAAAAAACAAACTTTATCGATTCTCTTGGGAAACAAGGCGTTTAGCTTATTGGACAAGTTAAGCCGCTTTTCGATATCCCCAAACAGATAACTTTTAAGATAATCATCAAATCTACAAGAACGCTGTAATATCTTACTTTAAAACACCTGTAGTTCTGTTAACAGATAACTGCCGATTAGTTTCTTTCAATACAATAACCACGACATACATATGCGAGCATTTACAACGAAGAGCAAACATAGTAGCCGATTTATTATCTGGCTGTGGAAGATAGTATTTTATGTAATGCGTGCTATATGTTATATCGTTCCATAGGATTTTACTCTGTGCTTTCTGCAATAAATTATGAAACGAATGGAACTACAATGTTCTAGTTCTTCTACAAACAGTAAGAGCAGAGGAAAATGACAAAACGCTTCCATTCTATGAAATTAACATATACTTTGGAAAACAAACACGAAGCGCAGTTTTTCAGATTATGATCAGACACAAATGGCAAACCCTAACATTATAATAACTTCCATTCGATTGTTGTTTGGGATGTCGTATTTTGAAATATAGAAATAAACGATGATATTATTTATAGATCATTCAGTATAAATTCTTCTGCTTGACGAAGTTCGATGAGCATACGATTCGATATTAGATGTTTTGTAGAGTATAATATCGATGAAATATGTGAATACAATCTGGTGTGAAATGAATTTTTGACAAATATTTGGTGTTCTACCGTTTTATGATCGTTTCAGGAAATGTCATGTCAGTTAGAGATGATGAAGAAAACAAACTTCATGAACTTTATTTTGACATAGCTAGATTTTCATTTATCTACTCTTTTCTTAATTTTCATCTCATTAAAAAGTTACCTTGGTAATACTAATGTCATTCCTATTTGTGATACCTATAAAACAAATCAAGGACGCGAGTTCTCTCTGAAATCCAAACTAATCTGCTTAGAGTCTCTTTGCTTGGCGTGTCTGGAAATAGATATGTTGCTCGTCATACATACAGATACATATCTGGTTTTTTCTCTTACCTTCAGCTATATTTTTCAATAATGTTTAGAAAATAAAAATATTTTTGGACGTTTCAGTAACACTTAAATAAGTCTAGCTGCGAAGGCTAGAACATCTCTGACAAGCGTAAGATAAGTTGATTGTTAGGACGAGAAAATAGTTTTGAATGAAGTCTTAATCAATATTGAGTAATACTATAGCAAAAGAGTGGATGATTGTAAAGAGGATAATTTAATTATGTCGAAATACGATCATCATGATCCAGAAATGGGCAAGTCAGAGGCTTTTCCAAGTCAAGTCACAAATCACGTGATTTACTTTGATTTAACTTGATTCAAGTCGTAAATATATCTGACTTTCCATCTCTGATGCTAATTGGCTCTATGAGTTAGTCTGTCGTCTTTAATTCTGAATTTTTGGCAAACTTGAAGTCTTAATTTCGTACTAAAATGTATAAAACACCAACGTATATGTGTAAAATTTTCGATTTGACTTATCCATATCTGAATTCCACATCAACAAGTTATCATAATCCTTATAATTCGGTAATAAAAAAAAATTTCAGGGGCTTTTATTTGGTATAAGATTCATCATGATTGCTATTCAGAATTATAGCACTATCCCCCTGAAAAAACATTTTTGACAACTCAATACCGTTTGATATGAATCTATTTTCTTACAAACTGTTGTCTGAGAATCTAACAAGACGGCATACTGCAATCATTTTATAGCAAAGCGGCCAATATCTAGAGTTTTAAAACATTTAGATGCTTTCGTGATGTGTGATGATCGACCATGGAAGTATACGAACAGAAGTGCTCGCATCTTACATGTCAATGATGAAGATCTTGTTCGTTATCGATTGACGAGAAACCGTGTTTGGGATCGCTTTTTTCTCTCGCTTTACAATCAAACTTGGATCGACTTTGTATGGTTAATGGAAGATGATCTCACGTGGACACATGCACGGCATATACTTGCATTTTTCGATAAATATAAACATAATCATGCCGATCTTCTATCAAGGAATATTATTTGTAGAAATAATCAGTCTCTAGGATAGGTTTTCTGATTTGATTTGAAAACTCTTTGTTATGATGTCTTTTCAGTTGGATATGCCTGAGAGCAAAAGGACAAGTTCATTGAATATGTTGGCACGTATATCCCATCGTTTGATAACGCTCATCGGTACTATATCGAACAGATATATGACCAAATATGGAAAATGAAATTCGAAGTCTAATAAAAAGTGGTAAACAGATATTTCATGCTGTCAAACATGATAGTATGCTATTAATTATGACAACGGAAGATGAAACGAAATAGTCAATTCATGGACTAGTTCACATGTATAAATATTTGTTTATATGGACATTTGATTATAAAAGACGCTCGAACACTATTTATGTTGATCAATATATTTATGAAATCTAGTTGAGATTATAACGGACGATATTCACCAATTAATACTTTGCAATTTGGACAGTAATGTTGAGTATTTTTGATTCCACGTACACAGAACGGTATCAAACAGCAGCCAAGCCAACAGCCGACAATGATTATAAGAAGGCAGAGAAGCCANTTTCTCTTACCTTCAGCTATATTTTTTCAATATTGTTTAGAAAATAAAAATATTTTTGGACGTTTCAGTAACACTTCAATAAGTCTAACTACGAAGGCTAGAACATCTCTGACAAGCGTCAGATAAGTTGATTGCTAGGACAAGAAAATAGGTTTGAATGAAGTCTTAATCAACATTGAGTAATACTATAGCAAAAGAGTGGATGATTGTAAAGAGGATAATTTAATTATGTCGAAATACGATCATCATGATCCAGAAATGGGCAAGTCAGAGGTTTTTCCAAGTCAAGTCACAAATCACCTGATTTACTTTGATTTAACTTGATTCAAGTCGTAAATATATCTGACTTTCCATCTCTGATGCTAGTTGGCTCTATGAGTTAGTCTGTCGTCTTTAATTCTGAATTTTTGGCAAACTTGAAGTCTAAATTTCATACTAGAATGTATAAAACACCAACGTATATGTGTAAAATTTTTGACTTGACTTGTCCATATCTGAATTCCACATCAACAAGTTATCATAATCCTTATAATTCGGTAATAAAAAAAATTTCAGGGGCTTTTATTTGGTACAAGATTCATCATGATTGTTATTCGGAATTATAGCACTATCCCCCTGAAGAAACATTTTGGACGACTCAATACTGTTCGATGTGAATCAATTTTCTTACAAACTGTTGTCTGAGAAGCTAACAAGAAAGCACGCTGCAATCATTTTATAGCAAAGCAGACAACATCTAGAGTTTTAAAACATTTAGATGCTTTCGTGATGTGTGATAATCGACCATGGAAGTATACGAACAGAAGTGCTCGCATCTTACATGTTAATGATGAAGATCTTGTTCGTTATCGATTGACGAGAAACCATGTTTGGGATCGCTTTTTTCTCTCGTTTCACAATCAAACTTGGATCGACTTTGTATGGTTAATGGAAGATGATCTCACGTGGACACATGCACGGCATATACTTGCTTTTTTCGATCAATATAAACATAATCATGCCGATCTTCTATCAAGGAATATTATTTGTAGAAATAATCAGTCTCTAGGATAGGTTTTCTGATTTGATTTGAAAACTCTTTTTTACGATGTCTTTTCAGTTGGATATGTCTGAGAGCAAAAGGGCAGGTTCATTGAATATGTTGGCGCGTATATCCCATCGTTTGATAAACGCTCATCGGTACTATATCGAACAGATGTATGACCAAATATGGAAAATGAAATTCGAAGTCTAATAAAAAGTGGTAAACAGATATTTCATGCTATCAAACATGATAGTATGCTATTAATTATGACAACGGAAGACGAAACGAAATAGTCAATTCATGGACTAGTTCACATATATAAATATTCTGTTTATATGGACATTTGATTATAAAAGACGCTCGAACACTATTTATGTTGATCAATATATTTATGAAATCTAGTTGAGATTATAACGGACGATATTCACCAATTAATACTTTGCAATTTGGACAGTAATGTTGAGTATTTTTGATTCCACGTACACAGAACGGTATCAAACAGCAGCCAAGCCAACAGCCGACAATGATTATAAGAAGGCAGAGAAGCCANCCATGTATTCAACAAATCCGTATCAAATGGATGTTCAGTTAAATTAGAAATAAGAGTGTTGAATAGATAATGAACTTGAGTATGATGACCAGTTACTTGACTGAAATTACCATCTAAAATGACAGAAAAAGAAGATGAAGATGAGTTTGATTAACAGATAGTTAGAAGAGCTTGAAAAATACCTCGAAGTAGAATCAAATTCGATTCAGGAAACACATTTTTCCATTTATCTTTGGCTTCACATTGATTATCTTTACAATAAGGTGAATTGATATTGATATTTCTAAGAGAACACGCGAGAATATTAGTCTATAGTCGACAACTATAATCTCTTACCCATTATGTAATAACTTCGCAAATAGATCCATGATTTTCATACTTTCGATTCGATCGTTTTCATTCGCATTGAAATATGTTTCATTGAAAATACTCATAGATGGTGCTAAAACATACCCAAATGTGAATGGCGTTAATGTTAATGATGTGGTCAGCAGAATAGACAGATTTTTGGGGAGAAGTGCGTTTGATTGTTGATAGAATTTGATTCGCAAAGGATTTTTCTGATCAGATTTAGTTTGAAATTGTGTATTTAAGAATGGAAATGGACTTTTCAATGGACACATTGAGTTAATGTAGCCATGATCTTTTGAGTGAGTATTCAAGTAGAGATAGAATTTATTTTATTGCAATTATCAAATTCTTCAGAGATACACTTTGATGACGACATCTAAGTAAACGATAGGAGTTTGTTTTTTAATGGACATTCTCACTCATCGAAAGACCATGACATGTTTACTTTCTCCCTCTCTCACATACATGCACCCTCACCCTCAAGTTTAGCACTGGAGTTGATTTCCAGATAGTATATCATTTTATATCGCAAAAATTTGATATTCGATGTATTTTAACAAATTCATTGAAAACAAAGTCGTCACAAAAAATTCAAAATCTGTAATGAACTTGAGATAAATGTCTATTGTTTTTTGTAAAATCCAACGCAACTATAGACCGATCCAACGATGCAAATAGATATTCCGGTGTTATAGCCAAGCTATGTACCGGACTAACTTGTGTCGAAACAAAAAAGACCTTTTGTAGTTGTCGTTGTCTACGATTAACAAGACGGACAGTTGAATGACGATTACAACCCAGCACAATGCCGTTTGATACATCATTTTGATCAGCGGAAGCAGCCAATGAACAATAATCATTGCCGAATTCATCATCGAATGTATAGTGACACATGCCTGTACGTAGATCGAATTCCTTGAATTGACTATCGAAACCAGCAGCGATGAAAACATTCGATGAAACCCATTCGATACAACGTACTCCAGCACCAACGCGATAGTTTGCATCATAGACCTAGTTGAAATTAAATGAATTAGTTTTATTGCAAAGAAGATGAACTCACATGAATTGGTTGAGCTCTTTCAGTATTGAATAACACCAACGGATAAATATTCGTTCTACTACCAGTACCAATTAAGAAATGCTGTCCATCACTAGTAAATCGATTACATAGAACACGATCGTCAACTCTGGTGCTCCAGATCATTTGATGAACTTGTGAAGACATATCAAAGGCGCGTACTTAGAATAGAGAATGCTTTCAAAATCGTAAAACATCAACTTTCTCAACTTACTCGAAACAGAATGATCACGTGAGCCATTAATTATCAAATACCTTTCTTGATCATTGGAGTAAACATCTAAGGAAAGTATATCATTCCATTTACTGTCAGTAGGAGCAATGCTTTGATTATTGTCACATGTATGAACATCGTTCGTTTGTCGACAAATGATTCTCAACGAATTTCCATTTGCCAGAGCAATTAGATGTCGATCATAGACTTTATAGCAAAGTATATCATCGTGCTCATATTCATGTGAATACTGAATTTGATTCGTTGATAGATTCAAGCATCGCAGTGTGCCATCCTTGGAAAACCAAAGATGATGATTATGTTCATCGTATTGAAGTAATGAAGTTTGAGTTCGACGAACAAATTTAATCAAAGTATGATCTACGTAATTATTTTCACGGTTCCAACGGAATGCTAATGGTATTCGACTGCGGTAATCTTTTGCAAAACGACGTACATCACAATCAACTTTTGAACAAGAAACTAATTGATTAGATGGTCGACGATAATCGACTGGAAGAATAGAAGGCAACTCATTGGAACGATTAAACAGAATTTCGTGTTGATATTCGAGTGGGAGATGGAATGAGTGGGATATGATTGACGGTTTTTGATAAATGTTCTAAACAAAAATGAATAATTAGCTCAGAACAACTTCGTCTTTTTCTCTTACTTCAAATGTTGGACAGCCGATAGCATTTTTCAATTGAGAAAACGAAACATTCGTTAACTTGACAAGAATTCGCTTCCAGGGTGAAGTATAGGAATTAAGTAAAGAATAAAATTGTCGGCACACTTGCTCCAAGTGACATAAATCCTGTACGGATAAATATCCACAACAGAATTCTAGTAAGATATCATCGGGTAAGTCCAATATCGATACGGGCATAATTGATAGTTAAAAAATACGGAACATATTCTATTTTATGCATAGAATTAGGTAAGATAATCTAGAAAAGAAGATAACATTCAATAATCTATACAATTTTCGACACATTCAGAACATATGTGATTTCATATAATAATACAACACGATTCACTACTATTAATTTTTCGGTTTCTTATTAATAAATGCATCAAGTGTTTGATTGTTATTACTTGGTTGTGTTTCATTCTTGCGCTTAATCGGTTTTGTTGGCTTCGGTACGACTAATGTTTGATAGGAATTTTTGTTTTCCTCCATTTGTAATTCGCGCGCAAAATGAAAATCTTCGTGTTCGGGCATATCCCATGCTAAAATTGACTTGTTACATTTCGAACAAGTTATATATCGATCATCGGATTTGTCCGGCGACGAGTGAGCACTGTTTTCATTTGTTGAATAACGTGAGAAGAAAGATGCTACCGATGAACTTGGCTTTGGTTCAGGCTTGAATGGAGTTTTTAATCGTTCTTCATTCTGTTGAAACTTTCGAAAAAAGTCACCTTTCATTTGTGAGCTTGTTGTTACTGATGGCTTCTGTGTAATAGTTTCAGCATCATCGTCACTTTCTTCATCTGCCTGCTCTGACTCTTGCATATTGAGCGTATTTCCCGTTGGTTCCATTTTCGACGTCTGTCTCGAAAATAGATCCGCAATAGATTTTGTATTGACACTGTCGAGAAACTTTCCGGCGCCAATACCAAGATTGATAATCGCTGGCGAATATACATTGGATCCTGATGCGCTTTTATTGAATTGTTTCAGTATACGATATGCATCATTGGCAAAACGATCGATTGAATATTCATTTAATGGACAAGAACGCGCAATTGTTTCGTTCGTCGTCGTTGTACATGTTACGGTTAAGAGTTTTGCACGGCGTTTATTCTAGGAAAAATCCTCATTTTAACTTCAAGATAGATCAAATTCATATCATTGACAGTACCTCTGCTCGATCTTTTTCTAACCGATTAAAAACTTCTTCAGCTAGATTGTGACACCAAGTACGGACCTAAGTTAGTTGAAATAGAATTGAACATATGTCTTCGAATCTGAAGCGTACTTTTTCATTAGTATCTAACGATGTTTTGCCTGGAAAGTTTTTACTTGCTGAAATTGATTTGTACAGATTTCGACTATTTACAGGTGTGGTCTCAATGCCTCGAATTAAATTGTACAACCAACAACCGTCTTTGTCACCCAGAGATGTTTGAAGTCCATCGAGTGAGTATTTTCTCAATTGACCTATATAATCAACTTGGAATAATTCAGTGACGCGTTCACCGGCTTTGCCACCCAAGCCTTGACTGAAAATATTGAATGAAAAACCTTCTAAACAAGCTTTATCTTTCTTACATTTTCTGAACCGGTGTTTTATCGAACACGCAATCAATGTCGGAAGTGGATAATATAGTTTGTTTTCTTGGTTTATTAAAACCACAGCATAGTTTTGCTAAAACCTAGAATAATCAAGTTTAAGATGTGGATAGTGATGTACATAAAAGGGATTACTTTGTTTCTCGCGATACCAGCAGAACAGAAGAATCCAGTTTCTTCCTTGATTTTCTTTCGAATTCGTTCGACAAGATAAGCCCCAAGAACTAGATCGAGATTTCGGTTTTCATCATCTGATTGACCATTCTTTAGCCAGCTTTTGATTGCTTCTACACGTTCATCTTCATTTTTCGTTGTGCAACTGGCCAAATGTGTTGACGGAAAATCATCGATTGTTAAATTAGGTTTGTTCTCTTTTAATTTCTGAACGTCATCAGTCAAATCAATGTAAGCTTCATCAATACTGGCCTTTTCAACAAGTTTGAAATCGGCATTGAGAACACGAAAAACATCGGCACTTGCGTCTCGGTACCTTGAATAGGAGAAAATACACATGAGCTATTTCAGACTTCGATCGAAAGCTAGCACGATGAAATCGATGTCCACAATATCATCAAGTGCATTTAACCCTGGTGTGAACCTCATTAGCTGAGAATCACGATGTGAAACCGTCCTTCCATCTGTATTACATATAGATAAATCTCTGCTTAACATGACCGTGGCCTTTGGAATCATAGGCATAGCGCGACAAGAATTTAATTCGTAAACAATTATCGATGTGTATTATGCAGTTATAATCAGCATGATTCGAACACTTACGTGTCGTAGACTGTCCTTAATAAATTTCAATAACCAAATGATAATAAAAAAGGTGACCTTCGTTGAATCGAAAATTACTCTAATCAACCTTTATCTGTTGTGAAAAGTAGTATCTTGATGTGTAATTTTCACTACAAGCTGTCAAATTGCTTTTGCGTGATATTGTAAATAAAGGCTTTACTCGATAGATAAATGAAAATCTTACCGAGTTAAATTTGCTTTTCCGTTCAGTTCTTGAACATGAAAAACGTGAAAATCAGGGCATAGTTCTTTTGCTTGTTCGCCTCGCATGCCTGCACCATCAGAATATTCCTTTATCAATACCAAAAACCTCTCGTATTACCTCGTTTCACACCGAAATCTCGAGCTTCATAATTAACAGCAATAAGACTAAATAGACGTTTCTTCATATTTGTCGTTTATTCATTGAGATATACATACCCACCACCTTTCCATGTGTAATATTGAGCTACACCACATGGTTTGCCAAGAAACTCAGGTTGTAGTCTTTGTTCGACTTGAACATAAAAACAATCCATATCAATTAATGCAATTACCCGATGATCGACATTCATTTTTCTCAGTCTGAAACATAGCAATCATTGTGTTTCCAGTGCGTTATCTTAGCCATGACGATAGTTGAGAGATTCCGTTTCACTGTCACGTACTGATCTCGTTTGTATTCATACTCGTTCAGAAAAATAAACCTTTCGAACTTTTATATACAATGCAAATCGTCACAAGAAGGTGATGACGAAATTCATGACACATAACGGCTGGTCTGGTCTATGTGATTGGAAAATAGTAATTGAGTAAGTACGACAGATGACGCTATTTTCTTAAGAGTTTCATATAATCAATTTTATAGTTTTAGTATACTGAACGACTAGATAGTCACGAAGGTCTTCTAGTTAGAGAATACATGATATAGAAGTAAAATCTTTTCACCTTCTAGAATGCATATGAGTACGATTAGTTTTGTGTCTACAATTAAATTTCGTCAATCATAGGAGGACGACTGATCTGCCTATCAATTAATATTGCACGCGATCAAACCGATCGATCACCACGGTTGATCGTAAGACACATCAATATCAAGATATTTATTCGTATAACAAAAGATACCTATACGGATCAAATAATCATCTATAACTCAGATTGAACAATACGAATATCTTTTCGTACTCACTCGGGTACTATTTACTTTTTCTTTCATTGATATTCTAATTTATCATTGATGTATATTTGTATTTTACTGTTCGCATTTTCTCTTTTTTTTGCAATATTTGATTCGAATCACAAGCAGTAAAAGAGAATTCATTGAATATGCAACTGATTATTTAATCGTTAAATAGTATAACACATGAAAAAGCGTGAATTAAATCAAAAAACGATTACGATCAGTACGAGATCGTGAATCGAATACAACCGAGTTGGAATAATTTAAAAATAGAATGATTTTGAAAATCTCCGATTAGATAATCACCATTCTTGTCTGTTTATCTCTCTCCTTGTTTCTAACAACAACATGATGTTATCGAAATCGAATTAAGCCGTTTACGTGCGATATGAATCAATTGTATACAGAAGACAACTAATCTATTTGACGTTCATCCTCGAACGAATCTTTTCTCACCTCATTCATCGATGAATGTTATTCAAGTGACAGGAAATAAAAACAGCATATTTACACAAATTTTCCTTTTAATCTTTTACAAGCTGGTATCAGCGTGCCTAAATTGTTCGTCAAAAGTTCTGTTCGCGCATTAGTCATTTGCTCTTTGTTCTCTTTTTTTTTCTTCTTTATGTGCATATTTTACTATTTGTTATATGAACATTATCATGCCTCGACACATGCACATATTAACAACATATTGTCCGCTCGTTTGTTGTATTTGGTGCCAAAAAAATCTCGTTCAAAGATGATCTAACATAGTCACTGCGAGCAAGACAGCTGTTGAAATTTTCAAAGACATACTGATGATGAGAAATCGAGAAAGAGGACAGATGTAATAATGATGATGATTATGATGATATTAAGCAGGCCTGCTTATGTGTGCACAATCATAGACCAATTTTGACATAATACATTTTCGCTCAGTGAACCAATACAGTAGCTCAACATGGGATCTTCTTCTTCTTCTTGTTCATCATCGTTTTGTCTTTGATGATACATACACAGAGGCAGGCTTGTATAAGTTGACGATTAACAAGATAAATTGAGTACCGGCCAGACAAAAAGATTAAAGTTGTTCAATGAACAATCGAAAGAAAATCAAATGAACTTCTCTCTTGTATTTTTATTAATCAAATCAATAGTTCAGACATTTTTGTTTTCGTCCATCTAGGTGTTGTGATATGCGGTTTAGTCTAGTCTCAGTCTAGCTCTCATACTCTTGACGATTCAATGAATTTCGACAGAAGCAAAAAAAGAACGAGAGAGAATCGGAAATATGAATATGCGATCAGTAAGCAAACAATTTCAAGTGCTTTACATTCAGGGAGAAATTGCATATAAAAGTTTCAACGAACACCGGATGTTCACTCCATCATTGTATTTCCTTCGTTTTCTTCTTCATTTTTTACTGTTGACTACATTCTAAGATAACTAATTTTGATTTCTCCAAGAAAAGCCAATCAACAGTTTTCTTTTTTTTTCTTAGAATGAAATCTATACACACCTCGCTAATTGAGACTATATCACTTTCACCTTGTCCCCTCTCTCTCTCCTTCTCTTCTATTCTCTCCTCTTTTTCGTCGCTAAAGAAAGAAAATATCTGTCCATAGACTGGCTTCCTTTCCCTCTCTCTCTCTCTTGTAAGCACAGAAAAGAAGAAAAATGTTCGCTTCTTCTCCTTCTTCTTCTGTCGTCACACCATAGTTTTGATCGATACATATACATACATAAACACTGCGCACAAGTCTGCCTGTCATCATTATTGTATTCTCGACAACGACACACGTAAGACGAGAGTAATCATAATAGTAGTGAAGCATCAATTTGTCTCGTCTCTCATCCCGTTTTGTATTCTTAAACATATACACATAGAAATATAAACATACTTATACTACTAATTCAAATTTAATCATTCGTACACAACATCACATACCATGTATCTATTTCGGCAACAACAACAAATTCTCTTTACTTTCGTTCTTCTGATCCAAGCAAGTTCAGCATTTTGGTGGTAAATATTCTTGATATTTCTCTGGTCTATTTAATTAAGAGATCTTGACGATAGATAAACGAGTTAGAAAATATTAATGTCATTTTTTCGAAAATAATGATACCCTTACAGGCATGATGTCTATCTGTTTTTATTTAAGGTCTCTGAGTTTACCTTCATTTCAAATATGGTCGTCAACTTCAACTGATCAAGAACCGTTCTGTTCTTCATTAACATTTTTAACTGTCGAACAACGTTATCTCTGTCAAACGAATCCGAAAATATTTACTATTATTAGTCGATCTTTACGACAAGCAATTGACGAATGCCAATATCAGTTTCGAAATCAACGATGGAATTGTTCAATCTTCAATCAATCGGATGTTTTCGGAAAACTTGTTTTACGAAGTAAGTTCTCGCTATAACCCTGATCTTTTCGTTTACTGCCATCAACAATATGTCAGTCATTAAATATCATATTGTATATCGAAGGAAAGAATAATTAGACCACCTAAGGAAAAATAAGCTCTCTTGTTCTATTATAATTGGATGTAATCAAGCGAGAAGGACAATTAAACTGACGCCGTCAAGTATCACCTTTCACTTTCTCACAATGATCTATATTTTCTCGTATTTTATTATAGAAACACCGGAAACAGCATTTATTTATGCATTAACATCTGCTTCAGTCATGCATAGTATTGCTAAAGCTTGTGCAAAAGGTGAACTAACCGAATGTGGTTGTGATAAAAGTCAACCATCGTCGTCATCATCATCATCATCATCAGTATCAGGCTCAGCTTCTATACGTCCGCGAGCTATGTTACAATATCAAACAAGTACAATGCCGTCAATGAGCATCTCATTGTTTCCATCCACACCAACGCCTCAACCAATGGAAGGATTTGAATGGGGCGGCTGTTCGGATGATCTGAAATTCGGTCGAAATATCAGTACATCATTCATTGATACACAAGAATCGTACGTAACGCGTCGTCGCATTGTACGCATGGTAAATTTACATAATAATGAAGCTGGCAGACAAGTATGTTCGACAAGCAAAATTCGTCTTTGAAAAAAAAGTAAACATAACAACGATTTGCATTCTAGGCTGTCGAACGGAATGTTCAATTGACATGTAAATGTCATGGTGTTAGCGGTTCATGTACATTACGTGTTTGTTGGCGCACGTTGCCCGATTTTCGTTTAATTGGCTCAGAATTACGCACGAAATATGCCAGTGCAACACAAGTTCGATTAAATCGTCGTCTAAGTTTACTTAAACCAAGAAAGAATTCCATGAAATTGTTCAACACCACTGATCTTATCTATATTCATGAATCGCCATCGTTTTGCGAGAAAAATCTTCGTCTTGGCTCATTAGGTACACAAGGACGCGAATGTAACTTGACACTGAATGAACCTGGTTCTTGTTCAGTATTATGTTGTGATCGAGGTTATGAAACGATTATAAGCACAATTGAAGAAGATTGTGAGTGTCAATTTCATTGGTGTTGCGAAGTACGATGTAAACGTTGTATTAAACGAGTGGAAAAACATTTTTGTAAATGAAAAGATTTTCAATGTCAGATGCAATCAAAAAAACGAGATGAAGATTTTTCTTTCCTCTTTTCCTATCTGAGGGCGAGTAACAGTCGAGTTCTTGTATACTTTCTCGTTGCTTGATTTCCTTTGTTTTCTTTTATATACGTATGTACGTGTGTGTGTGTGTAGCTTTGTTGTTTCGTGTTTGAATGTCTCTATATATTTTTTGCTTTAAATTCTTCTTATCTGTACGTGTTGTGTGTAAGAAAATTCTTTATAAATTATTTGTCGTTGGTAAAAATCAACGTTTTCTATTTGTCCTGCTTCACATCACACCCGATGGCATTTTCAAAGTTAATCATGCAAAAATACGATCTTTCTGGAGAGGAGAAAAAAATCACTGTTCAATAAACTCTCGATTAGTTCTATATTTACTCTTTCTCAAACGGAAGAACAGGTGAAGCAAAGCAGAAGTGCTTGCTTTGTTACTAGTGGCAATGGTCAATGCCAAAGGGACAAATGTTGATTATTAGTGAATAAATAGACATACATTCTTTCTTGTTTTAATGAGTTTGCCATAGCATCATCATCCGCAACAGCATTTGTTCAGAACTTAATATAACAAAAAAAAGAAGAAGATATGCACATGTGTTTGTGTTCTCGTCTGATTACAATGATGGCGTAAGACAAACAGCAGGTTGACAAGACGACATTCGAGCGATGTCCATATGGAAATAATAATCAATGTTATTGTGTTGTTTCAAATATACTTAGAAAGGATAATCGTGAGAATTGTTAAAGATTAGAAAATGTCAAATCGAGACATATTTGCATAGATATCTAATAAGCAAACGCAAAGAGGGGTATTTCTCTTGTAAAACATGTCCTTTGATCTCAGTTGGTGATCGAATAATAATTCTTCAATGATTTTTTTGTTTGCTATTTAATCGATTAGATTCCATCGATATTGAAGACACATTTTCTTCTATTTGAAGGACAAAAGTATACAAATAAAACCGTAAATTACAACAAGTTTGAGTTGATCGAGAGCAAATTTGCTATTCTTGATTAATCAATTCGGTTGTATAAAAAGACATTTTTACATATCAATGTCTGTGTACATATTAATATTCATAACAACTCGTTTTTGTCCGATAAAATAACAAAATATACAATCGAGTGAAGGAGTACAGAGCAGATATGAAGTTTTCTTCTTATTCACGAATTCTAACAGACAAAATATGAAAATTTTGTGCATTGATTTTCTGTTAAATTATCATTGAGAATCGCTGTTTATTCAGCAGACATCAATACTTGTCAAACTCTTAAGTAAATAACTTGAGACTATTTAGTAAATATGAAATCCAATTCGAATGATTCTCTATCCTTGAACAATGCTCTTCTACTTGAAAATGTCATTTTTTTTCTCTTCATGTAAATCAATTAAAATGACATAGCCAAGTTGATTGTCTTGTTTTGGATTCATTTACGTTCTAGTATATCAATATTGTTAACGATAGCAGATAAAATATGTAAATGAATGCTGGTTTCTAGATGATGTTGTTTTTCCTCTTGAGCAAAAGCGATTTTTCAGTCAGTTAATAGCATAACACAAAAGTTTCTTTGTTCATGACAATGGCAAACTAATTTAGTCGATAATACACACCGACTGTATTTATCATATTATAATTGATTTCTTTTCATCCGCCGAAGAGTTCGTCACTCCTACGAACGTATATTTTCGTATATTAATTTATTCACCTGCTTCTGTTCATTTCCCTGTAGAAATAACTTCGATATATTTCGACCATTTTGAAGAAGTAAACAGGTGGGTGGCGAACTGATTTGTAAGGTGTTATGGAATAAATAAAATCTTTACGATAGTATCAAAGAACTACTATTGATTAGAATCGAATAGGGACAAAAAGGAATAGCTCGAGAGATTTTTGAGCTATAGATAATTTTCATGTGGCAAAATAGTGATTGAAACTTTGTTTGAGTTTTATTTTTATCAAAAGACAAGAAGAAGAAGAGAATGATGATGATGGTGATTATAAAGAACGAACAGACAAATTCAATGCGTGGATATTAATTCATCAGGTCGAATAGTATTAGCAAGTCAAAGAGGAAAAAAAAGATCGCAAGAAGATTTTTTTTTCGCATATTAGAATAAACGAAAAACAAAACGAAACAGAAGATTTTTTTGTACTAGGATATGTACGAAAACGACGAGTGTAAAAAAAAAGCGAACATATCTCATCGTATAGTGTGAAATAACAACGCATAAGTGATGGGACTTCTTGTTTCTCTTTATAGTTTTATCTAAAAAATAGACGATGTATCACAAGAAACGAAGAAAAACTGTTGATGAAATAATGTGATTCAGAAGTTCCATACTTTTATGGGAAAACAAGAGATTAGGGGACAGTAGGAGCAGAGAAAAAAGAAGAAGTAGAACAAAAAAAAAGACTCCTATTGCTGAAACGAATGTTATCCTAATCCTGAGAGACATTGACAAAAAGAAAACAATCATACACGAATATCTATCAAGATGAAAAACATGTTTTTGTTGAATTCATTCGCTGTTTATTTCGACATGAAATAGGTGTTGATGTCGTCGGCGATGAAACTTTTACGAATGGCGCCATCAAGAATAACGCTAGTAGAATACAAATAAACCAATTTAATCCATAATAAAACACACGACAAAGGATAATAAAAGAATTGTCGTCTGCTTTTGTCGATGTTTTCTTCATTGCATCATAATAGACATTGTTTAACTGATCAGCAGCAGAATCCCACGAATGTTTCAAGGCCTGTTGTCGTGCCTTAATCGATAGATAATCGCGATTCTTCATTGCTAAACGTACAGCTTGTTCCGCAGAATTGATATTATCTGGTTCCCATAAATATCCATGTTCGCCATTTATGAAAAATTCTTTCAATTGTCCGCCTTCGGCAGCTACAACCGGTGTGCCACTTGCCATAGCTTCAAGATAAACTTGACCAAATGTTTCGCTAACTGATGCATAAATAAAATAATCCGCACTGGCATAAGCACTAGCGAGTTCTTCTCCGCCTAAATAACCAAAAAAGTGCACACGATCGGTGGGAAATAGCGGTTGAAGTGTGTGTCGATAAGGCCCATCGCCAATAATACATAGAAATGTTTGATTTGGTACACGTTCTAGAACTAATGACAAGAACTGGAAGTTCTTTTCTGGAGATATACGGCCAACGCACAGAAATAATGTTATACAGTCCATCTGTTCACGAGTAAAATTATGTGATGTACCGAACATCCGGTAACGCATTGCTGACGAACGTCGAACCGGATTAAATAATTCGGAGTCAACACCTGTTTTCCAGACTAAAACTGGGCGTGGTACACCCGTATGTTCCATATAATCAGCAAAATCTTGACTAACTGTTAAATTAATCGACGAATAAATTAAATGTTTCAATCGTATGTATTTATAAATAGATCGCGTTAAACTGACCGCATAAGAGCGTATGTAGGTTGAAAGATAAAAATCTATATTGGTATGCGATGACCAAACTATCGGAATATTTAATGATTTAGCGAATGCACCACAGAGCATGGCTGCCGGAGTTTGTTCAACAATATGGATAACATCGGGTGAAAATTTTCGAATGGAAAAATAAATAGCAGGCTACAAAATAGGAGAAAAAGAGCTTTTCATCTACTTCGTTTGAGAATGAATTTACATTAGGCAATAGAAATGGACATGCGCAATCGATTTTGTTGGTGAAATCAGTTGATGATAAGATGGAAAATGTAACATATTCTTGAAGATAATCACTTCCCTCAAGCCATAGTTTTGCATTCTAAAACAACAAGATCGATTTGAACAAATCGGAAAACGATTCAATTTGTTTGTTTTCCATACTTTACAACCCGTAATCACATGTATGTGGTGTTTTCTTTTCGCTAAACGTCGTATGATTTCTTTAAATCGACGTGTAATACCACTGGTAAACGAAGGAAAACTTTCGGCAAAAAGTAAAATTCGTAGTGGATCATCGTTATCATGACCAAAGCCATTTGTATGAGCTAAATAAGAACAAAGTAACGAATGAATTAGAAGGAATATTTCGAAAACATCAGTTTTTATTTAATAATAATACCTCCATTAGTAGTCATTACTTTAACATTTATTTATCTGACTTTTGAAGAAAGAGAAAAAAAGAATTACACACGGACATATGTATTTCTTTCTCTCAGTCGACTTTTTCGTTCTTCGGTTTTGTTTTTCTGTCGAATAATATTTACGAAGTCGATCTTTTACTACAAATAAGAGAAAAAAAATAGATATTACTCACAGTGATAATGATGATCGATACGATTTGTTCGTTTCTCCACAATGTTTGACGAAAGATTTGATGATGGTGGCGCGGTAGACGAAGGAGAAATGTCTTGTGTCGAAGGAACAGATGAGGGAAGAAAAGCGGTCGACAATGCTGCATAAAATGTTGTTGTAAAATTTGATTTCCACCAAGCAGGTTGTGTCTCATACGGAGATGATGGCGTTGACATTGTAGGATCAGTAAACGAAGATAACATCATTTAATATGCTTAAAGATAAGCAAATAAATTAATTGCAATCGATGATATATAATATGTCAAACAACGGTAATTATTATTACCCATAGGCTATATTAAAAAACAAAACTGACTATCTCATAATCATTTTGCATCACTTTGCCTTCTTTTCTTTCATTCTCTAATTCCATTAGTGAATTCATTGTCATATATTAACATCGATTATTCAATAACTTACTCAACTAATTCTCTTCACACGTGATCGAACCATATGACAATTTGAAACTAGATGGCAGTAAAGAATGAGTGATTCACATAGACACTGAAATCTAAAAATGAGAAACGACGTGGTAATGTCAATTGAAATGAAAGCTTTTTCCTTTCTTTGTATTACAGACAAGCACACACATTAAATACACATGTAACAAACGCGAACGAGGGGAACTTTACTGCTACTACCACAACTGCCACTAATGCTTATTAGTCGGCAAGGCATCCAGCCACATGATTCTTTTCTTCTTCTTCTTCTGCTTCTTCTTTTTTTTCTCTTTTCCTCATTCTTCTGCAAATTTTTCCTTTGTCACTAACATATCCTCTTCGGCATCGATGCATTCATATTGCATGGAGAGTTATGTAGCTCTTTCCGTGCCGTTCCGCTCTATTCTACAACCATTGCATATAGAACCGAAAAAAAAAACGTTGCATTTTATAGGAAAGAACAGAGAGAAAAAAAATAAGATGAAGAAGAAGGAGCAAAGGCAAAAAAACAAAAGAGACAAACTAGTACTGATAGTGTCGATGTGTTGTCGTCGATCAAATGTCAAATGTTGCGAGAGAAGAAATAACTGAAGAGATTTACAGGAAAGACACTCATGAGAAATCTAAATAAAAAAAACCCTTCTAATACGGACGAAAAGTGCGTATCTTGCTAAGAATTAGGCTGACGATAGATTATCATCGTCTATGATTACACTCGAAATTCATCAAATATCTTTTCCACAGTTTGTATTTATCTTCACATTCGATGACATTTGGGATCAAATTCATCCGACGAATTCTCTTCTGGTACTGTCGTCGAATTCATTCACCTAACTCAACAAGTCATTTTCAGTAAATTGACTATCGAAATTAATTACTTCATACTTGAGTACGTTTTGTTTTCTTCATGTATTTTCACATATATGTCAACAATACATCCATCTTATTTGCGGAGAGAACAATTACTTCTCAAGAAAAGCATCACGTCGATTCTTAATTCGACAGCAGAAAAAAACACGAGAGAAATCTGATAAATCGGCCTACTATTTGATTTCCTACATCAAAGACATTCTAATGTTCAATAAATCTATAAATTAACATTTTTTTTCCATCAACGATCATGCTCATTTTTCTTCTCTTGTTCTTTTCCCCTTTTGCTTGCTTTCCATGTTCTGTTACAATTATAAAGAAAGGGACCGAAAAAGAAATAATAACAAAAATTTACGAATGAATGAAGCAAAAAAAAAAAGAATAAAAGACGTTGACAAGGAAATGAAAATCATCTTGATTTACTTTGTAGCTTCTCGTCGACATTTATATAAACGAAAAGAAAACAATTCTACAAAAAAAAAAAGATCGATCGTTTCTCTCCAATCAGACTACTGTTCACTCGGTAATAAACTTGGCCAAATAGAGAAAGGGAACAACTTCGTAATTAAAAATGGCATTGCTAAATCTGCATACTATATGCACTTTTTGAATCTTTTATTTTCTTACCGAAGGGAATATAATAAAATATGCTTAGTTTATATATATAACACGAACTGATCGATAGATGATTAGCATACATGAGATATGAAATGCACTCGAATGACAGACAACATACGATAGATTCTTAGTCTGTCAGTCGGTTTTGATCAGAAATAATATTTTAATCAGTTTGAGAAAGCATTCCGACCTAAAATAGTAGATATAATTAAAGAAATAAATAACTAAAGAGAGAATATTATTTTTTTTCCTTTATCATATTAATAATCATTGCACGCTATTTGCTTATACCGGATACGATTTCAGATGGTTGAACATTCGACTTTTTTCTTCTTCTTAATTCGCTAACTGATGAAAAGGAAAGTTTTGTTTTCTTTCTCAAGTTGATTGAAGCAACTTTTGTTGTTAATGGATTCCATAGAGATTATTTCAAATGGAATAATTTATGTATTATTAAATAGATCGAACACGAAGAAGTTATTCATCGAAGCATTTCTATTAAAGTTTATTTTTTGATTAAGAAAAGAGAAGAAAAGATTAGCTTTTTTTTTTCAAAAAGAATTTCGTAATAATCAATGCCGGATATTGCCTCAGGAAACCAGAATAGGAGATGGATTAATCAAGTCAAGGAAATTTCTAACTAGAATTTTTCTCGATGTAGAAAAACAACAAATCATCGCAAAGAAAAAGCGAATCAATATCTTATTATAGAACAAAGTTCCTTAGGCTTCTTTTGCTGGAGAATGCCTCTAAGCATTTGTTATCTTGGATGTAGTATATGTTAGGTAAGTGGGTATTTATTAATTGGTACATGAAAGTACCTTGAGAAATTCATCCGCTGGATGAATTAAAGTTATTTAATATTTCGATCTTAGTCCACGATGTATCTATGACTTTATCAAGTTGTTCTTTATGATTGATTAATTCATCATAATGCAGATGCCATCGTTTTGTTCAGTTCCGGGTGATAAATATTGCCATTTTCTATAAAGACTCGAATGTTTTCCATTTCAAAATTCCGGTGTTAAGTAGTCTTTTATATCGAGGTGTACTTCTCGAACGAAACAAAAGACAAATCGATGAATATTATGAACCGTAGTTGAAGAACACTAGAGTAAAGTATTAGTAATTGTCATTGATCGATCATAGAGATAGACATAGTTCTAAGTATGGACGAAATACATTGAAAATATCTGCAATGTCTTATCTAAAAAACACATTTGTACTCATAGTATTTTCTTGCATTCATCATTACTTCTCTGACATGCTTTCCAAAAAGTCATGTACTACATCGTTTTTTAATTTTCTTTTTCTCATTGAAATGTTTGATCATTACGATCTAGTGAACAAATTATATATGACGTTGTTAATAATATCGAACGTGCCATGTTTTATTGTCTAATAAGTATTATTTGAATTTCGTATGAGAGCATTCGTGCTTGCCTAAAGAGTCGTTCATTCGTTTCCACAATGAAGTAGAACAATCAATTTCTACATCGATATGCTACATTGTTGAAAACGAGCAGAAATGCTATACATGATGTTCTTGTTTTTAAATGTGCATGTTAACTGATTTGATATTATCCCTAGTCCGCCCATGCTCTTTTAGGATTTTTTTGCAACTAGCCCTACAATTTAAGTTATGATATTTTACATCTGATTTCACACAGAGCGTATTAAAACAATGACCTTTTTAACTCTAGCGAAAAATCAAAACTAAATGTCATACTCTGTTACTTATCAAAAAACATCTACTTCGGATGTGGGTCAAAAATGACCCATGTTGGGCGGACTAGAGTTATTCATTCTGGATAAAAATCAAGGTATTTTTAGTTTTATTACTAATTTCATTTCAGTGATATAATTATAGAAAAAAAACGGGCATCGTCTTATGAAGAAAATTGTATCTTTGCATATAATTTAAAACAAAAAGTATAGAAAGAAAACTCTAATTATCTTTTGCACACACATTCAAAATATTATTAATTTTCATTTAACGTTTTTTTTTCTGATTCTTTTCCTATTTGCATTCTTACAGTAAATACCAGTTTCACCAAAATTAACCTACGTTTCCTCTGGAGTTGGTGGCTGTCTATATAATTCATTAACAGTTTTTAGCAATCGATGCTATGCACTTTGTTATCGACATGAATTTGAAAGTAATTCGAATGTTTGTTTTTCTTTTATGGATGTCAATGAAATCAGCAAGTGCGTTATCAGTTGCTCGAATCGTCAATGCAACCTATTCAGCCGGTATTGCATTTTTGAATACAAATTCTACGGCACCAACTTCTTGTATGTGTTCATGCATTGCTCATCCCCACTGTCTTTCAATCAGCGTGACAACCAAGTCTGTAACTCTTTATCAATGTCAGTTATTTGCCACATATCCGATGAAGAGTTCTCAATTATCACCGTCATCAACAACATACGTAATGGTTTATACTAATCGAACAATGAAATCAGTTTATTTGAATAATGGCACGCAGCTATCAAATCCAGCACGTTTATTTTCCAATACCGTATTCCCATGGATTCCTATTTTTAAGCTGTTTTCAGGAAATAATCAATCGTTTCTGGGGTTAAATTCGAGTAATTTAACGACGCTGACAGCAATACCAACAATTCCATTTTATCAAATCATGCCGCATTGGTTCAATATTCTGCTCGCTCAATGGAATCAAAACTTGTACGTACCTAGTCAATTGGCGATCGCTTTTATCACTAATCGTACAACTATTATTGACTTTTTAATATTCAATACGGTTCAATCAAACACAACTAATTGGTTTTCATCCTCGCGTTTCATTTCTAACCAATATTGGTCACTGCCTCAATATATTAATACAACAATTGCGCAATCACAAATGATTCCAGTTTATATGGACAGTGATTGTATCAGATCACTGAATTGTAATTTCAAATATTCAAGCAGTGGATGCACACAGGATTTCTACGGATATTTCTTCATCCATGGTGGTTATAAGGATTCATGTATTGCTGCTGTTCGAAATGTTTCCCAAGTGCCGATACCGTCTATTTTCTATAGCATCACAAAAGACTACACTAACGGAAATATCAACAATTATAACATTAGCAATGGTCTCATAGGATTTGTGCATTAGATACAAACATACCCGAAATACATCATGTACTTAAATATATTGTTACTATCTAAATAAACTGAGCGGAATTGCACAGAATATCTCATAGAATCTCTTGCAAATTATGTCGATGGTGTAGAGCGATTGCTCATAGCGTAGAACATTTATAATGGGTGAGGTGAGGTGTGTAAAGCATCTTTAATACCCATCATCAGAGAATGTCTCCAGACAAAGGTTATGTATACACATCAGCTAACAGATAAACTACTTAAAGCTAACTGACTGTTTAATGTACAGGAAAAGCCACATTTAAATCAACATAACTCTCGATTTTACTTCGAAGTTTTCGTTTAAAAACCAATAATGCACAAATCATATAACTTTATCAATTTTCATGTAAATTTTTATTATTTAAAGAAAGTAAAAAACTTTATTTTCATCGCTATGTTTCGCATATTATAGAAGAACAAAAATATAAAATAGTGTACTTAATAATCAAAAAAACATGTTCGCAGACAATTTAAGCAGCAATTTATCTGATCATTATTTCTGTTACTTTTCATCCTACACGAGCAGGTTCGAATAACTTTTTTCATTTGTGACACCGATGAAATCGTACTAAGTGTGATACTTGATAAAAAGATTAACGCTCTCTTTTTTGTAATGTAGTTCACTCTATTCTAGATGCCTTGAAACACAAACAGTAAGTTGTATTAAAGTAAAATTGTTGTCCACACGTCTTCAAAATATACCATTGGTTAACTACCTGTGGTTATTATCACTCTACTGTTGTATATAAGCGTTACAAAATAAAAAAACTAACATGTGTAAATTAGAAAAGTTCCTGTTTTTGTCCCATTTGGTTGTTATCATACTCTTCCTCTTCAGTTTCCAGCTTTCTACATCTTGAGTAGATCGGCAATTTTTGAATTTCGTTCTCTAATTGTATCCTACTTTTTCGCTCGGATCAGCGACGCCATAGAATCATTGTCATAGGAATACTAAAGAATTGGGCGTTTTCGCCTTTGAGATTTCTGTAAAAATATGTAAAAACTAAGTTCAAATTAAGACAAGCCTTGCCGAACATCTCTTCCCATAGGAGTACTATTTGTATTTACCAGAATGAAATATGAATATGCAAACACAACAAACACGTCATTGGGCGAAACATGATAATTCGATCAAGTACAGCTTGCTTGCAACAAAATGTTATCCAAGTTTTTCACCAAATGAGTGATGGTGTAAACTGTAAACTAAAACTGATAGGCAGATTCGCCCTTATGCGAGCCATTCTTGATAGGCGTTATTTCTTCACCGGAACTTTACACCAAGAATATACACCAAGAGAAATCAATCAATGAAGCGAAAGACCTATCCTATTATCTTAAAGTTATCAGTGGGTTTGCACCACTATAGTCCGACTGAAAGGAAAAGTGGTGCAAGACGTTTAGAAAGTTCACCAATTGTTTGATCAATAGTTGAGTACAAGTAGAACTAGGTGCATACCGAGTTACCAGTAAGATGAGTTGCTATTTAAGAAACGAAAACAAAATGATGATTATTGAAAGCGAAAGGATATGGAAATTCATTCTTGTTCACTTTGTCCTCTACAATAAGTGAACCCGTAGAAAAATCGTATACACAGAAGTTCTTACGGATTGTTTCAGTTAAACAGTATTCTTTGTTCAAGCATTACAGATTTTTAGAGAATAATACATATAATTTTTGATGCTATGAAATAAGAGAAGGATTGATTTCAGTCGCAATTCTATCAGTCAATTCAAGGCATTGCAATACACAGCAGTAAAGTTAATGATAAGAATAAAAAGTTGCATATAAACAGGAAACCAACTATTTGAACTAATTCAGCGTGTATT
The DNA here is from genome assembly GCA_905250025.1 of Adineta ricciae. NCBI lineage: Eukaryota > Metazoa > Rotifera > Eurotatoria > Adinetida > Adinetidae > Adineta > Adineta ricciae. The sequence goes on from CAJNOJ010000003.1 coordinate 51,109, forward strand.
GTTTAGAATACTTCACATTCAACTGAGATTACTTAATTCTGAAGAATTTGCTTTTTGTCGATAGTTTATTTTCTTTTAGAATATACTCTTTTGTTCACTCTTCCGCCCATTCGAAACAATTTGTCTGAGAAAAAGATTTTTACTTCTTTTCTTATTCTAATCAATTAAGGAGTTTCTTCAAATTGAATCGAGAAATAGTTGATTCAATAGGGTTTCTTTTTTTTCTGTCGTGAAAAGTTGAAACTAAGAAATTTTCTCACTTTCTTCGAATCCAAGCGACATCTGCCTTTAAAAGTCATATCATTGATTGATATATTCAGCTGTTTCATTTGTTTATTGTTTTTTGTTTCATTCTCTATCTATCTATTCTTATTTTGAAATATCAAATTACCTCGATGAATTCCTTTTATTTGATTTTCTTTGTTTATATTCAAGTGTTTCTCTAAGTAGCAGAATTGCTTTTAGATTATGATGAATTCATTGATTACCAACATTCCGCGTTTGGGTGAAACAAAGACTAAACCGAAAATAGGCGAAATACGCTTAACCACAGATGGAAAACGACGTAAAATATTCGACGGTCATTGTTGGCAATATTTGTGTGCAGGCGATATCAATTGTCGAATTCAATCAAAGTTTACTTGTCGATTACATAAAAATATCACTCCAACTGACTCATCACTAGATAAATTACCGGCGAATAAAATCGATGGACTCAAATTAGGTGATATACAAGCCTTGCCGAATGGTAATCGGCAGATATGGCGTGGTACACGATGGTATAACTTATGTCAAGCCAAAAATTGTTCTGTACAAGCCAAACAATTTTGTAAAATACATCAAAACCAACGCATCTCATTACCAAACACAAGTATTTCGTTTGAATTCATACTAAGACAATTGTTGTTTGATATTCATTATAGACGAATCAGTCACTGAAAAATTTCGATTGAATTCTCGCACAAGATCCTGTACCATGACTAGCGAAAAAACGGGTAAGTAAAGTTATTTACATTCGTCATATATCGATCGAATAAGTACCTTTATCATAGAAAAAAAGGAGCACGAAGAAGTAGAACTATCAAATAACATTTCGCCGGAAATGACAACGAATAAACGTGCTCGATCCGATGAAAATATTTCCGAATCAACCAATCCTACAGCATTAGAAAAACCTGAATTACAAACACGGAACGGTCGTCGTGTACGATGCACTGGTTTGATTTGGAAACACCTGTATGCTGATAGAAAGAATAGTTTGTATAAACGCAAATATACACGTCACAGCGCACCCGCAAAAAAGACCGATTTAGTCAATGAAACGAATCCAGATGAATCTACTACAAACGAATCATTACCGTCAGATACAATTGAATCAACAGTACAAACTAGTCCAAAGGCAAAATTAGACAAGAGAAAGAAACGAAAACTTACAGATGATACAAACACAAGAGAACACATCGTTCCAAAACGATCGAACCACGATCAAAGACAAAAAGGTAGACAATCGAAGAAACTGTCAACTCGATCTAAAAGCTATTAATTGATACATCGATATTCACTGACTTTATCTAAATTATTTTTAGATGCCGAGAAACCAATTATTTTACATCTCGAACCACATTCATCTAATGCATCGGTAATCGACTGTTGTTTGTTGTTCGCATTCATCAAACTGTAAAATGATTTTCACCATTTAGGTTTCTGATAGTCCTATGAAAGATCAATCGCTTGATGAACCTGCTTTAGAAAATGCGGAGATCTCATTTGCGTTAAAACCGAATCGTCTCAACGCAACGCATCAGTCGATCGAAATTCCTGTTCAACCTCCAGTACCATGCAGTTATGATTCTTCTCCAGCATCAATTCTTGAACAATTCGGAACAATTATAAAAAAAGAAGCAGTAGTTGTAAGTTATTTATATTCATTTTCGCTGAATTCTTTTCTAAGATCATCTGTTTTCGTGTTTACACAGGAAGAAGAATCATTAATCTGTGTTCCAACAGCATACACAATCGGTACTGAGGCTTCTACCTGTGAAACGTTACAAGACTTTTTACGTGCCGAAGAAATGAAGACAAAGGAATTCAAACTCGATTGTCAACGTATCAGTTATCGTCTAGCTAAAATTCAGGATTGTATTGGGAGCATCACGACATTAACTAGTTGAATCATCTTGATCAATCCAACTCGTCTGCCAATTCTTATATCAATTTGTAAATTTCCAATTCGCACAAAAGCTCAATGGCTTCAATCAGATAAATGCAAAAATTCAATTGTTAACGTTTGTTTGTTTTGTTTTGTTTCATAACAGAAAAAAAAAAGAAATGATGATTGTAAGTTTGTATTGTTCATTCATACATTTCGTTTAACATATTTGTGTGCTATGTGTATAATTAAAATCACCTGAAAACCAGAACCTTATCTAATTTCTTTGTTTTCCTCTTATTTAAGATTATTTTTGTCATGTCAACGAAATCCGTGGATATTAACGATCAACCTCTACTAACCACATCTATCAAAATTGAAAATGATGCAGATGACGATGTCTTATACGATGAATCATCCGAGATAATTAACCGAAATGATTACTTTTCTAATCTACCGTCAACATCTACCTCAGTTATTGCATCTTTGTCATCGGCTTACAAAGGCAAGATTGAAGTCACCAGTAAAGGACGTCGAAAAATTTTCGATGGAGTTCGATGGCAAATACTATGTCGAAGACCAGGTTCGGTTCTTATCTTTTTTAATCATTGCTATTTCTATAAATCGCTTTGAACGCTTAGTGCATCATCTCGCAAAATATGCGTCTAAAGTTATCAGTTAGAAAAATTGACCACTCTCATTTCATGTGGCATGGTCGATCGTTTGTCGAAACAGACTTTGCTTTCTTCGAGTCTGTTGTATAAGTCGTATCGAATAATCAAGGATACTACGATTAGCCAAAATTGGTCGAAAATTCATTGCTACAGCTAGATATATTATGTGCTGAGGAGGATTATTTAAAAGTATGATACTAGACACATGTTTAGGCTTGCAATCTGAACTTTCATTCATTATTGTTGTACGAGTTGCATTTAACAAAAATAACTTTATTTATATCGCGATCGGGTTACGAAATGAAGTACAGTTTTGTTTTCATTAATAAGGCACAAGATTTATCTCGTCGGAATGTAGTCACAAAGCTAGTTTTTCCTAACACGATGACATTTTTCTATCGGTTTATATATGAAAGAATGTAAACGAGCAATTGATTACTTATGAACTATTATAAGCGATGTATAGTAACTTTGTCTTGAGAGCTGAAGCATTTCGAGGCTGCACCATCGCATTAGTAAACGAGCTCTGAAGTGCGCTGCAGTACTGAAAAGCTACAGAGGGTGTGGGCAAAACGTCATCGTGTTATTTACGTTTAAGCTGGTATACGGATATAAAATGAGTCATTCTCTTTGCAGAATGTCGAAAGCAAACGAATAAGAAGTCACTCTGTATAACCCACTACAAAGAAGAATATGAAACATCGATGGCTCGTGCATCACCTTGGTCAAATAATCTTTCATTGTTTCAAGTGCCAACGTATCGAAAAGAGCAACAGTTATTTCATTCGAAGTCAATTCAAAACCATCTGGAAGATCAAAATAATACCATAAGCACAACAGATAGTATTGATAATAATGAACAACTGCCATTCAATACATCTTCTCATCAAATGATCAACCCAGAACAAATCGAACATATTGAAAATGGTCGGCGTACTTTATTGAAAAATAAACGATGGGCACCATTATGTAAATATGATCATGTTTGTCGAAATCACGCTAAATATGACTCCCTTTGTATCAAACACTATGAAATCACACAAAAAAGACGACGAAATCTACTGAAATTCCATAATTATGATAAACTACATTTGCATTCCAATGTGTACGATGAATATCGAACAGTATTCACGGATAATATAGCTAAACGTTTGAAATCGAATAATGGTTAGTTGTTTTTTTTCTTAAATATTCGATGATTTCTATCCAAAATTACTCTTTAGAACTTCAAACATCTCCTTCATCAGTTACCGAACAGTTTGAAATAAACAGTAACGAAAATATCCATATGGTAATTTCATTTCATCAATATTTTTGTTGGATATATATTTTTTTCTCCTGCAGTCGACTGGATCGTTGGAAAATAATTCGCGCTTATTGACATCAAGATCTCCCGGTGAAGAATCAACATCTTTGAAGAAGCATCTACATAATACTTTATCAAAATCTTTTCCGGTAAAGCATAGGTCGATTTGTCGAAAGAATTTTATTTGTGTCTTCTGTTGCAGTGCGATAAACAAAATACTGATCAATCCGTCCAAACTGATCTAAGCATTCCATTGTGTTGTCGCATTCATCAGAATGGTCATTCATTCTATTCGACATGTAAACATTATGTAAGAACAAAAAGGAAATCTTTTAAATGCTAAATCAATCTTGTGTTTTTCTTTTCTTATACATAGAAGTCAACCATAAATACCAAGTCCGAGCCACAATGTATCGAGATCAATTTATTTACATCAAAATTTCTATGAAATTGATTATAGTCATAGTATGAACAATCTCTAGTTGATTTCTTTCTTTTTATTTTTACTGATAATAGTAGCTTTTCCTTTCTATATCGATGATTGTATTTTTTTTTGTCTTCACTTTATTTGAGTATTTTGTAGCATTTTATTCCAATTCTTTATTTGTTTGATATTAATTGATAGCATGATAGAGGTGAGAGAAATGATGATTTTTTTCCGATGATGGATGATATATTTTTCTCCTGTTCAAATTATAGTTGTTTATGTCACAAATTGTGTCGTTATTTTTAGTTGAATAGAAAAATAAAGATAAATGTGTACGTATATATACGACTGTTGTAAGAAATGGTCCGCCCACATGTTCAATCTGCGTACAACTCATAGGACATATGCGATAGATTCAAAGAATTCAAAACATCGTATATACTACTGAATTGGATTTGATTATCAGTATATTCTTCCAATGTCTCAGCGCTTTTCAACTCGCCCAATATCCACTGACGTTTTAGAATGATTTTACCGAGGTAATCACATCCCTTTGATGGTATGAAATCTTTCGGTATCGATACATGTCTACCATATTTTCGCATTGAATCAACTGCAGTTAATCCATCGTACGGATGGACGATCATTTCATTTATTGTTGGCGTAGAATGTGAGCGATAGTTTGTGTACCATACATTATTGATTTCGCGGAGAATTTCTAATCCGTGTAATTGACCTTCTTGCCAATTTCTTTCTAAGTAATAGACTTCTGAAGAAGGTCCCCCAACACGATGATACGCTTGTACACATTCTTCCAGTCCATGACGTTGAACATGTTCGCCGTGTCCGATGACGGTAAGACGCATGTGAAAATCCCATTGGATAAATCGACAATGTAATATGGAAGTTTTACGTGCAAAGCGTATTTTCATGAGTAGTTTCAGCGAGCGAGCCTCGTGAAACCATTCTCGACTAATTGACGATTGTGATAAATAGTCCTTTGGTGTTTGACAGTAGAGCAAAATCACATGAATAGCTTCAAGTGGGAGCGAAATCGACTTGGAGGACATTTGTAAAGTATGATTGCGTAATCTCTACCTAATTTGAAATTACAGACGTTAGACAATAAAAAAAAGTTTTATACTGTAGTAAACGATGAATCTCTTTTCATTCGTAGGACAACATCGACAGAAAAAAAAACATTTAGAAGATACTGAAGTTGATTCGCTTACTATAGGTTACTCATTGACCTAGGCTATAGTTCGTAAAATTATCACAAATTGTCAGAGGAAATGACATCAGGGGCTCAAACAATAAGATTACTATGCTGAATGATCTCAGTGTAAAATACCTTGATGAAGACATTTGGTCTTGAAATTATTCTCTGTTAAAGACATCGGAGCAGATTACCGGGATTAGGCAATGACCTGTTTTCTAAAATCCCTCTGATAAGAATATTCGTGTACGCTCGGCAGATAATCCGCAGAATCTCAGGAAATATATACCTATCATTTTGATGCAGTCAGCGATTATTTTATGAATAGGAAACGTAGATATGAAAATCTAATTGAAAACAATAGATGTCGTCATTTATTCATAGTACCTTTGAGTGTATATCATATAATCAGATCCTATTGGTCCGCAGTTATCTAACCGTTCGATCTAGTTAGTAGATAGATAGAAGTTACTTATTTGTCAACAAAGGTTTGAAGGGTGTCGTACGTATGAGATGATAAAGTAGTTTTTTTTTGTTCTAGATTATGATGGATTCTGATTTCGATGATGAAGATGTGCGTTCATTATCTGAGCGTGTCTTACCGATGTCATCTACGAATCAGACTTCTTCCTCTTCTCGTGATACCAATCAGTCAGTGAAATTACAATCTAATACCATATGTGATAATCAATCATTCCAAGAGATTCTGTCAAAACCTGGAAATATCGGTGATATAATTCAATTAAGTGATGGTACGCGTAAAAAGTTTAACGGTACTACATGGCGTCGTATGTGTTCGGAGCCTGAATGTTCTTATTATACTCAAAGAGAAGGTTTATGTAAACCTCATTTAGCTGCATTAAAAAAGCGAAAGTTATCCTCATTCGTGAAAGATAATAATGATAAAAGCGAACTAGATGAACATGATAAAGATGAAAGTATAAATTCGTGTGATAATGCAACGAAATCATCTCAACGTATTTGTGCTGATCCAAATTGTGCGAAAGTTGTCGACGAAAGTTTTCACTATCAAAATGGGTTCGTGGAATATGTAAATTCTAATCTGATATCGTGATTTATCAATTTTAGTTTCTGTTCACATCATTACGATGAATTCTGTGCTAGAAATTTAGCGGCAACTGACTCATCGTCAGATATTTCCATACTCTCGACTTCACTACGTAAACGTCGGCATCCTGATCCACCGTCTCAAGTACCGGTGCTTTACGACGATCAACCATCGATCTCCAAAACTAATCATCGTCTTTCAATAGCCTCAATTCCGCCATCTGTAGATATTAATAATCCGAAGAAGGGTGACATCATTGAAATGGTCAACGGATCGCGTAAAAAGTTCGATGGAGTCATTTGGCGTAAGATTTGTTCCGTGCCTGGTTGTCTGATCGCCTCACAACGAAATGAATTGTGTCGAAAACATATAAATAAACTTGATGACAATTCCAACGATGTATCGAGCACGGATCTTGTTGGATTAATGGCAATGATGACATCGACTTCGGAACGCATGTCGTCAGTGTCGACCAGATCATCGACAGATGAGAAACTAGGTACGCCGGAGGAAAAATGCATTAAAACTATTTCTGAACGCATATTTTTAGAAACTCGCATCTCAACTAGTATTAAAACTGAACTTACAGATGATGCTGACATTGAAGATGAATGCAATACTGACAATGTGCCTTACAGTCATCCTAAATCAGGTAAAATGAGAGAGGAAGGCGTGTTCTTTTCCCTTAATTCTATTTTGTATTATTATAAACTTTCAGATGCCGATGCCGATGACGATGGTATGAATCAGTTGAATGGACATCATCAAGACAAGTCTTCCACTATGCATGAAGATCATTCTGATACATCCGCTGATCATACATCGTGTTCAAATCGGCAGAAGTTTTCTACAAGTAAGTACAGCTGATTCTTCGCTAAGAATAGACTAAAGTCAAGTTTCTATGTAGATCCTTTGAAGAAATGGCTAAGAGAACATCGAAATAATCCCTATCCAACAAATCAAGAAAAGATTGCCTTAGCTAGGCAATCATCTATGACATCTGATCAAGTCGTTGTGTGGCTTCATAACGCACGGTCTATCCTTCGACGTAGTCATCCGAAATCTCGACATTCATCGAATACCTCGAAGCATAACAACCATAATGAACTGACATCTAAAGCTGACCAGCATTCTTGTTCGAACACAAAGATTGCTGCTGAAAGTAAAACTCAAATCACAACTCAGTTCGTACAATAAAAATTGATTCGAATATTATTTTAGTTTATCGATCATTTCCGCTCTATAATGAAACAAATTCACGTTCAATCGGTGTTCAATGTAATCCATCGACCACGAATCAAACGACAGCGACCGACTCTGCGCTCCTCTCTGATGAAGAATTGATCTCTGATCGTACGATAAAAATTTTAACTCCATCCCATCATGTTTTAAAGGCAATCAATAGTATGCGAAGCACTGAAACTGCAAATTTGGTAGTTGATAATATCAAAACGGAGAATAGCGAAGGCATAAAAAAAGAACGAGAAATTATCCTTTCAAGTACCTGTCTCGACGACGATCAAATGGTAATTATCTGGGGGGTTTTCTCGTATATCTCGCTTTCTCAAACAGTATCGTAGTAACGAGTGTTAACGAAATCTTTTATTATCATAATTATTAACTAGATTCTCTTTATAAATTATTTGAAGCGGAGATAAAAGTAGTTCCGACGAAAGTAGCTTTTATCTTCGACTTTCTGCTCTTGATTTCTAAGTACTTGTCACCCAGATAGCTTCTGATCCTTTTCATCATGTCTGAGTGACAGGAAATGGTTTAAGCTAGAAGAAAGATTGAAGCTTTTTCGCCTAGACTGTCTTAAAATAGCCTTTTAAAACTAGCTTTTATGATAAAACATGAACTGGAAACAAAAAAAAAGCATTTATTAAAACCAAACACAGATAGAGCATTGTAAAGAATATTTAAGCAGCACGTTTTTTCAAAAGCAAATGTTCCTTATTCTTGTCGTTTTAGACTCGTTTCAACGACTTCTGTGCTCGCTTTCATATAAAATCCTCAAATATCGTTGATAAATACACAACACATCTAATAACTGACGAAGAAGGTGAAACACTCGTTTGTCCGCTGTCCAAAAAGGTCATTCAAGGCATCGCTTATCATATGCATATTTTGACTTATCGTTGGCTTGATGATTGTTTGAAACTGAACCAAATTATCAATGAGAAACCTTACGAAATTCAAGGTGATCTAACACTTTCACCTGATCATTATGGTATAATGCATACAATTGTTTAGTCGTTTCCCGATTCGTACTTCTTTTCATTAAGGTATGCAACGAAGTCGCCAAAGTATTTTACCTTATAGTTTACCGGAGACACATTTACTTGAAAATTATTCAATCATGCTCAAATGTGATGGATGTCAGGGCATGATGAACAACGACGAGCTGATTGAATTAGTGAAATTGTGTGGTGCAAAATATACGACTGATTCTCATTTTTCACGTCTTCAACCAGGTAATATTCGTGTTGTGCTCTGTGAAAAAGAGTATTTAGCCAGCCGAAAAGAAGTCTATGAGAAATGTGCTCAAGCCGGCGTTCATTTTGTGACACCGGAATGGTAAACAAAAGAACTTGTTCACGATGATCTTCTAGAATTTTGATGTTCTATTCAGGTTTCTCGAATCTTTGGTACAATACTGTATTCAACCGTTTCAGGAATATGAAATATCACCGTGAAAATGCACGGAATACATCACGAATATCATTCTTTTTATCGGTCAGATTTAGCTCCTATGCAAATATAAAACAATTTGTTTTTATAATCTTTCGTTTTTATTGTTTGTTTTCTTTTCTTTCTCTCCAACAACCAAAGGAGTAACATAAAAACCAGCGTAATTATCATTGTAGTGATCATTTATCAACGATTATTTAATGTACATATACATCTAGTTAAAGATTTGTATGGTTTCTATCTTCAGATGTTAGATAAAATGACGAAATGCAAAACAAATCAAGTCGATCGGCAACCAATGAAGAAAGATCCGAAATCGCACAAGAAGAAAACAAGTATACACACTTTTTTCTCAGTCTATTATTAGCTTTATTTGTCAGTTTAATCTATATCCTATGGCTTCTCATTATGGTTATTATTATATTGTCTTCTAGACAGTAGTTTATTTTAAAAGAAAATGTTTAATTGCACTGATTATGGTTAACAATGAGAGCGTTAGACTCGAAAGTACCTGATTGTTCAACAGTAACAAAAATAAAAATATCTAGTGCAATAACGAAAAACATGCATTCCGTGTCATTCCTAATCACCGATTCAGCTCGTCTTCTTGAGAATCCCTAGTGTGCTACTTGTGGCGGTGTTAGTTTACCGTGACAAAACTTCGCGTTTAGCGAAGGTACTATTACAAGAAGAGCTAACGTTCTAATTATACCCCTAGGTCATCATTCGTCAGTAGATTCCGATGACAGTTCGATCGAGTTAACGAAAGAGCAAGTCAAAGCGGCATTAACATCTCTTGTACCCATCGATAAACAAAGTCGAACTGTAGCATCTCGCAAACGACGTCGAAAACAGACGATTGAACCAGAAATGGAAAAGCCGCACAAGAAACACAAGCCAATCTACCATGATATCGTTTTATCGAATATGAATCAACCTGAAACGATGGTACTTGCTGCAAGCGGATTAACTCATCATCAGATGGTTTGTCTATTCTTCTTCGATCATTAATGAACATGTTGTCTTTTCTTTCAACGAATTGTTTAGAAGCAACTGAAGAAATTTGTTTTACTTTTTAATTGCCGTTTATTATTATTAGAAAATCAATCGACATTCAATCATGCAATTACACATTTAATCACAGACGAAATCGGACAAATTGATTCTTTAATATGTACATTAACTAAAACAGTTGTCTTTGCCATAGCTCAACATTCTTTTATTCTTTCTCATCGCTGGATAAGTGAATGTTTGAAACAGAATACGATCGTCAGTGAAGAACAATACGAAATTGAAGGTGACCACCTGTTTGCAACCAAACATAATGGACCACGACGCTCACGTTTATCAAAACGACCATTACTACCATTGAATCATTTCCGTAAGAAAGGATAAAATGAAGAGAAAAACAACAACGAAATAGAACGTCATTTCATTTAGTTATGATCAAAGGTGATAGTCATCATTATTTAGAATTTACTAATGCAGAATTAGGTGATCTGGCATGGTTAGCCGGAGGAATTTATATCGAACAAAATCGTTTTCCTAATACAGTGTTCTCTCGCCAATGTTTTCTTTTAATTGAAGATGAAGATATAAGAAACAAAGTAAGCAAAGGCGAAGTTTGACTTTGTCAAAGTATCAAGAGAACAAGATCGTAGACTAATTGACTTAAACCTAATGAGAAAGAACAAACTAGGTTAGCAACACTTGATTAAAACGTTTAGTGTAGCTCTCGTTGAGTTATATAAAGCTCTGAAGAGAGGAAATCGTTTATGCCTGGATGAAATCTTATATATTTCGCAGTCTAGCTACTTCATATCGAGTAAATATTAATTATAGATATTCTGAAAGTACTACATATTGAGAGATTCTCGTAATAATGGTAATTACCTCACTATAATGAACGTCAGTATTTCTTTTACAACTATTTTCGGATTATCGTTAGCGTTCACCACATCAAATTGTAAACTGCTTCCTTATCTCCTCATATACCAGATGAGTTTATAATTCGAACGTCTCGTACAATTTTTCGTCGCTCTTTCCCCATGGTAAATCGGGTAGGCGACGATAACAATAGAGCACAGTCCACATCAATGAGTATACAAGATCAATAAGTTAGTATTCTTTATTCGTCAAACAGGTCACGCATCACCCTTCGTGAATAGTATATGAGGGGACTTCCACTGCCTCTCGAAGCAAAACAACATGCGTCAAGTCATATACATTCGAAAGAAGCGTTTACCCATCTTATTTTCGTTGTGTAAAAAGTGCGTCTAATCAATCAAGTCAAGGTTAGGCAAAGAGAACACCTATGGATTTTTGTTTTCGTACATAAAAAGAATCGTGCGAAATGAACTTTATTTCCTTTCATACAGCAATTTCGATGGCTGTCATCGAGGTAAAGCACAGAATGGACTCTGTTTTTTTAAACATGATATTCCTATTATGAAAATAGTCTTAGTGTTCGAGATTCGATATTCTTGTTATTGTCTGTTTTCTAATAGTTTCATAGGTGTACTGAGTATATTGATTATTTGCTTGTTTTCTTTAGAATATGTTTCATCGTTGTATTGATAAAGGTTTAAAATTTCTTCGAAGTGAATGGCTTATTCGGTCCATTGTAGAATATCGTATGGCTGATATTGTTCAATATCACTGTGATCCATTTGATAGTATTGATCGATCGGAATAGATCAATAGATGTTTGTTGTTTATTTGTTTTTTTTTGTATATATGTATTCCTTGTGTTGATAGTAATCCGGTGAAAATGATTCTAGTTTGTCAGATAGAAAACGTGTCATACAAAGCAGATTTGATCTATTTTTCTTCTTCTTTTCATAATAGTATTTTGTTGTTTTCCTCATTGAGGATTATCCTTGTTACTTGTTTTCTCCTCTTTGTCCCTATTTGATAGATATTTCTAAAATAAATCAAGTTACATTTCATTTCTAGGTACACATATTTCTTTCAAAAAGTCTCTCTTTGGTTTATTATTTAGATTATGCTTGAAAAATGCAATCTACGCTTCTATTTGTTCGTGAAAGATCACGCACACATGCTCATTATCAAGAAACGGTAAAGATTTGTTTGAGATTAGAACACTATTTTGTAATCTTTAGACGTTGTTACCGTTGTTCTTCCCTTTTTTTCTCTGTTACTCTTCGGAATGCTTTAGCGTGTGCATCTGCTCGCACCACGCTCCCTCATTCTGTTTCTTTAACTGGTCTGAAGTTTTCCATCAACATGATTTCTTTCTCTTAACGAGTTCGGAAATCTCGCGGTGCTCTTTTTTTAGTACGCATGTGTGTGCTGAATGGGAAGCCAGACAAAAGAAATATAAAAGAAGAGCAGAGGAAAAAGCAGAAGAAGCGAAGAAACAAACGAATGTAGACAAGTCGACAAACAGACAGCAGAGAATCTGAAGAAAAGAAAAGAAAAAGAAACGTAACGAAAAATGCTTTGACCTCATTCTCCGTGCGCTTTTTCCTCTTTCGGTCTAAAACAACGAACTTCGACTCTTATCTTTGAAGCACTGTACGATCGCAATAGATTTTTCCTTGTTTGAAAAGTGATCTGTATGTTTATTTAAAACGAAAGTAAAACTTTTGAGCGATGTTTTAGGAAAGTAAGTTTGATTATTTTTTTTTCTTCACGTTCGACAGCGGAGAAAAAAAAACAAGAACAACTAAATACTTTCTTTTTCTTCCATATTAGACAGATACGCCTTAAACTAATGAATATAACGAATGGGTATGAATACGAGGAGAAAAAGAAATGTCTTTCTTTCAGTGAAATATTTAACAAGTTCAGGAGCAAAACGAGAAAAAGTGTATGCATATATATTTCGAAACGACTTCATCTCATTCAGGAAGGATCAGGTGAGACAATTATTCTTTCTTTTTATTATGTGTCTGCTGTTTTTCTTTTGATAAAAATAAAAGGGAGAAAAGAAAGAAAGAAACAGAATAGAATACAAGAGAATAAATTCATTTCTACTTACATATTAGTTATCTATTGGATGAAAACTGACAGATGTTCTTTACTTTGATTGACATATATGTGTATGTATATGTTTTACCTTTTCGCCCAATATGTTATCAGAGTATGCTCTAGGTTATAGACAGTTTAGTCATATTTCTCTTATTGGAAAGAAAATCGTCAACTGTCTCGTGTTCTTTTCCGGTGTCACAATCGTGTTATTCACTTGAATTGTTTTCACGCAACGAGAAATAAGATCAAGTGTTCCCAGAGAATTGTTCGTACTAAATCTCCACCTACTTACCGATATTTGTGTAGATTGCTGTTTTATTTTAGAAAACACTCACAAAAGCAATCAGTAATTTATTTGAAAATGTTTTTGACGCGAGGAAACTTGTAGACAAGAGCCAGAACCAACACGATGAAGTTTGTCGTTCTTTACGTTCTCAATAAAAGTTCAGTTGAAGTAAGAGTAACGGTGTCTGTAGGCGGGATAAAATGCAAGTGCGCATGTAAAAAAGATGTCATTTGATATATTTTTTTTTCATTTCCTTTTTTGTTCTCACCACGCTGCTATCCGATGACGTAAACTGTCGATGTAAAACCACGAGAAGAAAATATTTGATTGATTGTTGTGTTATCAAAGCTCCCCTGAAAGACAACGGGAAAACTTGCTACCCATTTCCCATTTCCTCTTTCTTTAGGCGTTTGACTTGGCTATCGTTGATTAATTCCTACACAAGAAGTTTACGCACATTCAGACTAGTGAACTTTTGCTTTGCAAATAAATATCATAGAATTCCTCGATTACAAACTGCCACTATACAGTATACACCCACTCGATTGTTTTTGCTTTAAAAAGTCTTTCTTTTTTCTCTTTCTTAACTACAAACTTTCGATTTCTTGTCTTTCTCTTTCTCCCCTTTCCTACCATGCCGATGTACATGTGAAATAGAGTTCGCTTCAGTTGTGTCACAAGAATGCATGATACTATGACACATTGCGTATATGTTCGTTGTTTTTTCTTCTATTCTAGATGTTTAGCGAGCCACCTTTATCATCAGTTCCTGACTTAATCCAACCAGAGATGTCGATTCATACGTCTCCTATATCATCAGCATCAGCATCACCCTTATCGTCAGCATCTCATTCACGTACATCTACGATTACTTCGAGTAGTTATCAAAAAACAGATATCTTAAATAATTCACAATCAAACTTAACATCGAATTCTTCACCACAACAGCATCATCGGCAAATGAAGATTGGCAAATACTATCTAGAGAAAACAATCGGAAAAGGAAACTTCGCTGTGGTCAAATTGGCAACACATTGTGATACACATCAGAAAGTATGGAATCATATTTCAATTGAATCGAACTTTTCATTCTGTCTTTCTCACTATAGGTTGCCATTAAAATCATTGATAAATCACGTCTAGATCCAACCGATCATCGAAAACTTGAGCGTGAAATTGCTGTTATGAAATCTTTAGTACACCCGTATATAATTCGACTTTATGAAGTAACTAAGCCTTTGATTCGATTTCAAACTTCGAAAATTCTTCAATCTCTATTTTAATAAGGTTATGGAATCGAAAAGTTTGATTTATTTAGTAACAGAATATGCACCGAATGGTGAAATGTTAGGTAAACAGTAGTTGTCATTTTAATCGATGGAAATAATAACAAATTCTTCATATAGATTTACTTATCCGAGAAAAACGTTTAAGTGAAGCAAAAGCAAGAGAAAAATTTCGTCAACTCGTCTTAGGTGTTGAATACATACATTCAAAAAATATTGTATGTAAATCATTTTCTTCTTTCCTTATGAAAATACACATCGCCTTGGATATTTTTAGGTACATCGTAAGACTTCGAAGAAATGTCGTATCATGATTAATTATTCTTTTATTTCATGTGTAGGTGATTTAAAAGCTGAAAATTTACTTTTGGATGCTCGTGGCAACATCAAAATAGCAGGTTCGTATCAAAAAAGACTTATATTGACACGTTGGAATTGTCTTTATCTTCAATTATCTCGCATAAAGGAATCCTGATAATTATTTTTGTATTAAATATATATATATATATATCGATCAGCAGGGTACATTTCTTTTCTTCAGCGTAACTAATGTGCACAGAATCCGTAATCAAAATTACCTATCTATGAATATGTAAGAGATGCTAATTGAAGATAGAACAACGGGTTTTATCTTTATATTTCATGTCTTACATATTGTTTGCTTCGTACTGATCGAATCAATGATATGGAATATTTATTAGCGAAATAAAAGGAGATTGACGAATTATTCTTGTGTTTTGTTTTAAAGATTTTGGTTTTGCGAATACATTTCAACGAAATTCAAAATTACATACATTTTGTGGATCACCACCGTGAGTCGTTTTCTTCATGGCCAATTTGTTTGGAATGACATTTGATTTGAATAGTTATGCAGCTCCAGAACTCTACAAATGTCTTCCATATTCACCAGAGAAAGTCGACGTTTGGGTATGAGACCTTACATCGAATTTCGATTAATTATCCATCTTATTGTTGATATCTGTTTAGTCTCTGGGTGTTCTACTTTATGTATTTGTTTGTGGCCATTTACCATTCGAAAGTCATAATCTCGCTGAACTACGCAAACGTGTTCTCTCTGGACAGTTTCGTTTACCATTTTATATCAGTTCAGGTATGAAATCAAATTCTGCTCCTTTGGCAATTTATTTTATTTTCTGTTGTTTAGATTGCAGCTCATTGATTAGTCATATGTTAAATGTTGATCCTGATCAACGTTATACGCTAAATGATATAAAAAAGCATTCGTGGCTAATGTTAACTAACACAAATGTAACTGATTTAACATCTTCAACACAGTTGCCAGTAAATTGTCAATTGACAAATGCTATACTTGATCATGCTGAGTTTCTCGGCTATAATCGAACACAAATCTTAAAATCAGTAAATGGAAATTCTTATGATAGTGATGCGGCCATATGGCATTTACTATTAGAGAAGTTTCAACAAACATGTCATATAGACAGTAAGATAAACTTGATGCTTTGAGTTTGTCTCATGTCTACTTCTTTGCTTTCATAGATTCTCACATTCCAAGCGAAACCGTCTTTGATGATGATGTAAATAATTCAGATTTAACTAGACGATCAACGGCACCGATTATCTTTGATGAAGACAACACAGGATTAGCTTATTCAGCTCCAAATACTGTAAGAATCTGTATAAGAGGAAGGAAATTATTTCTTCGTGTTGTATTTAGGCGGAATCGATACGACCACAATTAGATCCCTGCGATCTACAACATTCATCTCAACAAGATTTATACCATCGACAGGATCCTGATGTTCGTGCTGAATATTTGGGTAACTATGTCGATGACGACGACGACGACGATGATGATGATGTTAATCGTGATGATGAAGAAGACGAAGTAGCATCGGCACAGTTACTTGAACGGTATACACGTTCGCACGGCCTACGACGACATACAATAGGTCGACCCGATTTAATGGTACATGGAGGACCGATTCCAAACCTAGCGTCGAGAGTACAATTTGCTCATCAAAACTCAAGCATTCAGCCATCATTTCTGGCCAATCGACTGGCCGATCTTCAGCAGTTACAACAGCAGAAACAACAACAGTTTAATTTGAGTAGTATATCCGACAGTGCTGATGAATGTTGTACACCGCCATCAAGATCAATTTATGATTCGAAAGATACACATTCGGCGAGTTTCAATGGTCTATCCACTCATACTCCTATGATTCATGCTACATCGGATGCACACAATCAACAATATTTAGACCGAAATTGGCTTTCGCCACTCGGTGCGAACACTTTCCGTACGTTATTGTCAAATAAGAAAAATTATATTTCTTGTTCTCGTTTTCTTCAACAGATATGAACCGACGAGCAAGTGATAGTGGTGCTCATCTCCTACTTCTTCAACAACAGTATGGTGCACTGAACCCAAACACATTGAATGCTGCTTTGCCAACACAACTGCCGTCGCCTCTGTCAACTGTAAGAAGTTTAGAAACAAGATCATATCTTTACAAAAGAACTCCTCGATTCTTTCTAGCAATCATCTCGAGGAAGTATAACACGTGGTGCACCGATAACATTGCCTATTTTTTCGATCACACCTCATGACGACGACAAAGATGCAGAGCGTAAAGATCTCAGTACTGAAGAGGACGATGATGCGGAGGCCCTGGCAAGGTTTGTCGAAAGAATCCTACCTAAACAATATTTCTCATGTTTATCCGTTCAGATATTTGAGCAGTGGCAAACGTCATACGGTATGTGAACAAGGTTTAGTTCTCGGCTGCAAAGCACGACGCGGTAATCGTGAACCTACCAAAGAACGCAGTATATCATCGCGCCGAGCGAGCGACACAACATCGCATTTTATGAATAGTAATACTCGAGCACACTTTGAACGTCTATATAGCAATGCTGTCAGTTCCAAACCAAGTGAAGAAGATCTGACAGCATCAAGTTTGCAAGAGTTGCAAAAACTACAAAAGCAAGTTCAAAAAGTATAGTCAAATAAATCCTTCAAGCACACTAGACTAATGACTATCATTTTTAGCATCCAGCAAATACGTCAGAATCAGTAATGATTCGACGTAATACTGGTAAGAATAAAAATCAGCATATTTACGATATGAATCTATGACTTACCTAGCTATTCCATCTCCAACGAATTCTCTCGGTCTTCATATGATACAAGAAGAGCATCATCACCATCCTCCTCCTCCTCATCAACCACATCAACAGAGCAATTTACTATCAGCCAACTATTCCTATTCTAATCGAAATAAATCTCGATCATCATCCTCATCGGAAACATCCGCACCCATCGATGAAGATGAACACGTGATGGATTGTGACGAACATCCACCTAATCTTCATAATCAAGAACAAAATTTATTTAGTTCATCTCATTTTCACCCATCAACGTCATCACCTTCAAGATTCTATTATAGTACCAGTCCTCTAACTGCTCAACATTTACCCATCCCGACAACGACTTCTTCTTACGTACCCTGATCTGATTAATTATATATGTTTGTATACACATATTTCAAGTATTCCTTTTCTCGCCGGTGATCTTCTTTGATAGTGAATTGTTTTTCTCTCTTCTTCTTCTCTTTTAGTTGTAGCGAAACGAAAAGATAATATTTTGTAGATAATTCTCTAATGGTGAAAGAGTATCATTCACATAAAACTAAATACATTTATTTTCCTTATTATTTATGTACAGTTTTTTGTTTTTCGCCCAGTTCTGTTTTGTTGGTTTGTATTTTTCAATGTTAGTCTGCGCTGGCAGTTCAAAAAAAATGTTTATATACACATATTCTGCGTTTCATGTAACCGGTTTCGTTTTTCTGTTTGTTCTTCTTGTTTTTCAAGCGTCAATGTATTTCTATTCTTACCTTCTTTTTCTTCTTGTTTTTCTTTCGATCAGTTCATTCATGTGCTTCGCTGACTGTACAGACATGAGAGAAAAAAAAACGATTTTTTTCGAAGTTCTGAAGAGAACGAAATATAATTAAAAAGAAATGAAAGAAAAAAAACAGCGGAATCATATCCTGTCGTTCTATCGGGGGAAAAAACCACTCAAATCTGACTCATCACTTTCTCCTTCTTCTTCCGTCGTTGATAGATTTTATACGCTTCTTTATCAGTGATAACTTGACTCGCACACGACTACATCAACTAACTGAGTTTATTTCTATGATATTTACTGAGTATTTCTTTTTTTTAGATTTCAAAAGCAGAAATGAGAACAGTCACTGAGGCAGATATATTTCCTGTTTGTATATTGACAGGCGCGAATAATCCAACAGAATCGATTCATGTAACAAAAACTATCTCGCCTCATCTCAGTCGATCGAATAGTAATAGTAGTGTACAAGACAGTGTTTCATGTGATTATATTCTTGTACCATCGTCGCCGTCGTCAATACCTCTACCCGACACAAGGTAAGTTGTTAATAAGTACGACAAGGATCGTATTTAGTTTCTGTTCCAGTTCCGATGATATTTGGAGCGACAATCAATCAGATAGTGAAGATGAAATCGATTATTTAACAGAATTCGTTTGCCCAAGTGGTGATGAACATGAAAAATCTTATTCATACGACGATGATATCGACAACGATGATATATTTCTTGAGACTCATCTCACTAAAAACCAACTCGACTCAATTGATCATTCGGAAGATTGCAAATACCAACGACCAAAGCGTTCACACAAGAAAATGAAAGCACAAAGTCAGATAAAAACTAAACATGCGAAATCAGTTAAGATCAAATCTCACAAGAAACCATTGTACATACATCATCGTTTAACCAAAAAGGTTCTTCTTGACGAACCGAGTTTGCGTTGTATGCCATCCACTGGAACAGTTCGTTTGTATACATATGAAGAACTGCGTAACATTGTTTATCAACATCGTTATGGTTATCATTCGTCGTATATTACCGATTATTCCACATCATCAAGAAAAGCTCGACATGTTAAATCCGATCATGCCATCTACATTGATGAATCTCATCTTCACTCATCTGCATACCAATTTCGAGAATATACATTGAATGAATACAACATTCCAGATGAATCATCGTATGATGATACAATGGTTTCGTTCCTTCTCGAAATGCAGAATCGCGATCTGTAATATCTAATTCAGCGTTTGCATTTTCCTCCATTCATCTGTTTTGAACTTTCATTCTAGGTCACCGGAAGATTACGAAATGCTCTTACGACTGGACGAACGTGTTCAACGAAAAACAGTGAATACAAGCATCTTAGATACACTTCCAACAGTTTCAGCAAACGAGACACATTTAGATGATCAATGTACAATATGTATGGAAACGTACACTCTCGGCCAAGAATTGAAATTATTACCGTGTAAACATATCTTTCATAGTAATTGTATAGAAACATATTTAAAAGACTTTTCAATTCAATGTCCATTAGATAATTTACCATTAGTATGACTGATAAAATCCATTTTCATTTGTTTTCTATGATTATTTTTTCATACTCATACATCCTCATATAACTTTATATTTTTCTTCTTAACAAGTTTTTCTTATAATTATGTATTATATTTCTATTTCTTTCTTTCTGTAATGAATACACGGTGTGATAATATATGGTGACTATTTATCAAATAAAATGATTTGTAAGGAAGTACGACTATCGATATCAAAGGTGAACATTGAATTTGTTCTAACATCAGTATAGTTTTTCACCCATTTTCACCATCATTATGTGGCGACCTCTAGTGAACGTTGAATATACTGGTGAAAAGATAATTTCAAAGTAAAACGATTCTACCATACCAAGTTCGATCTGTTCATTCATTGTTATAATCGTTTATCAAGTTAGCTGTTTATAATATTCGCTCTCAATTAATTGTGACTCCAATGTCAGATCTTGCAGTAAGTTATTTGTCACGCATCTTCGTCGATAATCGATAGAATATTATAGGAAACGTTTCAAAATGATATTTCTCAAATATTCAACGAACGTGGTCTTCTTCGAACGGAACTAATTGCTAAAGAGAAGCTCCTGACTGATGCTATACGTAAATTGTTTGCTAATACGCTTTGTCAAATCATACCTTCGAGTTTTTTAGTGCAGAAAAACACTCTTTCGCAAAGTTTAAAACAACTTCGTACGGAACGTGATGATTTATTCGTTAATAATCAAAAATTGAAACAAGAGAAACTTGCTGCTGAGGTTCGTTACATTTCATTGTTATGTACGCAAGTCAAACTATTGTCTAATTTTTAGGCAGAAAAAAGTGCGAGTACAATACACGTGACGATACTTAAAGAAGAAAAGAGTTTATTAGAACAGAAACTATATCAACTAACTCAACATTACGAAGAATCACGTGTACAAATTGAAGACTTGAATCGACAAAATGTTGCTCTTCGAAATCAGAAGCAACATCAACATTCAATGCCCATACAATCAATAACTGACCATCGCCATGAATTAGATGAAGTATAAATACATAGCGAACTATCGTGACACTATAACTACGATGTTGTTGTTGTTTTTTTTAGTTAAAAAGACGAAATATCGAATTGGAACAAGCACGAGAAAGTTTTGTAGAGAGACATAAACATGAATTACAATTAGTTGTGGTAAATGCATAGAAACGCAGTCTTAATTGAACTTGTCATGTTGCTTTTTTGTTTAGAATGAATCCAATGCAAAAGATGAACAAATTCAAAGTCTCGAACGGCTACTTGCTCAATATGAAGAAAAAATTGAAATCGATCATAGACGTAAGATATGGAAAGAATGTAAATCGTGTACGAAATTCATCATATTTAGATACCAGAGAATTGGAACAACGAATTCAAGACATTAGCCAATCATGTCGATCCCAAGTACCTGATAAATGTAAGGCTTATAGATATCACTCCCTAGAGAATGACATGAACTGATAAATATCTATTTTAGTGACATTGACTAATGAGGAACTACGTACCATTGAAACTGATCCAAATGGCGCATCGATTCTTGCAATATATCGCTCATCGAAAAGTCTTTTTGATGTAAATGAAACTTCTTGTTAACGTTCTTCATTTTGTTGCTGTTTTACGTCATAGATTCTCGTTGATTATGCACGTTTACAAAAGCAAAATGAAACTTTGATCAATCAAAACGAGAAAGTCGAGTCTCAACGACGTCATAGTGAAAATGTACGTTGAAAAATCTTTCCCTTTCTCTCCATTAATTTTCTTTTACACTCTTCCAGCACTTGCATCAAATTCAATCTGAATTGCAACAATTGAAAGTTCAAAATGAACGTCTACAATTCTTGGCTGATAGTCGACAAACCGAATACGAACAAGCCATTCGTGATAAGCAAACACTGTTCAAGGAAAAGCTTGACTTAGATAGACAATTACAACAAAAACTTCGAGAATTTGACGACTGGCTCGATGATCGAAATAATATGCGCGCTCAAATATTCAATCTGTTAGAAAATGGAAATGTTAAAGGTCATTCACGTTCATTGCCACCTATGATTGACAATGAAATACTTGCTCGACAAGGTGTTGTTACATTTAATAGTGTGGAAGAACTCTATGAACAGTACATGAAAACCTTAGCTGATATACGTGAAACTGATCGGTTCATTGTCGAACTAGAAGATAACCATTCGAAAGAAATGACTGAAATAAGTCAACGGGAGCATCTTCTAAAAGAAAATCTCGATCAACTTCGTTCGAAACTTGATCAGACAAGAGCAGATATCAATATTCAATCGTTGGCTAAACAGGTACTTGACCGGGAACAGCAACATAGTACTCCCAAAGCTCCAATGGCCACAATTATCATGCAAACAGATTTGAATGTGCGTGATCTAAAACACATCGAAGACAATGTCCAACAATTGCAAAGAATTGTAAACGAAAAAGAAATAGAACTCAGTCGAGCTCATGACGAAATGAAGTAAGTTAATAGCAACAATAAGAAGACATGCTTTCTTTTGCTTGTTTAGACTTATTCAACAAAGATTAGATTATGCTGAAAAGCAATCTATTGCCGATAAACGCAAAGTATGTAATTGTTGAAATTGTCTTCCGTGGTGCAAATCTGCTTTTAATTAGATCGATGATCTTCAACATATTGTTGATGAAAGCCTTCAACGTTCCAATTCATTGCTCGTCGATGTACAGACATCTGAAGCAGTATGTGAGCAACTTCGGGAACAGAATCGTCTCATCCAATATGAATACGATCAACTGCTAGCTGTAAAGTTGCATCTTATGTCGTCTTCTAATTCTCGATCTATTCGTTTTTAGACTGTATCCAATCTCAAAGCCGAAATCGATAAACTCCAAATTGAAAAACAACAGATGAGCCAATTACAAGAACAAGTTCTTGACCGTATTAAACAAGATATTGAAACTAAGACAGCTAGTCAGGAAGAAAATCTGCGCAATACTCGATTACAAGAATCTGTTGAAGAATTAAACGTAAATACAAAAGCATTCCATTTATACGACAACTGCCATGCACTTCTCTGATATTTTTTTAGTCAATTATGAAAGATTGTGTGAAACAAACGGAACTAACCAATGGCACACCAGCGCATGTTGCCAACTTAACAAAACTGGAAATACTTTATCGGCAATTGCAACAACGTCATCAATGTGATCTCGAACAGCATTTTGCTATAACTGAATCATTGAAAATCAAAGCCAAAGATGCTCAAACTGATCTACATAAACTCGAACGACAATGTGAAGAAATGCGTGCGAAATTTGACGAAGAACAAATGAAATCAGCAGCTAAGGTAAGACGACTGGCGTATCGATTTCAATATCGAAAACTTCGGTTTTGTTTTATAGGTTGCTGAGTTGGAAAGTAAATTACGTAATGCTGATACCACAACAGTCCTAACACGTCTCTTACCCTCTGCGACGCTTGAAAATCGTTTGAAGGAAGAAGAAGAGCGTACACAACAACTACGAAGTTGGACAAATAAGCTAACTGAAAAAATCGAACATATTCAAAAAGTATGTAAAAATTTGAAAATCCAGAGGGCAGACATGAATTGTTGGCTGTTTAGCAAATGGCAATGGATAAGAAAGAATACGAAGAGAAGATGGAAGAAATGCGCAAAGGTATAGGAAAACGAAAAACTTCACGGAATATTTTACATGATTGGAAAATATTTTCAGTGTTAAAAGATACTCGAAATGAATATGATGTTGCGGAGAAACGTTTGGAAGCTGCTCAAGAAGATCAACAAAAATGCTTGAATGAATTCAAAGAGAAGGTAATATAATAACATATTCATTTGCAATTCAATAAAATTTTCATATTCTCTAGGAAGAAGCACTCGAAATGGAGATCTTCAAACTGAAAACTGAATTAGACACGTCCCAAGCAACAAATGTTTCTTTGAAAGAAACAATATCAATCAAAGAAAACGACATTCGAGTTTTACATGAACGTATCCTTGACGTAAGTATTGTTTCACATTTGACTTTCTCTAACATTCAGTTGTTTTTCGCTAGTCGGAAACGAAGATGATCAGTTTGGAAAAGGAATTTTTTACATTGAAAGAAAAGTATGCTCGACAAACAAAAGACCATGACTTTCCAATCAGGTAAATAAAGGAAGAAGAAAGTTTCCGAATCGAGTTTTATTCTGTTTGATAGTGAACCTCCTTCACCAATTGTCGTTCAACAAGATCTGGTAAGGGTAGACATCAGCCGAATGAGATAAATCATCTATATTTGATTTTATTTACAGGGTATTGATGATAGTTCATTGGACACTGGTGTTGAATTGAAAACTCCAGGAAAACGTCGGCGACTGGCGTAAGTTGATTGAATTCGCTTTTGGTGACAAATGTGAACTGACACATACAGAGAAATTGCAACGTTTCCTTTGAAGAAAAACAATTCATAATTACAGTTTACTGTATCATTTTAGTTCTGCAAATGAACAAACGCCTTCCAGAAAACGCATTGTAAGTTTTCTATTAGTTATAGTATCTCTTTACTGTACTTTGATCACTTATAAAGGTTCGCTCTCAAAGTTTTAATTGTCAATCGACCAAAACTGATGCTGACGAAGCAGTCGACGGTAATCAATGGTTTGCTGTTCATTCTCATCCGTTTTTTTTACTCTGTTTTCAATAGATAACGATGATGCCATGTCAACCACTTCGGAACCACCGTCTGCAAAAAAACGAAGAGTAAATATTCTGATGAAAACGATCAATTAAACCCAATTGAAATACTTTTTAGCGTCGTGTTAATGAAGTATCAACAATACGATTACCAGCCGTTGACGAAGAAGGAGATAATGATAGGAGTACAGCTTCTCCAGGTAGAATATAACTTGATCTGTAGTTTTTTTTTCATTCTATTTTTTTCCATAGGAGGTGCAGCGGTAACTCCTACATACAATTTACGTTCGCGGACAAGACGCTTACCACAACGTATGTATAATCTGTTTTAGGAGTATTTTGTTTAATATTTTCGTCGCTTTCTTTCAGAAGAAAACTAAGTTCGTATATTAGATTTGATCAGCTCTGAACGCTCTGAAATGTTTTCGCTCGCTTTTGTATTCTTTGTTTAACTGAGTATGTTTCTTTTGTTTTTAGTTCAACCCAATCAAACAACATAAGTTCTTATTCAATGTTTATTGTTTTATTTGAAAACTTTATTCTTTCACAATTCATCTGATTTCTTCAAATATTTGTGCATGTTTGATTACAAAACGAAAACGCAGAAGAAGAAAACCAAGCAGAAAGAGATCAAACGCAGTTGTGTGTATATTTTGTAAAGAACATAGTGTATTTCTTCTGTTCTCATTGTGTAATGGCTCATATAAGAAAAATAAAAAATATCAATTATTTGTCCTAAAAACTCGGATCACCAAAGCCAACTTGTCGTTGTAATGACGTGATTTCGTCCATTAGTTGACCTGCAGGAAGATCAAGCTAGAAATAAAAAGACGAACGTGCTAAGCGAAGAAACTAGTACTGCTTCATACTTTAATCGCGTATTTATAACTTTGTTCAGCTTCGATAACACGTCTTGTTTGTAGGCAAATCAAAGTTAAATAGGCCCAAACCTCTGTGAAAAATTAAACGAGATGAAGCGATTATGTTCGCAACAGATATTACCGGCATTTTGGTTATTGAGAAAGTTCGCTTCGGTCAATGCTTCTTCTGCATCATCAAATTGATTTAACTTTAAAATACAAAGCATGCATTTACTTTGAGGAAAACAATCGTTCGTCATACTCGATAACAAGCTATACCGAGACCTAAGTATGTCGTACACGTAGGTTGAAAACGGCAAGCATTTAAAAAGACTTCTTTTGCTTCAGTGTACTAAACAGAAACGCGATCGATGTTTAAAAGAGTACGACACAGTCGTTTCAACATACGCTTGCTTCCGCTCCTTTTGAAAGGAGAATCGCACCAAGGCGAATGTAGACTGTATGAAGATCTGGAGGTTTCTCCGCAAAAACTAATGTACGTTGATATCGACCTGAAAAGAGAAGAATTGATTTCTTCTATACAACAAAGAACAGTCAAAGTGACCTTTCGCAGCTTCAAAGTCCAATTGTAAGTATTTGATATGACCCCATAGTGCCCATGCTTCAACATTTTCATACTCAAGTGATAGTGCTTGTGTAATATGCGTTTCGGCTGCAGGGAAATCTTGCTGGAGAATCTTGGCTTTGGCTAGTGCAATTTCGACTTGACTGTCTTTACCAGTATTGGTCAAAAATTCATACGCCAACGCTTTTTCTGCCCACTAGGAGATAATCGAACAAGAATCAGCTGAAAAAGTCGCCGAAGAAAAAAAAACAAAGAATTCATACTGTTGCGACATTATATTTGAGTAAGAATTCAGCTGCTTTGAGATAGATACTCTTTTTGGTGACCACCTTTTCCGGTTCAATGAGACTGGAAACGTCTTGAGACTTGCGAGCTGACAGAATTTCAGCTTTGGTTTTTTCTAGCAAAAATTCATATATGAAACTTATGAACGCCGATGATATGATGTACCTGGCTTTTGCTTGCTGGATTTACTACTACGGCTGACGCGAGCTTTCGATGAAACATTCAACTGAGGATCAGAACTTTTCAACGCCTCTTCTAAATACGTTATATGTAACGTAAAACGAAAGACGATTGTGAACGTGTACCTGCACTACGATCTTTTTCCTCCTCTTCGCGCTTTTCATCCGTCAATGGTGCTGATTGTTGTGCTAACGCTGCCGCTTGATCGTCTTCACTTTTAAGAATCGCTCGTTGAAGTTTTTCCGCTTGAGCAAGTGTGATTTGTGCGTTCATTTCATTACCAATATGTTTTTGGAAAACACCTAGAATATGCCAGGATACATCTAGATTTCGTTGGGGAAAGCTCACAGTCTTACCATAGAGTGTCCAAGCAATGACATTCTCGCTATCTTCGGTCGTTACAGTTTCGAAAAACAAATCTGCAATTTCGTTGTTTTCCAATATGCCATTGATTACAGCATTCAACAATAAACTAGGCACACGAAAGAACACATAATAGAGATGATTGATTCTACATGAGAAAAATAGATCACTCCTTACGCTGTACTGTTTGTTTGTTCAATTGAAATGCATTCTTTCAAGCATTCTTCAGCTTTGATTAGATCATTAACAAGTAAATGAAATGCAGCAAAGTCAAGCCAACAACGAAGTTTATCGGGATGTTGAGCAATACGCTGAAAATTTTCGAAAATGAGCTAAAAGATATTGTTATATGAAACCACTCTACTTGTTTGTAATAGTTGGCCGCTAGAAGATAATCGCCATTACTTTCTGCTTCCAATGCAAATGTACGTAATTGTTCATCTGTATTTCGCAATGGTGGTACAGGTTCAGGCTCTGCGATATTCAACGATTTGTTCAATGAGCGATGCATTTCATCGAGAAGAAATACATATAGTTGACTGATAAATGTCTAAAAGCAATTCAATGCATCTATTTATGTGACTAGATAATCAAAAATATACTACTTGAAGTTCGTCTGGATTGTTAAATTTACTCGTTCGAAGAAATTTCTCTCGAACAATTTTAATCACGCTGTGTTTTAATTGTTCTTTGAATGCAAAGTATTTACCAGTCGAGTTCAATTCATACAATAATTTACGACGTCTAGAACATACACATACATCCCACTAGTACATATCTTAGTAGTAACATACTTTTGATCATTTGGAAGAGGTGCCTCTGAATTTGTTTCATCATTGCAGACTTTCCTAGATTAGGCATAATGGAAATAAATTGATTGACGAGCGCTTTTTCCTGTTTTTGATGCATACCGATATTCGTCAAGGACAAGACTACAAACATTTTTGATCTGTTGATGATAATCTTCAACAGCTTTTACTGAACTATTAACTTTGACTGGATAATTTGAACGTGGTGGAATAAGATCCGAAATTCTTCGAATGGACAAAGTTTTAGTATATAGAATTGGTAAGATCCTTTGCTTACTTTCGAAATAAGTCACTCAATGAACGTTTTTCAATAATTGGCCGATCGACAGTAATATCCATGATAATGTACGAATTTTGTTCGAGATATTGTTGTGTTTCGGATGTTGTTGGAGCTACTTCTTCGCCTGATTCCACTTTCTAGAAAAATGCGAACATATGAAAAAGATTTTTTCAATAAAATTACAAACACAAATGCAAAATTGAACGCAATCTTTTATGTATAATTATTACTTTTCTCGATCTTTTCTTCGCATATCCTTTCCTGGATAGTAAAGTACGATGTTTTCGAATTTTAGTTGCTTTTCTCTTCTTCTTTGAACGAAAGATAATTATTTACACAATTCTACTTATCGCTGTTTGTCTAAAACGTATTCAATACTTAGAGACTCACTTTCTTCGATGCACTTGCGGCAGCACTAGATGTTGGTGGTTTTTCGACTGCTAATTTCATGTCTTTTTTCGTTGAAGATAAAGCTGAACGATCAAATAAATTATTGGCGATTCGCATCGCGTCATCAAGTATATTGTTCGATCGTTTTGTCTATTGTCAGATTCCAGGCTAAGATTTAATTTCACTTCATACAACTATTTATTACCTTAGATTTGTATTCTGCTTCATTGTATGGCACCACTTTGTATGCACCACGACATCGTGTTGCTAGTAAGAGATAAAATGCAAGAGGACCTATAGCAAAGGAGATTTTTTTCATTTTTAAATTACCTCCTGGATAGAGAAGTGGTGCGGTTTCAATGTATGCAACTCCATGGTAACTAGTTCCGCTATCGTCATCCTGGAAACACAAATGAATGTATCAGATGTAGATGGACTGAAAACGAACCTTTTTTCCTCGAGGTGCAGTTGGAGCGCTTGAACGAACGATTTCTACTGCGATGTACGGTGCACGAGTTATCTGATGTTGTAAACTAGAAATATTTATTCAAAGATCAATGCTTCTGATCTCATCTCGCTTTATACCTTTGACTTCCATGTGGAAGTAAAAAACATCGTCGTTCAATATTCCATACAATTTGTGGTTTGTTTTTCTCAGCATTTGTTCGAAATTCTCGATCCTTTTTATCACGCAAATCACCTTGTTCATCATCAATTGACTCTTCATTGATTGTACTACGAAAATAAAACCAGTGTCCTTGTTACCCTTATAACTATATATTTATATAATCAGCCTACTGTCCAGGTATGTAATTTGCATTAGAAGCTAAAATTCGACGAGCATCAGGCCATCGCTTCTGTTTATTTGTTACATCAGTTGGCGCACGTATTGTACCGTTCGTAAAGACTAACGTTGTATCTTTCTACTCAAAATATCGACATCAAAATTGAAACTAATAAAAATTGAATGATTTACATCATCATTGAGCGGCATTGGTAATGTAGCTGTATAGATAAACGACGATCCACCTGCTATCCAAGTTTCCGGTGGTGAATATAAACCTTCCAAAGTGACCGAAATAGAATTTGTATTCGATTGATCACGAGTTGAAACCAGCGGTTGTTCGACACTAACACTGACAAGCAAAGATGCCTAAGAAATAGAAATGTCGGACTGGTTTGTTTTTGATTTATTTTCAAATCATACTTGGTGTTGTTCTCCTTGCGTTTCCAAAAACGATCCAGTAATAGGATGAACTGGTAACGTGACTGAAATTTGTGTTTCTTCTAGATGAACAACGATAATTCATTTTCCATTATGAAAATATAAAGCGAATTTACTTTTGAGTAAAGGCCATAGATCTAATACTGCTTGTCCGAATGGTGTTGATTTATCTTCTTTGACTTTCTTATCTTTTGGTGCAGCTTCCAATAAAGTAACTAAAATATGATTTCATTATCATCAAGATCATAGTCATGCTGAGATATCCACTCACTTAAAATAGGTTTTTGTCCCAAGTCATCGATTTGTACTGGATCTGAAGCATTAATGCCTAACACAGCAGCATGATCGATTGGTCGTGGATTTCCATCAGTAACATCAAATTTTCCGGATTCAGAAAATTGCCCGTCGTTATATTCAAATCGAAGAAATACACTAAGCGGTTCAGCCCTTGGACTTTTCTATCAAAGAACAAAAGCGAAACCAAATGTTATAGACGAACTCGTTCTCTTGAAAAAGAACAACTACGTACAAGATTTTGTATTTTAGAAACATTGATATTGATCTTATTAGGAAATCTATCGATTTTCTCCGCTCGAGATGTCATGTTTCAGAATGATACACTTTCAAATAACGTTTGCATAACTACTACCATTTGCAATTCTGTTTTCTATAGCAACAAAATCACTGCAGATGTCGCTGTAAAAGCAAGAATTTCACATTGAAATGATTTCATTTTTCATTTTAAATAACGATTAAATAAAATAATTTTGAAGGTAATTTGCTACGAATTTCCAAGTAAATGTTCAAATTTTCTCCAAATTGAATGACTCATTCAGTACTCAGTCGTTTGTTCATTTATTCATTTCTTTTCAATAACACACACTTCTTTCAGACTTAACAAACAAATACTCCAATGCCTGACTATCTAGGTGAAGATCAACGAAAAACCAAACAAAAAGATGATAAAGATGACGACAAACCCATCAAAGGTAATTGAAAATTTCATTTCAAAATAGAATCTAGATTATATAACAATTCTAGCGCTCGACGAGGCCGAAATCGCACTTTTAAAATCCTATGTGAGTCGCTCTTCCATATGAAAACCAATCTATGAAAGGATTCTAATTATAGGGCGCTGGACCATATGACAAAGCCATCAAGAAAACCGAAGAGGATGTGCAAACGATATTAAAGCGAGTCAATGAATTATCGGGTATTAAAGAATCAGATACTGGTCTTGCGCCACCGGCATTATGGGATTTAGCAGCCGATAAACAAGCTCTTCAGAGTAACTGACGATCTCGTTTGTTCTGCTTATGCATTCGTGTCGTTTAGGTGAACAACCATTACAAGTAGCACGTTGCACCAAAATCATCAATGAAGGAAGTGATGATGCCAAATACATCATTAATGTTAAACAATTCGCTAAATTTGTTGTTGATCTTGCTGATACCGTTTCACCAACAGATATTGAAGAAGGAATGCGCGTTGGGTAAGTTGTCTCAAACAAGCACATAATTTTCTCCGTAATGAAATTCTAGTGTTGATCGTAATAAATATCAAATTCATTTGCCGTTACCACCTAAAATCGATCCATCTGTAACAATGATGCAAGTAGAAGAAAAACCGGATGTCACTTATAGTGATGTTGGTGGATGTAAGGAACAAATCGAAAAACTTCGTGAAGTCGTCGAACTTCCACTTCTACATGTACGATATAGGATATATTAAGGATGTAACATGATGTCAATTTCTTTGTTTTTTGTTTTAGCCGGAGAAATTTGTCAATTTGGGTATTGAACCACCAAAAGGTGTTTTATTGTACGGACCACCAGGCACAGGAAAAACTTTATGCGCGAGAGCTGTTGCCAATAGGTAATTTGATTTTTCGCCATCATTTCCAAATTTACCAAACATGATATTTTCTTCTTAGAACTGACGCCTGTTTCATTCGTGTAATTGGTTCTGAACTCGTTCAGAAATACGTTGGCGAGGTGAGTTCTAACAATGTTAAGTTCTCATCAGATGAATTGTGCTCTTCTAGGGTGCACGAATGGTCCGTGAATTATTCGAAATGGCGCGCGGTAAAAAAGCTTGTATTATCTTCTTCGATGAAGTTGACGCTATCGGCGGAGCACGGTTTGATGATGGTGCTGGTGGTGATAACGAAGTACAACGTACTATGCTTGAATTGATCAATCAATTAGATGGTTTTGATCCACGAGGAAACATCAAAGTATTGATGGCTACCAATAGACCGGATACACTTGATCCAGCTCTTGTTCGTCCTGGTCGACTCGATCGAAAAGTCGAATTCAATCTGCCAGATCTAGAAGTCAGTCAATCGTTCGCTAGAAAAATTCCTCGAAAGGAAAAGTGTTGTTTCATTGTAGGGTCGAACACATATATTTAAAATCCACACGAAATCGATGAGTGTGGAAAAGGACATCCGTTATGAATTGTTAGCTCGATTATGTCCAAATAGTACCGGTGCAGAATTACGCAGTGTTTGTACAGAAGCTGGCATGTTTGCTATCCGTGCTCGACGAAAGATCGCTACTGAGAAAGATTTCATCGAAGCTATCAACAAAGTTATCAAAGCCTATGCCAAATTTAGTTCAACACCACGTTATATGACATATAATTAAATAATTTCTTCTCTTTCTCTTCTTTTCTCTCCTCTTTGTTATTTCTTAAAACATTAAAAAACATCATTTTTATTCAGCAGATTGTCACGTACAAATAAAACTATTCATTCTAGATTTCACAAAAGAAAAACATCATGGACGTACTTAACCCAATGACCTACGATGCCGAAGAAGATCAATTACGTGATCGTACAAAATATAGTCAAATGGACAAACATCTTATACCGGTAGAGTTTCAACAACAACCTGTATCCACTGGTGTAAGCATAACATTTCTAGTTGATATTATTCGATGAAATGAGTCTACTCGATTGATTTTAGACAACCATCGTCGCTGTGGAATATGATGGAGGTGTCATCATCGGTGCTGATACACGTACTTCATCGGGGTGAGATTACTATGTCCATAAGATTCTATCCGATAATTTAACGTTTCGTAGAACATTCGTTATGAATCGATTCACGGATAAATTAACACAATTAACTGACCGAATCTTCTGTCTTCGATCGGGCAGTGCTGCTGATACGCAAGCCATCGCTCAGGTTGTTACTTATCAACTTGATTTTCTTTCGTAAGTTTCATAAGACTTTTTCAAATCGAAATTCAAACGAAATCAATTGATCGATTTTAGAGCAGAAATGAACGAGCCCCCACTTGTGCGCATTGCTGCCAATTGCGTTCGTCGTATGATCTATCAATATCGTGATGACTTTCTTGCCGGTATGATTGTTGCTGGATGGGATAAAAAATTAGGTGGACAGGTAAGTCAAAAGTGCAATCAAATCAAATCACACCAATCCTTTTTGTTATTTAGGTATACTCATGTCCCCTCGGTGGCTTACTTGTTCGACAGCCAGTTACACTCGGTGGTTCAGGTAGTACCTATATTTGGGGCTATCTCGACAACAACTATCGTCCAAATATGACCCAACAAGAATGTTATGATTTTGTATTGAAAGGTCTGTTAAAGAATTTCCATTGTTTGTTAATTTCAACCGCTTTCTTCGGTCGATTTTTTAGGTATAACCTTAGCCATCACTCGGGACGGTTCAAGCGGCGGTTGCGCTCGTATTGCCATCATCAACAAAGACGGTGTTGAACGTATCGATGTCCTTGGAAATGATTTACCAAAAGTTTTCGATCTTTAAAAAAATCGTTCTAAACAACAATGTTATGTCTTAGCCAAGGATTCTAAAACACTTTTTTTTTCACTACTCTTTTTTCCGTCTATATGTTCTTTTTTTTCTGTCTCTTGTCTTATCGCATTAAAAAAATATTCTGAGCAAAAAGAAAGAAAATAAAGCGACATCTTCAGTTAGTACGATTGGAAAGTTTAACGAAGCAATCAACTTTTGAGACGAATGTGGCACATCATCTGGATAAACTATGGACTTTTTGTCGACGATTCATGGATAGTGGTTATAATACTTCTCGTCTCGCTTTTCTAGATTTCTAGCCATGGTTCGTCTGGTCACTATTTGTATTGCATTGTTTCTATTCGCGTCTGCGTGGTCATCAACAATAAATGCAGACGGAGCGTCCAAACGTTTATTAGTTCTCTTGGATAATTTGGGCATACGAGAATCACATTCGTTTTACTTCAAACAATTAACTGGTAAGTCGAATACAGATGCGTAGTATGATAGACTGGATCTGCAACACTGAATATCAGCTGATGATTATTTGATTTATAGCTGTTCACATTCTGAATATCTGTGATTGCCAATCATATCATCCAATCTGATGATGTTCTACATATTTGCATTCACGTTGACTAGAGTTTTTCTAATAGTTATATTTGATCACTTGACTGATGAACATTTTTTCTTGTAGATCGTGGATTCGACATTACATATAAATCATCCGATGATAGCAATCTTCAAATTGTCAAATATGGCGAGTATCTCTATGAAAACGTCATCATCTTTGCACCTACAACCAAAGGTATTTCCGTCGATTATTTATATCTCTTTGTTGCACTAAATAAGTGAATAACTAGAATTTGGTGGCCATTTGGATTCAGAAACCCTAACGCAATTCGTTGATGCTGGTGGTAATGTGCTTGTTGCTGGTAGTAACACAATCGGTAAGCGATGGCCAGTCGAATTTGAGCATATTCCTAGTTGAACTAATATTAGGTGACGCTATTCGTGAATTTGCCGGTGAATGTGGTATTGAATTCGCTGATGATAAGAGTGCAGTGATTGATCATTTAAATTACGATACGAATGATAATGGACAAGTATGTATTAGCGTTTTGTCGAAGAGACTAATAGGAAACATTGTATTATTTGTTTTAGCACACATTGATCGTTGCTAGTCCAGATAACCTTCTTCCCGCAGAAATTATTGTTGGTCAATCAAAGAAGAATGGTTTACCATTTCTCTTTCGGGGCATTGGGTATGAGTTTGCTCTTCTTTAACTGTCATTTCTGATAAAAGCATCTATTCTTTCTTTCAAGCATGTCATCTGATCAAGACAATCCATTACTGCTTGATATTCTAACTGGCTCATCAAGTTCATATACTGCAAATCCTGAAGAGGCAACTTTAAATGAAGTAAGTCAATTGAATGTTTGTTGACATTCAACTTGCTAACTGTATGCGTTTTCTATGATTTAGTATCCAGCCACTGTGGGTAAACGAACATTATTGATTTCAGTTCTTCAAGCACGTAACAACGCACGTGTTGGTTTTGTTGGCTCATTGGATTTCTTCAGCAATGACTTCTTCCAAAGCTCTATTCAAACAAATAACGGAAAAAAGTAAACCCAGTGTATTTTCTAGTCATGCAGAAATATGATGAAAATTTTAGACATGCTAAATCGGGCAATCAAGATTTAGCTGTGGCTTTAACTGACTGGGTATTCAAACAACGTGGTGTTTTACGTGCCAGAAACGTTCGTCATTACTTAAAGAGTGATAAATCAACTCCACGATTCTACACAGTTAAAAACGATATTGTAAGAATAGAAAATATTAGGATGGAAAAGAGAGACAGAGTATATTTGATTGTTGATAGGTATTCAGTGTCCAATTTGATGAATTCGTACATGGAAAATGGATGCCATTTAACGGAACTGATGTTCAATTAGAATTTGTTCGCATTGATCCATTTGTCCGAACAACAATGAAAAATAAAGGTGGGACATCTATATAAATAATAGATTCTAAGATGAATGAGTCTTAATTATCTTCGAATATATTTAGGCGGTCAACTCGAAGCTCAATTCCGTGTTCCAGATACTTATGGTATCTTTAAATTTGTCATTGACTACAATCGTGTTGGCTATACACATTTATATTCGGCTACTCAAGTAAATTTCTTTTCTTGCCACTACTGGTTCCCCTAGATTAATGATCTCCAACTTTAGGTTTCTGTCCATCCTTTACGTCATACTGAATATGAACGTTTCATCGGCTCAGCCTATCCATATTATATTTCATCCTTTTCAATGATGGTTGGTGCATTCCTTCTCAGTTTCATCGTACTCTATCATCGGGATGAGATACCAAAGAAGAAAGCCGAATAAATGACATGAACAATATCAACAGACATAAGACATTTTATTCATTCCTTTTAGGTGAATCTTTATTATTGCTCTTCTTCTTCTTCTTATCATCATCAACATCGTTGTTGTTATGTTATTAACCGATTTGAGTTTGATTGCTACACTGATTTTCTTTCTTTTTTTTTTAAATGTCGACTCTATTTGTTTTGTGTGTAGACACTAGAAAAATCCGATCTCGTCCATTTCTAAGGGATATAACATGTTTGTTTTTTGTTTTTGTTAAAAAGAAAAAAAGGAGAATAAACAAAAAATCTTTATCTATTCACATTTACTTTCCAGATTTTGCTTCATAAGAATCCACATTGATAATGTACTGCAGACCGAAAAGGAGCATTCTAATAGCTGTAACCATGTTTGCATGAGAATAAAAGAAGTTGAACTTCTGGTATCATCTTCTAGATTGTTTTGAACAAGCGTAAAAGATGTTATCATTACAACTGAAACAACGATTATCGTCAGGTATAATACTAAGAAGACACGTACAGACAATGCCAAAATTTCTCTTTGAAATAGAATTGATCGTTTCTTGCCTATCGAAAATCTCCTTGCGTACAGCGAGTACTACTACCGCAGATGGAACTTTAAAACCTGACAAACAAACGCATCATGAATCTCCAAAGTATCGATTTTACGTTCGCCATAAATCGACAGATAAGACTATGCATTTGTTTCAGTCAGCAAGTCAATACAGGAATACTTCTGTTAAACATGGGCGGACCCGAAACAACAGATGATGTATACGATTTTCTGAATCGTCTTTTCTCTGACAGAGACATCATTCCATTACCAGCACAAAAGTAGGTTAACTGTGTTTGCAAACAGATTGTATACTTATATAAGGAATTTTACGTTAGAACCTTAGGTCCGTTGATTGCTCGTCGTCGGACACCAAGTATTCAAGAACAGTATGCCAAGATTGGTGGTGGATCCCCAATTAAAATGTGGACAGAAAAGCAAGGCGAAGGAATGGTGAAAATACTCGATCAGATATCTCCATCAACAGGTAAGAACCGAGCAAAAGAGAATAGATCATAGGTATATTGACGACATGTCATCTAGCACCGCATAAATATTATGTTGGTTTTCGTTATGTTAAACCATTAACTGAAATGGCATTGGATGCCATTGAAAAGTGAGTAACTTACTCTCTAACTTTGGATACAATATAGACAGAACATTTGCAGAGATCGCCCTCGACGCGTAGTGGCTTTTACACAATATCCTCAATACAGTTGTTCAACAACGGGCAGTAGTTTAAATGCTATTGCTCGATATTACAATTCCAAGACGAAGAGCTCGAAAACAGATCTAAATAGTTCTACTTCTTCTGCTACTCAATCGCCATACAACAATCCAGAATGGAGTGTGATTGACCGTTGGCAAACACATCCCGGTTTTATTCAAGTAAGATTCGATGATTGCCAAAGAATTGACGAAAAGGAAGAGATCCATTTTTCTGTAGGCATTCGTTGAAAATATCAAAAGCGAATTGAATAAATTTCCAGCAGATATTCGAAATGATGTTGTTATTCTATTTTCAGCGCACTCATTACCAATGAGCGTAAGTAAACATTTTGTTAGTTTGTCATCTAGATAAAACCGGTGGTTTTCAGGTAGTTAATCGCGGCGATCCATATCCAGCTGAAGTTGCTGCCACTGTCCAAGCAGTAATGGAATCCCTCAATTTTTCCAATCCATACCGACTTGTTTGGCAATCTAAAGTAGGCAAACGCTCGTCCTATCGTTTTCCTATGGAAACAACTTCGATTTTATAGGTTGGGCCCAGTGCTTGGCTCGGCTGTGCAACAGATGATGCCATTAAAGGCTTAGCAAAGAATAATCGTCGACATATCCTTCTCGTTCCCATAGCATTTACAAGTAAATGTGGAAAAGCTTGAGTGGGACTTGTCTAAAGCGATGTTCTATTCTAGGTGATCATATAGAAACTTTACATGAATTGGACATCGAATATTCTCAACATCTTGCTACGAGTGTAAATTAACTAATGGCACTCTTTAACATCGTTTCATTCTTGATTCGTGTTTTAGGTCGGTGTTGAAATGATTCGTCGGTGTTCGTCATTGAATGACAGTCCTCTCTTTATCAAAGTACTCGGATTTGTCTATGAAAATGTTGAGTTTAACACAAATCTTCTTTAGGCTATGGCAGATATTGTTCATAAACATTTGCACAGTCAGCGTCGTCATACAAACCAGTTACCACTTCGGTGTCCCGGTTGTGTCAATGCTTCGTGTGAACAGATGCGCAAATTTTTCTGTCCGTCATCTTAACGAACATTTTACTTTTAGTTTATTTGAAAAGTATATTCACGCAATATATAGAAAATAGGAGAAAATCTAGTTAACTAAGGATTGTGCATGTTGCTGAAAGTGATACATTGAAAATTAGATATTTTTATCATTTAAATCGTAAAGTTTGGGGCGAACAGTGACGTGTTGTTCGTTTAAAACTTTGGATTTCTTCCATGCTTGGCTGTGAATTGTGACATAAGCATATTGTTTTGTTGGTAATTCAACTAGATAATGATAAAGGACACCACTGACAATTTGTGATGCAACTTTGGCTGGTTTCAATTTAGTTTTAAGTTGAATCTTATGAAGATCGTGAATTTTCTTCGAGACAATCTTCTCATGCTAGAATGAATTAGAAGTATGGAAATAATGGCTAATCGATTGTTAGCAGCAACTAACTTTGTCAAACAATTTTTTGCTTTTTCCATCGATTTTTGTCTTCCATTCTGTACGGCCACCACCAACTTTCACTGGCCTTGAAATGAAGATAAAATATCCATTTATGTCTCTCGAAAATAGTTACTTCTTTGCAGCACCTTGCTCCGGGACGACAGCGACTTTGTCTTTCGGAGCTGCTGGTGCACTCTGATTGGTTTCAATAAGAACCATAACGATGGTGGTAATTAAAAGAAAGATCGTTTTCGTTTGCATGATATCGTCTTATGACTTGCCTGTTTGTATTATTATGAATATCTCCTTCTTCTTCTTCTGAAGGTCCTTATATACATATCTATGCTACTATGTAGGAAGCTATTTTGTTTATTTCTTTCTCTCTTTCAATCGATATATCCTTGACTGAGAAGAGATAAATTAGCTTATCAAATTAGCTTAGTATTAGATACTTTTCTATATATAGTTTCAATGATAACAATTAATTTCCTAAGGAATTATTTTGGTCGTTTGGAAGTATACCGGCGGACTAGTCTGCTTTGTGTTACAATAGAGAGCACATGACTGATTATTTTTTCCCTGTATAGTTTTTCACGCGAATAAATTTATTTTCTTTTGCAAACATCAATGACTCATATGTTACTCCCTACACGATTATGCAGTGATGAAAAAAAAATTAAATTTTGCTGTTTTTCGTAGCAGCAAAAAATCTCGTAAAAGTCTTCTGGAGGAATTCAATTAACTATCGCTTTTAGTAATATAAAATGATCCTAGATAGAAATATGACATTTTTTATTGTTCTTTTTTCAGTTAAAAATTTCGAAAGATTTTGCTCGGTTCTGTCGTGTTTCTCTCGAATCATCTTACTCATTTTTTTTTCACAGTACACCTTTTCTCTCTACACTATAAATACTACCTCCACATTTATATTTTCACTTGGACGTAATAAACATAACGAAGACCCAGCGTGCTTACACCATTAACCCAACATTGCAAGGGAATGATATTAGCTGATTTTATTCCACAAACAACTTTATTGCAATTACCCAATGACATGAATGACATAAATCCCACTGATGAGCTTACCAAGTTGTCGACAACGTCGTCATCCGACATACAAACGGCTGAAAAGGAGCCTTATCTGATATCCCCAATCAAAATTCCACTGACATCATTTCAACCTCTTCTGGCCGCTTCACCCGACTTTATTCTGACTAATGAATGCACTAGACGAAGAAATAGACTTGTTTTAATTGATAATCAGTTGCAAACAATAGAGCAGCGTATACCCAAAACAGATGCTCTGCTTGATGCAATATGGTATGAAAAGAAACAGCAATTCCTACTTCGGACTGTATCAAGTATATTCTCATATGATGCAATAACTGGCAATATGAAGCTCATACAAGGTTTTACACCCACTGAAAACAAAGAGATGAAATGTTTTAACTTCCTGAACTCTTCAGTACTATTAGTTGCATATGATGAATGGAATGCCCAATATATTGAAAAATGGCAA
The DNA here is from genome assembly GCA_905250025.1 of Adineta ricciae. Lineage (NCBI taxonomy): Eukaryota > Metazoa > Rotifera > Eurotatoria > Adinetida > Adinetidae > Adineta > Adineta ricciae. The sequence continues at coordinate 91,756 of CAJNOJ010000003.1, forward strand.
CAAGATGATACTGATGAAAATTGGAAGCTTACTGACAAATTACCTTTAAATTTAACGAACAATGAATTTATCGGAAATATGATAACAGTCATTGAAAATGATTGTTCATACATTGTGATAACAATTTATAATGATTTACTTGAACATTGGCGATTGGAAATTCGTCCTATAGAAACATTTCTGTGTGTCAAAGCAATTATTCTTCCTGGTTCTAACCCTACGTATGATTACAAAATACTGTCTTTGCAAGATAATGTATCAAACATTAAATTCCTTGTGTACTCTTCACAGAATTCCAACATTATAGCCATTGACTCACATTGGGAAAAAATACTGTTAAATTACAAGTATCCTGTTCAACGGATGGTATTATTTTCAAAAAATCAATGGATTGTGCGTACAACCCAAAGAGTTGACATACATTCTTATCTGTAGATTTTTCAGATTTAATGTAATAAAACATATTTGAGGACTGCGGGAATTGTTTTTCCCAACTTTATTTGAGGACCCTTTTACTTTCCTATGAGTCACCTTGCATTAAATAAAAACTTGCTGCAATAACATGATTCACTGGAGACAATTTTTTGTGTTATGTTGTATATATGTATATAATAGATTAAATAAACTTGAACAATAATGAAAGAAATCGTGTGATCGAACGACTTTTGATTATTCATTCTAGGCGAGATGAAACGCCGGAGAAAGTCGTTAATCTAGTGAATTTAAATATCTAAAAGACTAAGCTTAGTACGTTTTAAACCTATTGGTGCACAGTTGGAAAGAGAGAATGAAGATCTAGGTATCTCTACTGTCTGATATGGTGACAAGAAGTAGCGAGAAGAATGATAGAGAGAGAGAGAGAAAGAGAAAAGAAATTTGTATACTTATATAACGTGTGGACATCGCAGTTCATACTTACAAAAGAAAACGAGCTTTTAATCACGTTTTTCCTCCTCATAATAATACATATACTGATCCTCTAGTTTCTTTTTTATTGCATCGATCGACTTGTTTTTGTTTTAATTATAAGTTTACGGAGAAAATCGTTCATTGAAAATGCCGAGCATTGTGTAAGTGATTTCTTTGAGGAAGAAGAATAGTTCGAATGTGTAATTTTTCGCCTTTTTAGACGACAAGATAGCCTTTGTTCGCATGTGGATCAATTACGATTTTTTGATTTTCTTGAACCAAATTTCGATTTCAAAACAGCCATGTCAAGATTTGAACGACAAGTTAGCTGGTTGCCGCTCGTTGCACCGGCAGCCGAGCTCGAATCATCACCGATTCAAAGCAACCATACATCAGATTTCATCTGGCAACCTCCAAACTCATTCTTACCCACATTACCCGAAACACCTCCAGCATTTCTTGACGATCATCATCAGTCAGAGATTAACATCGAGACAATTATTGATGAAAGAAATTTAAGTAATTTTCTTTCACCACCATTGCCACCACCAATGCCTTGTAAATAATCCGAAAAAAAAGCCTAGTTTCTTGATAATTATTACTATGGTTTTCTTATAGTGATGAAAACAGCATCAACCCCGAAACTGAAGCTACCGATTCGATCTCAAGAAAAGCACTCTCGAGCAATATCGCCATCACCCTACGAATCTTCATTGCCATCACAAAAGCGAACAAAATCATCGACTAACATCCATGAAGCTCAACCATTTGCAACCGGTGTTTCTCAGTAAACTACTAGTTATAGTTCAATTTCAAAACCTGAGTCGATATCTGTTGTAGAACGGCTTTGGAAGTCGCAGCTCTGCTCAAAGAACATCCAGGTTACATGTGCCCTATGTTGACACTTGTACAAGAGTACCAAAGTCGGTAAGTTACGGAAAATCTTTCTCTAAAAGATTTTGACGTTCACTTTGCGATTCCAATAGATTTTGTAAACCATTACATACATCGGAATTGAACACGGCACGGGATATTGTTGAAATTCAATATAATGGTCAAATGAGTTATGCACGATTAACATCAACATTTCGAGCAACCATGGGCAACGAAACACTATCCGTAAGTGAATTCTTTTACCACATTCATCACATACAAAATTATGATGTTAAGGTTCGACTTGAACGTCCATATTGCACAATTCACTGTCCGCCCAATTTTGTCGTTAGCTCGACATTCGATATGCCATTTGTTCGATTACCATTACAGCGCTTTTCTGAAAATGTTCACTTTTTACTTGCACAACATACTGGTACCATGCCATTAGGAAGGTATGTATTGCTTTTCAGGTTCACAACGCGGTTCACTAAAATACTTTAGTTTTGTTCAATGTTATTCATTCTATTTTCCACGTTTAATTGATGATGAATACGGTGTGCCACTCGAACATTATATTACCTGCGTGAAAAATATCGAAATAGCCACCGATCAAGGTGTTATTAAACGTATTCAAACAACGATCACACCACCATTTTCTGTTCCACTCAATCACAGTAATCCAAATGAGAAATCACCTTGATGCAGCAAATTCCTTGATCATTTTAGTGGTGCCCGATCAACGTTCAACATCTTCGTCTACCTGTTCATTACAAACATTTGCACGTGAAGTCATCGATTTATTGAAGCAACAAACAGTTCATTGCCGTCTACCATTATCGAAATTCGTGACAACTTATCATATGAAATACAGTCGACATTGTCGAGCAGCTGATTATGGTTTTGAGAAAATTCTCGATCTACTCATTGCTATACCAAATGCTGTACAGGTAAACAAAGATGATTTTCTGGATTGGATGATAAGAGAGGAAATATTTCATGTGCAGATACTTGGTGACGGTAATAAACGAATACTAACATTAACTCATCGATGTCAAGTCAAAAGATTTTTCAATGATCTCGTTCGGATTCTGAAAAACAAGCCACAGAGATCCATGGCAATCAGTGAAATTCCAAAAGAATTCGGTGAGTCGCCCGACTGAAGTGTTCCATTGTTGTTTTGATCTAAAGAGTTGGTCGATTTTTAGCCAATTTTAGTAAAAAACCATTTGATATTATCGATTTCGGTGTTTGTTATCTCGATGATCTCATTGGTGAAATTCAAGACAACAAAGAAGTTGTTATCGATCGAGAACATGGAATAATAAAACTCTATCGAAAAGGTATGTATCTTTTTATAGACTGCTCCCATCATTCTTTTTTCGGACACCCGATTTTTCAGAACAAACGGATGTTGAGAAATTTGCTACACAAATCTTTGCTGATGATATCATTAATATGTTTCGTCATCAACAAGATTTCAATATTCCATTTCAACGTTTTATTCCAATGTATCATCACCATTTCGGTTATCAATGTCGCGTGCAATTGTATGGATGTTTACGTTTGATAGACTTATTCGAAGAAATTCCCCATGTTGTTCAAATACTCGAAGATAAGAATGGTGAACGTATTGTACAATTGACTCACGAAGCGATTCATCAGGCCGTTTTATTGAATATCACTCAACTTATCCGACAACATGATGGTTCAATACTCTTTGATCAATTGCCTAAACTTTATGCTGAAACGTTTCGTTTTGAACTCAATTATGAAGAAATAGGTTTTGATTCGATTGAAGCTATGCTTGAATCGATGCAAGACAAATTGACCGTGAGTTATATCTACAATTTGATTAATATGAATATTGATACGACGAATTGCTTCTGTTTTTTCGAAATAGTGTGTTCAAACCAACAAAAACACAGTAGTTATTCGCATCATTGAGGAACACCACTCAGATATTGTATTTGCTCGAAATGTCGTTCATATCCTAATGGAAGCACAAGGTGAAACAACAATTTGGTTACTCAAACAAGAAATGGCCAATCGTTTCCGACGAGAACTGAAAATTGAAGATTGTCAACATCGACTTAAACAATACGTTCAAGTAAGAAAACAGTCAAGTATAACAATCAGCTCAAACTCTATCATTGTTTTTCAGTTAATTGGTCAAAATGTACGTCTAACACCGCCGATGCGATTCGCCTACGAAGTCGTCAAAGGAATGCGTGCATGTGGTTTAGATAAAATGAATTATGAAGACTTTCTGATTGATTATCAACTACGTCATGGTAATGCACATTGTCCAAATCCATCAGAATTTGGTTATCCAACGATCGATCGTTTATTCCATGCAATACGCATTGTTGTTTTAACACGCGGTCATCGACAAACGAAAACTATTTCATTAACAGATGAATTTCGAAGTAGATAATTTGACTCGCATGATCACTCATCTATTCATTCTCTTCTAGTGCATATTCGTCCCACTTATTCGCTCCATTTAAACAATAATAATCCGTAAGTCAATTCTACTGTCGATTGAAAAATTTTTCCTTCTTTTATTCTAGTTTTGCTAAATGAGATATGTGTGTATATATATAATATTTATTCCAGAGGATCAGATGTATTCTTTTCTTTTTCGACGGTTCTCCTTTTGTTTTGTATTTATTCTCTCCTTCTTTTGTTCTTGTACGATCTTTCCTCGACTTAGTAGAGTGCGAGTCTTAGTATGTTGGAGAACGCTCGTTTTTTTTCTTTACAGGGCATTCCACCCTCATCCTATAGTTTTTATTATAGCCTTTTTATTACTATTATTATATTATATTATATTGTGAGTATGTGTGTTTTGATGAGAGATTTTTTTGTAAATGAGGAGGAAATGAAGGATAAAATGATGAATTATGCGATATATATATACATATTTATTAAAAGATGGATTGAAAAAATGTTCTCTGCTTTTCTTTTAACGATGCAATCCAGTACACACGGAGCTTGACGAAAACAGATTTAGTAGCAGTTTGGCTTTATGCTGTTGAGATTCTTGGTAACTACAAGTCGATGAATGTCGTTGTGGTATATACTTGAAGTTCTATGCAACAGAAAAGGAAAAAAATAAAATGTGTTGGTAATGTATAACAGTAACAGATTCTGTGATTCTGTTTATGATTTACTGTACTTTTTTATAACTCTTATTGTACTTGGTATGGACAGATTGAAGGAGTTTGTCAGCAACATCATTTGGCGAGCGAATATGTTTCGATGTTTGTGAATGAAGCGATAGAATAGGTTTGACTAGTGTACATGTTAAATGTTTGGGTGCTTCAGCAATATTTGGCACCGTCAGAGAGGATGAACTAGGATGATTCGATTGCTGTGTAGGCGATGTTACATGATTGAACTTCGAACGATTATTGAAAAGTTTTGGGATTGTTGCACAATGAATTGGATTGCGAGACGATGATTTACATTCTAATAAATCACATGTGGAACTGAAAAGACCTATGAAAAGCACCAGTTTACACTAACCAGTCATGTCTGATGCGGACGAAGATGATGAAACGGAATCAGTTGGCGAACTAATCGTTGATGCTAAATTTATCAGTCGAGTTTTAGATGTTTGCTGTTCAAGTTGATGTAAAAGAAATAAAAGATCGTCTAGATTCAATTTCGTTAAATCCATCTGACGAATTTTATTCAATAGACATGCATGATTTGATTCTCTCGAAAAAATGGACTCTAATTTTGTTGCCGTCGGAGTGGAAGATGTGTTGAGCATGTTGACGAGGAAATTATCAACGGGTACATTGATTGAATCTAGTTCTAGCTCAAATAAGAATGTCAAAACAATTTGCATACATACAGTTTACATCATTCGCATAGTTGGTTATCCAAACTGTTCGAGTTTTCCTTTCATCGTGGCTAGCAAATGGATAATGGTCTGTATGTTTTCGTGTAAATCTGTTATCGATTGCATTATCAAGCCAAAGTGAATGATGAATATCTATTGTAAATACATGGATCTCAAATATACTCGCAATTGCAACGTACCACGCTGTAACAGAGGATGCGAAATCATTCAGATGTCAAAGTCTCTTATAATGAAATTTAGATATGATCAGAACAAAGAAGAAGAAATAAACTACGATGTGAAGAAAAACGCGCTATGTCTTCGTAATGTTAATGAAAGTTCGTTCGTTGTCATCGAGACTCGATTCAATAGTGTGTTTCAGCGTATATTATTTATGACATCTATTTTGTAAATCGTGTTGGCTCAGTGGATTTCCTTATCCGTCTCAGACCATTCTTTTACACAGAAAATCATCAACAAGGACCTGCTGACCTCATTCGAATTGTAGCACAAAAGGAATTTTTGGTATTAATACGTCAAACACTGTTCTAAACCTTATGTATTGTATAGCTGTCAATTATATTTGGAATCGGCCTATCAGACCGGTGTAATTAAGCTAACGAATATGAATACGAATTGCTCAATAAAAATATCGTACTACAATTATGTCATAATTTGCAAGAAGACTGGTACTGTTAAGTGATTGAAATCAATAAGAATAAGGGGAAATGTTTCAATTCAGTCTTTGCACAGGCAACATTTGAGGAAATTTGGAAAAACACATGGATAGATCGTATGCGTAGACCTACTGCCATCTATCGATGATTATTTTACATTGTTATCGAGGCAGCTCTAACAGTAAATATGGTAGCTGTCATATGGCCGTTCTCGTCACTTGAATAGATGCAGATTGAATGAGAAAGACCGAATAGGATAGTATAATTTCTTTTCTTTATAAAGTCTACAGCGTCATTTCGTTTTTTCAAATATCAACACAAAGAAAAACGTGACATCCATCTGACAAAATCATATGTCCAGTAGATCAATTTGATTAATTACAACGTTTATGCGGATGTCTTCTACATTCTATTGTTAATAAGTCGACTGTCATATTATTTATACACTACATGTAGAACAAAAACAGACAATTGTTTATTGTCTCGTGTGAACAAATCAAATCAAATCAAATTGGATTTCAAAAACAAAACAATTGACTGATTATTACACGTTTTCCTCAAGTATTCGAATATTAATAAATGGGTGGATGTGTTAGTCATCGTCGTCATACTCATACTCATCGTCGTCGACGATCTCATTCGTCTCGAAGCAGTGCAACAAGTATTTACTCGTTTCTCCAATGATTATCGTAATTTATTTTCGTCTTCTGTTTAGCAGGTGGCACTGTCGGTCGAAACAAACCATTAAATCGTTCCGCTTGTCATCCCCGATGGAAATCAGATGTTGCCATAACAGAAAATCAATTGCGGCGTAAACGGGAAGAATACTGGGATACAGGTAGGTTTTATCGTTCGTGGAATACATAGGAAATTGCTAAACGTTTTCGTGCATTCATTTCCTGGATACTCTTACTATTGATATACTATCCAGGGATATCGAATGCACGTCGTTTCTTATCAGCTATAAATTATTTTGAAAGCGTAATCGGAAATCGACGTCTGTAGAGAGGAAATTTGAAATTTTACCTCTACTGATTGAAAACAGTTCATGATGAGCCATCTGACACCATTTTAGTCTTGCACGTAATGATGTGTTTGGCGAGCCGAGAATAATTTCTGATTTAGTACTCGCCCTTTGTCATCAAATCTCGAGATGATTTTCTTTGTGCTCTATTCGCTCAATAAGATATTAAAGTGTTCTCATTTGTCTGCAAACTGGACTATTTACATTCTAATGAATTTTGTCAATTTCAGCTCCGGCGTTCGATGGACGAAAAGAAATTTGGGATGCATTACGTGGCGCGTGTTATGCAATCGAACAGAACGATATTGACTTAGCACAATCAAGTAGAAAATTTTCAATTGAAATTTTGTCGTCTTGTATATATACCTATGTTACATTTCTTTTAGTCATCAATTGTGCTAATATATCTCTTCCACATGGCACATTGCTGGATTGCTATGATGAACTCGGTACGCGTTATCAACTACCTGTCTATGTTCTATCAGCACCGACAAACATGATTGATGGTGAACAATCATCGATCGACTCACGCGGTGATTATGAGTCAGGTACAAGCGATATAGGTCTGGCAATAACAGTAGCAGCTGATCGTGAGCGTGATTTCGGAGGAAATCATAGTTCATCGTCATCATCATCAACGTCGTCAGCCCATCAGCATCGTGTGACGACGAAATCTTCCAACACACATCATATTGGACATAATCCAATTGTACGGGAAATCAAAAAACATCGTCGGAAACAAAAGTCAAGTACAAATACTGATTCAGGGCATGATTCGTCTTCGACAAACACCACCACACCTCCACCAACTATTAATTATCAACCAGCCAATGCCGATCAGGATGTCGAAATCGCCATTAAATTTCGCTTGTCAAATGGAAAAGAACATCGATTATACTGCAAAAAGAATGAAAAAATACGACATATTAAACGACGTGTGGCATTGTTAGAAAACGGAGATATTGACTCACAAACCCAACGATTCTTTTTTGGTGGCAAACTATTACGTAAGCCATTTTTAGTCATTATATACCTTCCAAAAACAATCGATATGCTTCATGTTCAGAGTCAGCAGGAGGATGAGCAGACGACCCCCACGTTGCTAATCACGCTATGCGTGCAGAAGTATTTAGTACTGATGCAGTCGGCAATTATTTTCGAAGTAGTCTCATCAGCAAAGATTCCTATCATTATTAGTAAGACATGATGCTGGAAACAAGTAGATCACTTCGTGTTTATTAGGGATATTTTAATAGTATCACTTATGATAATTATTTCATTTATGTGTAAGTCAGAGATATCTACGCGTTTTTAGGTGATCGTTCTACTGTACGCGACGCACGTTTACAACGCAATTTCGTCGTTCAAGTCATTCTGACGGATAAGCCAGTCTCTTCGATTAATGCCATCACAACAACTGATCATATAACACCTACAACGGATGATGTCAAACATTCGAATTCGACATCAATCGAAATACCAATTTCAAAATGTTCGGATTAAGACCCTAAAGACCTTCGCCACCGTTCGCTTTTCATATCTCTTTGTACAAACGAATTCTCACGACTAGATTGTCTTCTTCTTTCTTTCTTTTCATTCTCTTGTTTATATGTTGTCAACAATTGCAATACGTTTGTTTTACTTCTTACTCTTACCCTTGATCGATCAGTCACTATTCTCCATGTTGTATTCATGTGTATATTTCTTTTGTGGTTTTACAAAGAACAGGACCTAAATTATTAACTGAAAGAAAGAAAACATCAGTCTCTTTTCTCTATTTTAGATTGATTTCAATTTATCATTGTTTTTCTCCATTACACTATGTCCGATTTGTCAGATCTTGATCGTCAATTAGAACAATTACGTCGTTGTGAATTAATTACCGAAAGTGAAGTGAAAACCTTATGCACGAAAGCACGAGAAATACTGGTTGAAGAAAGTAACGTTCAATGTGTTGATTCACCGGTTACAATATGTGGTGATATTCATGGACAAATGTTCGACCTATTAGAATTGTTTCGTGTCGGAGGTAAAATACTCGTTGAGAACATTTAGTGATGTTATTGTCTCATACTATATTGATATTCGATGATTAAGCAACTATTTTTCTCCTTGTTCGTTTCTAGGCGATGTACCTCAAACGAACTATTTGTTCTTGGGTGATTTTGTTGATCGTGGCTTTTATAGCGTTGAAACATTTTTGTTATTACTTGCTCTGAAAGTAAGATATCCTGATCGGATTACGTTGATTCGTGGAAATCATGAATCTCGTCAGATTACACAAGTTTACGGTTTCTACGATGAGTGTCTGAGAAAATACGGTTCAATCATGGTCTGGCGGTATTGTACGGAAGTTTTTGATTATTTAAGTTTATCAGCCGTTATCGATGGAAAAATCTTTTGTGTTCATGGTGGTTTAAGTCCATCGATCAATACTCTTGATCAAATCAGACAAATTGATCGAAAGATGGAAGTTCCACATGATGGGCCGATGTGTGATCTATTATGGTACGCAAACGACATGTTTTCAATGTTAGTCAAATGATTTCATTTAGGTCTGATCCCGAAGAAACACTTGGCTGGGGCGTAAGTCCACGTGGTGCCGGATACTTATTTGGTAGCGATGTTGTTTCGCAATTTAATCAAACAAATAATATTGATTTAATTTGCCGTGCACATCAACTAGTCATGGAAGGGTATAAATGGCATTTCAATGAAACTGTATTAACTGTTTGGTCAGCACCGAACTATTGCTATCGATGTGGAAATGTGGCGGCTATACTTGAGCTCGACGAACATCTCAATCGTGGTTTTACTATATTCGAAGCAGCACCGCAAGATCAACGTTCAGCAACAACGAAACGTGTTGTGCCGGATTATTTTCTTTAGGAAATTTATATTAATTTATATGTATGCCATTATGTGTGTGCTTGTGTGTATAACATTTTTTTCTCTGTCCCGTATAAATCGGTTCGGTTATTTGAAACAAAAAAAGATATCAGATATGACGAGTATGTTAATGAGTAAATGTATATATTCTATACATATTTGTTTCTTTCATGTTTGTTTTCCTAATTATTTTCCGCATGGCTATGACCTGACTACGTGTATATTGAGAGAAAAGAAAGAAATGATATGTTGTTCTCTGTTGATTAATAGTGTATCACTGGTGAGAACAGAAATCTAGTATAGATTGAATTTGCTACATTAGGTTTTCTTTTGTCAATTGATAAGGATAAGAATACAATAAGAAGCGAAGCGGAAGGTTCTTTTTTCCTTCTTCCGTTTCTCGTGTCTATAATCAATTCATATAGTTCGCCTAAAGTTAGATTCATTTCCAATATAGTTATTTGTTCGCCGTTCCTTTTGACGCCAGTTCGTTCGTGTTAGTAAAACAGGCACGCGCAAGAGCAGAAAAAAGGATAGATACGTACTGCGCAAATCTAGTTAGTTGAATTTCAACAAGAAAAAAGCATCCATTTTCTGACCTTTGGGTTTGCAACCTAGACGACGACTATAGACAAATGAATCACTGACGAGATTGTCAAAAACAGAGAGATAAACCACGTAGTAGTTTTCTTTCGAAGTCTTCGCCGAAGAAAAATGACGTCTCATTTGTCTTCTTCTTCTCTATCACAAACACATGATCGTACAATGAAACAGAATAGTTTATATGTCATATATCTATATGTTAATTGTATTACAGATAGTAGGAGATAACTCATATTGTCTCTTTTTTCTTTTCAGATGATGAGATAAATAATGAATACACTTTCAGTACGTGATCTTTGCTGTCTTTTCTGTTGTCCACCCTTACCGTCCCGTATTGCTGCGAAACTCGGTAACTATTTTCTGTTGCAATACCAATGATCAAAAATCAAAACATTTGTCTGTTTAGCTTTTCTTCCACCTGAGCCAACGTATTCTCTACATGTAGCTGATATACTTACTCCATCGAATGGTAGTACGGGTCAGAAAGATTCATCGTTATCTAAAGGCAAATCTTCGTCTGACGCGAATACACCTATTCGATATAAAATTGTTTTCTCTGAAAAAGCCGAATGGCAACACTCACAATCAGATATCGCAAAATTAGAACCATACTTTGTCACGACATCACGGCATAATCGTATTGCGTGTCTGTATGTGAATTGTACACCCAATCCGAAATATCATATTCTATTCAGTCATGGCAATGCTGTCGATCTTGGTAACAAGAAAATGCTTTCCATTGTTTCGATTGTGTTCCATTCACATTCTTTTCTTTTATTGTCAGGTCAAATGGCAAGTTTCTTTATTGTCTTGGGAACGCGATTGCAGTGCAATATTATCAGTTATGATTATTCAGGTTATGGCGCTTCGCAAGGAAAAGCAAGTGAAAAAAATATGTATGCTGATATCGAAGCAACCTATAACTCCATCAAACAACGATACCATATTCCTGAATCAAAAGTCATTCTCTACGGACAAAGTATTGGTAAGAGAACGGATATTTGGAATTGCTTTCCGTTTTTAAACTCGTTCGTTCATTTCCATTAGGCACTGTGCCAACGATCGATTTAGCTTCACGACGTAGTGAATGCTGTATTGCATGTATCTTACACAGTCCATTGACATCCGGAATGCGTGTCGCATTTCCCGATGCAAAACGCACATGGTGTTGTGATGCCTTTCCATCTATAGATAAGATTCATCGTATACGCTCGATTGTTCTGATTATACATGGTACAGAAGATGATGTTATTGATGTCAGTCATGGTTTTGCTCTCTACAATCGAGTGCATACACCGCACCAAATCGAACCATTATGGGTAGATGGCGCTGGACATAACGATATTGAAGTAAGCTTTTCATGAATTGTCTTCTCGATATTTTATGGTGTTTCTTCAGGCACACGGCCAGTATGTCGAAAGATTATTACGGCTAATTGATGTAGACATTCCACAAATATATTTGAAGAAGCAACAATCAGAGCAACAACAACAACAGCAACAGTTGTCATCATCAATGTCAACTCCACCAACATTGGCATCCACACTTATCATACCAGCTTCGACAACTAGTGGGGCAAATTGAATAAGATCAGGGAATCTTACACTTGTGAATGTTTATGAGCTTGATCATCTCTTGTTTATTACAACGTGCAATGTGATCTATATCCTTTTCTCTTCTCTCTCTTGGATCTATATACGAACATATATATATATTCAAAGATTTATTTCTTACTTGAATGAACTTGTTTTTTTTTCTTTTTCTTACTTTATCATAGTTTGATCTTGTGTCAAAGAATCTAAATATATATATATATATAAATATCTATTGAATTTCTAATCTTTGTTATTAATGTTGACTCTGACAATGAATATCGATCTCGGATTGCTGATAACTTCATACTTTGAAAGTTGAAATCAACTCTCCCATGTCAACTTATTCTCGGCGACATCTTTTGTTAAAAACTGTTTTATAGTTTTTCAGTCGCCAATCAAGATGTAAAGCAAGGTAGATAGATAGATCGACAGACAAACCAGACGGCTGGATAATGATGTAGTATAATGTCAGATAGAAATACATAAGAATGTTATACACTTATTTTTATTTCTGTGAGATAGCGAGAATATTATTTGTCAGTTGTAGAAAAAAAGCCCTTCGCTATGAATCATCGGTATTTAAAACCACTTTTTCTCATTTCGACAATAATCGTCTTAAATTGAAATATGACGTGCTGTTATATATTTCATTCAGAATGTATTTCGAGTGCACTGAGTGTGCCTTTTGCCATCCAAAAAGCTAGACAAGCATCGCATTCCATTGTATGTCTTTTTTCTTCCAATTTGTATTAGAAACGCTTGAACACCATCTGTTTCTGTTTAATATAAAACTAATGAATTGAATCGAATTGTTATATCATTTGATATAACCAATCGAAATCGATCTTCTTCATTTAAAATAAAAACAGCACGAATCTTTCATTCTAGATTTTCTTGTCTTGAATTAGAACGTATCATATGGCCACATCATCACCATCATCTCCGAGCGGAGGAGGTGCTGCTGCTGTTGATAACAATACTCGAGATTTTTATCAACAAGTTTCCACATGGTTAAATGAATTCTTTCACTTAACACCTTACACTGATATCGAATATTCAATCCGTTCATCATCCACGACTGTATCATCCATTTTAACAACAAGTGGAGGTACTGATGGCTCCTATACACGTTCATTTCCATATGAACCAACAAATCGTATAAGTATTCCGTCAGCCACGATAACACCAATACCGCCAACGATCACTGAACAGCAACAACAGAATTTGAATCAACCAACACCAGCAGTTTATCGCAGCGGTTATGTACTTTCACTAAACATGCTTTGGCTATCAGTGGATCAAAAGCTCTACTTGTAAGTTCAAATTGGCTTTTTTTCATCTGAGACACTCTCTTTCTCGATCTAGATGGAAATATCCAACAATGGTTGATTTAATCGAATTAGAATTCGATGCTATTGTTCTGGCTTGCAATTGTGTTCGTCGTCGTAAATCGACAGCTACGAATGTCACTAAAAAGCTATCTCATTCGACATCCTTTCTTGGCTCGTGGTTGCCAGCAGTGATCAGTTCAACACCGAAATTTCCGCCAACATTAACTACCAACGATCTTATTGAACATTTCGTTCATTTACTCATCATCTTAACTAGTCAAGACATATTGATCTACACGATCGATGATCAACAATCGAATAACGTTCAACGTTGGTATACAGCACCAACATTGAAATATTCATTAAATCAAATAGGTTATTTCGATACACTGGCTACATCAAATGAGCGATTCTTCCTTGGAGGACAATGCGGCGATATCTATGAATTTCTATATGAAGATACAATCAAACCTACATTGAATAAACTTGGTCAAACGTTCCTGTCGAATTTAGTACCAAGTTTTCTTCAGATTGGTTCATCATCACAAGCGAACTCGTCATCAATGACCGTCAAACAAATTACCATTGATCATCAGAAACTGCTCCTCTACGCACGCTTAGCTAATGATTCTTTACATATCTACGATATTACAACTGATAAAGGTCAACGTTTATTTACTTATTCATTCGATGATTTAATCAGTAAATTAAAACAAAGACAAACCATTGCCTATGATGATTATCGACCTTTTCTCACAATGTATACCGTACAACCTTACGAATCAGATTTGTTTAATTTAATCATAGTTACACATACTGGTATTCGATTGTATTATACATTAATTATGCCGTCAGGTAAAGGAATTCCTACAAATTCTGCTCTATTAATTTGTCTTTCTTAGTTCAAGCAAATACAAACACAACACAACAACCTCAGCAATCACGTTTGGAATTAATTCATGTACGTTACCCACCGACAATACCAAATTTACCTCAAACAAATACCCAACAAGCAATCTTTCGTACAGGTTATGTTGATATGAATTGTCTATTTTTGTTTACAACTGACCCGAATCGTCCACAAACATTCGGACGAATGATTTTACTGATCAATTCCGACTCAACAGTATTAACATCTACAATTTTATTATCATCGAATTTTAACGATTCAACATTAAGTCAACAACAACAACAGCAGCAGCAACAGTTTCAGCAACGTTCAACATCAGAAATTCAGTCACAGTTGTTCAATGAATTGTTTCTTATTCAAGAACAAATCTCCTTATTAACACTAAACATTGTTCCTTTACATTTCGATTTAAGTCAAACACCAACGCACTTACCACGTATCGGTCCATTAGCACAAAACTTTCGCTACATGATCCAAACCTACGATTCAATTGTGACATTCGATATTCCACGATCGATTGAACACTTGCGTTTGTTACTTTTCTATGATCAACAAATTCATTCGTTGTTAATGAAGCAATTTTTTACTTATTATTCTTTACGTTACTCATGTTCAATGAGTTTAGCATTAACCTTAAATTCATTACAAGACAACCATACAAATACAACACGTATCAATGACGATCGTCTACGTGATTTAGCATTTCAAACATTTCTTTGGTACTCAAGTTCAGCGTACTTGCAATATTTGGAAACACTTCAGCATCAACAACAACAACAGCAACTATCACTAGATCAATCACGTGTATATCAATTACAACCTCAACAACCATTCAATCGTTCGGCAACAATTATTCCATCGATATTTATCAAACAACGCAACTTCTTCGAGCGTTATATCATTCCATTACGTATCAATGCCATCTTATTCGTCTTAAGTGACATCCTTCGTCCGGTATGGAGTCAAACATTAATCGAATTGAAGTCGTTGTCCAAACAAGACAAAACTGTTTATTACATATTCCACAAAGTTTACGACTATCAAGAAATCAAACTTTTATTAAAACAGTTGCAATTCTTTTTGAAAAAATTAGCACCGCACATGTGTTGCACATGGTCAACCAAAGACGATCTACCTGAATACAATGAACAATTAGCACAGAGAATCTATGCACAACAAAATCTTCAAGCTCAACCGCAACAACAACAAATTTCGGCAATCAACGCAAACAACAATCTCTATCTTCGATCTGCTCTGACTGGACGTCCAGCTGAACAGGTCTTACAACCACAACAACAATCTATTCATCATGCTCATAGTTATCCAAACATTTCAAACTATGCACAATCACCATTCGGCAATCCAAATGCTTTGAATACATCTTTAACGGGTGGTATTAATCCAGCTGCTGATTTTACTCTGTCATCTCCATTGCCACCGGTTGCATCGACTGGTTCACTGTTTAGCTCTTCAATGCAAAATCTGGCACCAACGTCCAGTACACTTTTTCCTAGTACTCCAACACCGTTTCAACCAGCGTCAACGCTAACATCCAATCCTACAAATACAAATCAACAGTATTTTCTTTCGGCTACGTCATTATCATCCATAACTGATCTTCTGCAAGAAATCGATTATTACCGAACAACATGTCACATGATTGAACGGTTGATTGAGTTATTATCGCTTTGGCAAATAATTAACGAACATCGGACAGATATGTTAATTGAACGTTTACCTGAATCATATTTAAGTTTATTCAATGGTACAAATGGTCCGTTTACAGTTCGAACATTACTTGATTTGGATACTCTCTTTTATGACACCTTAGTTGCTGCTTTGTTAACATCCTACGAACAAAATGAGGCAATATTTGATCAATTAATGGGCCGTCTTGTTGATGAGTGTCCCAAATTATGCCCAATTGAAAAATTAATTCTCTACAAAGTTGATTTATTTCTCAAACCATCATCTACCTCATCAACGTCATTGAACGACCAACATCAACGTTTGAAACAAGCATGTCAATTATACAAACAAGTTTGCGATCGAGTCAATATCACATCATTCGCCATGACATTGTATACATTTCGTATGTACGATGAACTACTCGATCTTTGTGTTACATCCGGTTCGAAACGTGATCCATGCAATCAAGCACTGAATTACTATTATGGACAATTGGAAGAGCAACAACAATTTCTTGACGTCTATCAACGACGTTCGGAATGCTATCAAGCTCTCATTGACATACTTGAATTACTGTATCAACGCGACGGTGAAAATACCTTGAAGACTACGGATGGAAGTTTGACGTTGAATGAATTTATTCGTCATTGTCTATCGTATGATGATGAATTTCTTCATGTGAAATTACTCGATTGGATGATGAATAAGCAGTTTAATGAAAAAATTAAATCCTTTCGACAAGTTACACCATACTTAGAACGTTTCATACGTTTTCGATTGAAATTAACCAATTTCAATGATTATATCACCTTAGACGTAGCCATTGCTGTTCTTCAAGTCGTTAAAGATTACACAACACTGTGTCAAGTAAATTGATCGGAAATATTCTCAACACGTCTCTCTCTCTCTGTTTCGATCTCTTTTAGGTACTTCTCCATTTGATTGATCTATCAGATCCACATGTAACATTTGCGGATCGTCTCTGTTATCTAGCCGAAGCTTTGCAAATCGCACGCTCAGCAAGTGCAACTTTACTATCAACATCCTCAACACCTCAACAAATCAGATCATCCAGTGATCGACAATTAGCCGAACTTATTCCCACGCTCGAACAGCGCTTGCAAACAGCTTTTGTTCAAAAACAAATCTACACCGATTTGCAAATGTACATGCGTGCATTAGAAACTCATACAATGGTATCCACAACAACAAATGATGAGCTGCAGCAATACATTCAACATATTCAAGATTCAATAATCAAATTAGATTCGGCATTATTCGATGCGACAGAATTATTTGTTGATTATGCACAAAAATACGAACTATATGAATGTCAATTGTTACTTTTACAATTGGATGGTAATGAAGAGCCGACGATTCTTCAAACCATTTGGCGACGTTTATTACGAAAAGAAGTGAATGATTTGTTTCCATCGACGAATAATTTAACCAATGCTGGTAATTACGACCGTGTTCTTATGTTACAACAACATCTGATCGAACGTTTGAGAAACTGTCGAAAGAAGCGTTTGCGTCTACCATTGGATTTTATTCGTAGTGAACTTAAGCAAATCGTCTATACATTAAACAATCTGAGTGACAATGGTGATGCGATATCAGCAGAGGACTTTTCAAATCGAATTCTGTCAGATTTATAGAAATAATAGAATTCTTGTTAACATGTATGAGCACACTGCAAATAGGACTATTTTTTTCTTTTTTTGCGCCCTTTCTTTGTGAAAAACAGTTTGTATTCAAGAAATAAAAACAAACCATTCAAGACAATATAGCAGAAACTTTAATGATATGCATTTCATATGGAAGATCAACTTGATTCTGACGAGTATTTTACTCCACAGTAATAGGTTTTTTCAGAAGAAGTTTTTCGATTTGATCATTCTTTCCAACAGGACATTCGTCAATTTTACTTCGATGGAAATGAAATGCTGGATTGACCCATTTGGCGCACGTGCATTTCTCACCGACCAGTGAGTATCGACCGACTTTCGCTTTGCATTTCGAATTTGGACATTCGATTTCGCCATTATTAGTATCTCTATCATAGATGCCTGTCAGCCATTGAGGTTCGAGTGTGAATAGTTCTTGTAGACAATAATTATTCCCACTTGATTCGGCATTTTGTTTTGCTTTGTATGCTGAACTTCGGGATTGTAAATCAAATCGACCTTTGCCAGCTATATGCGTGACGAGATCATTATCTGTGAATAGAATTTGACGGCACAATTTACACTTGTATTCCATAGAGGATGCATTAGATTTAGTCACTGGTACAACGTCATCATAGTTATCTTCGACAGCAAAATGTTCCGGTGTTGTATACTTTTTACGACGCATTTGACTTGGATCGAAATTGTAGTTCATAGAATGATAAAGACGTAGTTGATTGGCAAAACCAGGATTAGGACAAACACATGGTCGTTTCATTCGCAGTTGTTCAAGTGCAGTCTCATATGATAGATTGTATTTTTTCATCAAGTAAGCACAAGCAATCGTAGCACTGCGTGACATACCTGAAAATGGAAATCTATGTCCAAAAGAGTGAACACATGTCATACTTTGTTTATACCTGCATGACAATGAATGAGAACATTTTGATCGTTATTCACAGCTTGATCGATGAATTGATAACAAGATTCGAATTCACCGATCAAATCAGCTGTATGGAAATCATAAGCATGAACATGTTTACGGATACGTTTAGCAGCTTGGTCATGTTCAGGACAAAAGTCGAGTACAG
This sequence comes from Adineta ricciae, assembly GCA_905250025.1. Classification (NCBI taxonomy): domain Eukaryota; kingdom Metazoa; phylum Rotifera; class Eurotatoria; order Adinetida; family Adinetidae; genus Adineta; species Adineta ricciae. The sequence goes on from CAJNOJ010000003.1 coordinate 110,867, forward strand.
TTAAAATATGTGTAATCTGGAGGTCATCAAGTGCTTGATGATTTTCAGACGAATCAATGTCGCCAAGCCAAAGGTGATCATCAATTTTATCTGCTGAGAAAATTTTTGAATTGGAATATGCCACTTTTTCGGAACTAAATTATTGAAGTAAAGGTTAGAATAATCTGGATTAGTTAACTAGTATTGTCTTACATGTCCATGATTGTAAATGAAGTAATTTTCAAATTTCGAAAGACTGGCGTTAACTAATTTCTCTTCTTTTTCGGATCTTTCATAAGTTCAGATGACGATTCAAGAAGAACAAATCAAACCACGAACATGACAGATGTCACTTGTTAACAAATATAGCACAAGCATCTGATTAAAAGATGCACTAACTAAGCCCTCATTTTGAAACTTCGAAATCATTGAGTGAACCATCATTGGATTTTAGTGCGAGATAGGTCAAAACAATGAGCAGTTAATGATTTTCAGATGTCAAAGTAGAATCATACAGATAACAAAACTTATATCGAAATCGTCCATAGTGTTAACAACGAGTACGACGAACTGATCGGCAATAGCACATCTGCGCAAGTAGCGTACTTGAGTTTTGAAGATGGGGCGTTTATTGTGTTTAGCTAAGAGGCATTAGGCAACGGAATATTGATTATTTTCTCTATCGTTGTCGACTTGCATATGGCTGCTATTATGACTCCGAGCTCGTCTTATTGAAAACAAAATCAGAAAATATGAAGATTATCCCTGTTTAAATTTCACCTCAAAGTGACTAAAACATATGTATCCTCTCTCGCAGAAAACAGCCATAGACGCACAAGTTATCTGTTTGCTCGTGTGTCTGCAGGCGATCGAGCGACAAAAACGTGTGATGAATACGAAAACACTTGTTTCTCATAAGACTTCATGACTCTATCCTGAAAGCAGCTGTAGGTCGCTTGTTTGTTACCACTAAACCATGAATTATAAGGAATAAGTAATCTGTTTAGATAGAAACTTTCATTTTGCCATCTGAGATACAATATGTTTCTGCCTCTTATAGTCGAGATCGAAAAATAAGAATAGTAGACTGTCAGCATGAATTTATTATTTCCCTCCCATACCAACCTGAACTTGATTTACATAGGTAATATTCCTAATTGATTTGATACTTTTTTTTTGTTCGCCAACGAGATATAAAAGTCGATTGAAACGCTTTTGTCGTTCGTATTTTAAAACATGGAGTTTCTTTATTTTATAGTTTACTCGATTGTGTTCGTTTGCGTTCAAATATGTGTAATTGTAAATGTCTATTAGTGATTCTAATGTACACGGTAGGCAAATTTTGGGGGACAAGCCAGTGAACTTATTTCCTGGTACTTTTTGGTGACCTAAACATACCATTATCATAATTGAACACACTTTTTTCAATTATTTTAGTAAATAGACGGATCTAGACACTGTTCATGTGCTTTTCTAATATTCTAATAACGAATATAAATGTTCTTAACACATTTCTTATTGATAAAAATCACTGTTAGTGTATCGAATATGACTCGTAATCTTTCGTCTGACAAACTTCGTTGCAATTGTATTATCTCTACATAGAATGTATGGATATAATTCATACGAATAATAAAATTGCAGATGAAGATACTTTTCTTTTTCAAACAAAAGCACTTTAATTAACATATCAATTGAGAATCTAACTATGGTACAATCAAAATGAATATTGTGTAAAGTAAGTAGGAAAAGGAAGAGCATTTCGCACGCGTAGGTGAACATCTTACAATGAGATAGGGGAATAGCGCATTGCAACCGTTCTTTCTTCAATCTAATCGAACATAAGAAGGATAAGAATATCAATCAAACAAAAACTTGAAAAGAAGATCTTTGTTATAGTGAAGATTCTAGACTAGACATCAAAGATTTATATAAATAGGATCGTTATTTTGTTCCATCATTGATGAAAACATGAAAGTGTATCTTTAGACGATATGAATTCACGGCTGTAGTCTGTCTTCACATTCCACGTATTACTTCACGTCAAGTATGTTCCCAAACTGTTTTCATTCCATTTCTATTCCATACTCATATAAATTTCAAGTTACATCGTGCATTTTTTACATGAATGAATAACCCCAATGAATTACTCATTTATATCTACTATAATCATACCATAGGTCATAAATAATGAATAGACATAGAAAGAAAATTTTATTATGATTGGATAATCTAATGTAAGACTAGGCATTACTTACTCTAGTTTATTTCATAATGACCTAATTTTTATTTAATACGACTATCGTGTATATTTCATGCTTTTATTGCGCATTTTTTTCCTTTAAGATGAAAGTGTTAAGAAGTATTTTGTGCAAATCATTTCCGAAAGAAGTTCAATTAAAATAGGAATGTAATCAAATATGCTTGTTGAATTTATATTTCCTCCGTTGCTGATATACAGTGAGTAGAAAGGAGAAATTTCATTTGATGAAGAGATTCACCAGGTCTTCTGTGCTATTTTTCGCAATTAATGCTGAAGTTTATATCATGCCTGGTAAAACTGCATACGGTCGATTTGACAAACAAACAGAATCTCGTAAGATAAGTAGGAAATCATCGACACATTTCGTTGACGTATCCATTATATTCTGGTTGAAAAGCGACTTCGTCGTACATCCTAATTGGCTGTAATTAGCAGTTGATATAGTATTTAAAGTTGTCAGTTAATAAGATATCATTCGTATATAAGGGGAAATAAGAAGTTTGTCTATGTTTTTTGTATGCAATTATTTGCTAGGGAAGATTCCTCTTGTTAAATGTGAAGTAGATGGATGAAGCGAAGTTAATTATGATTTTTGAAGAATGTGAGTAGCTGCTGATTCTTGCTGAGATGTCCTCGTATGTTTTTGACATGTGAGAGAATGAACTGGTTTTCTTAAACTATCGATTTATATATAGCTCATAGCATGGGTAGAGAAAGATTTGTTGCAATCATAACGTCATTTTTTTCTTAATTGAATATAGTTTCTCTTCTACGAAACGTCCAATGAGTGTGAGTTATTTCTCGTTTCTTTCTTCGAAGGAGAAAAGAAAATATCAAAAAACATCTTTTAGATATATTCTTACTCTAATGAATACACATATGATATACATCGTGAGGAAATCTAATGGCAACTATTCTTCTTTAACCATTTTTGTTTTTCTTTGAGAATCTATTTTAAACTTATTTATCACATTTGTTCTATCGTCGACTAATGAGCAAGGATGGAGCAAGAAAATAATCGACGTCATTGTGTTTCCCACGCAATAAATTATTGCGTTTCAAACCGAAACACGATAAGTATTTTCTTCTGTCTGAAGGCAAATATTTTCCTAATGAAGTTCGCCAATGAGATTAAGTACAAAGTACTCCGTTTGTTTTCTTGTTCATTACACTACTTTCCTCCTACTATGACCAACTATAGAACTTCATTTTGATATAGAACAAAACAAAGCTCATTTACTAAGTGCCAGCTGACATGTCTTCAATCGCCGTCACTTATTGATGAGTCCTTTTTTTGAATTTAGTACATACATTGAAAGGATCACACAGAAGATCTAAGGGTAATTGTGTTTCTTTTCGCGTTTTATTGAACACTGTGGAAGAGTATGTCACCAATGATTAGAAGATGGAATAAGTGATTGTCAGTGTGATAAAAAAAAATGTTGGAGAACCATGAGCACACCTGTCTGTCACTTGTTTCTTTCCCTTTTTTCTAAGCAAGTTATATAGTAGAAAAGTTGTCTTGTCATTAGAGAAGTCTATCGTTTTGATTATTCTGAAGATACGAAAAGGACGAAGAAGCATCTCTAGCTTGTATTTACATAAGAAGAAGAAACATTTTCAATTACAGATCTAAACATCATGGGTATGCTATCGAATAATTTAGGATATAGAAGAAAATAAAACTTCTAGAAATTAATTTATTCGATTTAGACTCATTGTTAAACAAGTCTCTTGAGTATTTAGCCAATTGCTCCCAATTGAACGAATGCATGGGGATATAAGTGAATGTTTGACATTCATAAGTCAGCGACATTTATCTCTATAAGTTTCTTGTTGTCAATGTTATTTTCCTTCATCTCACATTTATTTATTATCATGTTATTTTGCATGCAAATGTGAATACATCAGTGTATATGAGAGACAACAGAAAAGGCGAATGAGAGATTTTCCGACGTGTTGAGTTGAACGAACACGAGATGTCTTTTCATACCTACATCGTCACATACCAAATGAGAAACAAAAACAATATAGTCAATATTGAGATAGAAAGAAGTAAGAAGAAAAAAGTAATTAATCATCATAACGGGGAGATATTTTCATGAACAAATTAAGTAAAACGGTTAGAAGGAGTATAAAAAGAAAGTCTTTATTATGTTACTCAGTGTTCATAGATTATTTAAAATATAATATGAACGCGAGAAGAATTTAGGTGGTCTAATACTTCGAAGCTTTTCCTACGCTTAACAAATCGCTTTCGAGGAAATAATGGCTTATCTCCAAGCCTATATCATTATTCCGTCTCGTCTTCCATATCAAGATTCAGATTAGAAAACTATACTGGTAAGTTGGAGCTGACTTGTCTTTAATGATCTTTTCCTTTCAGTCAAGCATAAATCCAACTCATAGGAGCATCAATATTCTTATGACTATGACATTCTCTAACGTATTCGCGCCGTTCATTTGTATTCATTCATCTAAATAGTCATTTATGAGAAGAAAATAGAATGATTTTGGTACTAACTTGAAGAACGAAATAAACGATCAGAAACAGAGTAGAGAGAAAGAGAAAGAGAAAGAGAGAGAAGAAAAAAAGAACGATGCGTATGTTTGTCATCATCATCCTCATCATCTCCCTTTCCGACCACTTTCAAGTATAGATCTATTCCATAAATTCACTAATATGTTATTTTCTTTTGATGCGTGTTATAACAATCGACTATATAGTTTCTCTTCTATTTCTTTTGATATATTGGATCGCTGAACTCTTCCTGCCACCTTCACGAGAATGCAGTTTGCATGCACGGACGCTACAAAATCGGCAATGATTTGAATCTTTCTCCTGTCCCAACCGGATTGTTGTTTTCATGATCATATTAAAAATATGTGTGTAGAACTAATGTGAACGCGGAAAAACAAGAGAAATGTTCATTGTGTCTCTGTGTGTGCCTCTCTCTCTCTCTCTTGACATATTCTGCTTTTTGTCGAACGGATTCTTTCTACTTAGATTCGAGTTTTTGCTTTAGATGTTCCCTCGATAATAGCTTTGTTATCGATATACATATTTTAATTAACGTCAATTATCAGATCGGATTATGTCTTGTTAGAAACCATGTAATTTACTACGAACAATCACGTCATTTCTTTCATATGTATTATGCACGTGCCAGAATTTCATCAGATTGTCTCATTGACAACCACCAATAATTCCAACGAAACATTAGCAATCATTATACATAATGAGATTACCGATGAACTGAAACGATCAGTTTTCTATACAATTTTAATTGCTGTTTGTTTATCGATAATTATTCTTTTGACTATTCTCGGCAATATACTAGTTTTAATTGCGTTGTGTATCAATTTTGCGCTTCGTTCACCAACGCATTTATTAATGGGTAATTTGGCATGTGCTGACTTGCTCCTAGGTAAGCCGAAGCTTTCCTTATTTGTCGTACCTGCCATGCAAAACATAGTACCGATGAAATCTTTTTTGACTCTGAAAAGAAAAACGACAGCCCCTTGAGTACATGTCTATGGAATGAATCAATTAATTATGGCCGTCATTCTCAGAGAAAGAGAAAAAACCTTAGTACTTAAATAAATCACACGGCTTTTTAATCAAATAATGACGACTTTGTTCAGTATCGTACAGCCTAGCCACGACAAGCTATAACTGGAGCAAAGTTTCACTACTAGATCGACTGTTCATTTAATCATTGAGAAAGTTTTGTTTGGCATAGTGGAAGTGTTTGAATAATAAAAACGTCTTGTCAAAAATGTCCATTCGAACGGGATACATTCAAGTGGCAAAACCAAATAAACAGTTCTATTCTTCGTTAGTCGTCTGTTTTAAATGAATGAGTAATGAATATGTCTTTTTTGGCGCAAAAGCAGCGTTCGTTGTAAATTATCTATATACGAATAGGAATAACAGAAAAAGCCTTTCCGAACCATCTCTTAGCATGTCAAAATGCAATTAATTCTAATTACGTATTTGTTGACTTATTTTAAAAGTACTTTTCTGATCAATTATGGTTAGGTATCACTGTTCTACCATTTTCTGGAACTCTGGAAATCCTCCATGGTCAATGGCTATTCGGTCGAACATTTTGCCATATATGGTTAGCTATTGATGTTCTCTATTGTACAGCCAGTATCTACGGTTTAATGTTCATATCTATCGAACGTTATATCGGCGTGACGCGTCCATTACGTTATCCCATTATTGTTACTCATCGTCGAACTGTATTTATCATATTATTAGCATGGACTGTTGCTGCCTTGATATCCATAGCTCCTTTCTTCGGCTGGTCTAACAAAGTCAAATCAATAGACCGTGTTTGTGAAGTTAACGACGATTTATCCTATGTTGTATTTTCATGTTCATTCTCATTTTATATTCCATTAATTGTTATACTTTGCGTCTATGGACGAATCTACGGCGAAGCCAATCGCCAATATCAATTTTTAACTGGTGGACAGAAGAAAGTGCATTTAAGTCAAACAGGTGGCGAAGAAGCTGTGACATTGAGAATACATTTACCGAAACAGATGTCGTTAACAACTTCGAATGGTCATCTCGCGCATACGACTGCAAACGGAACTCAGATCACTACGACTGGCTCGAATAAGATCTCAAGACTGAAACGTGAAAGAAAAGCCGGTAATGACAATAATTGTTTCAGAAATAAAAGAAAAAACTGAACAAAATTTATTCGTTTATTTCAGCGAAAACTTTAGGAATCGTTGTTGGAATGTTTATTCTTTGTTGGTTGCCGTTTTTTCTCTTATTACCAATTAGTAAGTATCTCTGATGAAAAGATCATTCGATTTTGTCATCCTAGCCGAACACAGTCTATTTTCCTCGTTTAACATACGATTAGATTATATTCGCTTCATTGGTGATATATTTGACTTTTTTCTTATCTATGTTTTGTAGAAGCATTAACATCGATCGATCCGGGTGTAGTGTTTTCCATTTGTTTCTGGTTAGGCTATTGTAATTCCTGCTTCAATCCATTTATTTATGCATTCTCAAGTCGAGAATTTCGGAAGTAAAGCAAGCAAAGCATACTAGAGATCGATCTTTTCTTGCTTTCTCTAGAGCGTTCAAGTCAATTTTAAGATGTCAACGTCTTAAACAGTACAAACCATCGCCGAACGTGCTTCGTAAATCGTCGCCAATAACTGGTTGGAAACGCTCGAAGGGTGGCGGTGAGCTCGATGCTTCTCATCCCGCACTATACAAATCGGATTCGTCGACCAGTCGCCAAACTATAAACGACAGTAATCATCGACATGGTGTTTCAACAAAGAACACTCAAAAAACGATTTATAGTACGCATCGATCATCTGTTAGTGATTCAGTGGCACACACAAACAATCGAAAATCATCAACACCCTCACTGGATAATACAAGTCCATGGCATCTTCGAAAGCCAATTCTTGTCAGATAGTTGTAAAAATACACAATAGTTTTTGCTGTTCGTTGAATATGTTTGTTTTTATTCGATTTTAAGCAAAACAAAAAAAAGTATTAACTTCGACTGAAAGTGTGTTCTACAATATGTCATTGTTAATTCTAAATGTATCGAGAAAATGATTAGGTAGGTTTGTGTGAAGCAGAAGAAGTCTCAACGGTTGTCTGTCTGACTTTATATTGCGTGCGTGTCAAATGATGAAAATTTGGTCATCATGTGTGTTTATTGCACCGTGTAGAAGAAATATAGCAGGTGTCGGACAAAGCCGTAGGGCGTTTGTTTCATTTTTTTTCTTTTCTCTCTCTTTGCGTGTGTTTCTAGTCTATTTCTCTGTCTTGCTAGCTAACAGTGGTGACCACTAGCTATTTGTTTTTTTTTCGGTACATTGTTTTCCAAATTACAGACTGACTGACGACGCTAGACATCTAATCAATTCTCTCTTGTTGAACAAGATATGTATATATACATGAACATGCGCGCGTGTCTTCTTTTTTCTCTCTCTTTTTGTTTCAAGTTGACATCTGAAAGAGGACGACGAAGAACGTGTGAAACAGATTAGTTCGTTCATCTAGTAGCTTATCGATTTCGATTATAATGAAGTTAGTGAGGCTTGTCAATGCTGATGAGAAGAAACAAAAAAAAGAGAGAAGAAGGAAAGTGAAATAGACAAACAGAAGGCCATCCGGATCCGCTACTATCCAACAACGGAAATCAGAATATATGTATAGTAGTGGTGGTGATCCCCCGCGGTGCTTTCATTTAAAGAGATGGATAGACGAGGTTGGGCTGCTCGATGACGCACAAACGGTCATCATTCTCGCATTGATTCATGGTCATTTTCACAGTATTAGGAAAGATCAGACTATTTTCTCATTTTCAAGTGAATAGATGATTGAGTAGAATGAACGAGAGGGAAAGAAGACGGACAATGAGGTAGACAGTCTCTCATCGATTACACTTTTCTTTCCTTCTCTTCTTTTTTTTTCCCGTATGACGAATGTGAAGAAAAAAGGACACACGATTCGCATGTCTTTTTTTCTCTCATCTGTGAATTACAAGTTTCTTTCTCGAGATTAGAATAAGTGTTTTCTTGTAGATTCGAAAGAGAAGCAGCTTTTGCATTAGAATGATAATGTCTTAAAACAGTAAGTAGAAGTCTTCTTCTTCCAGACCGGAAGTTCATCTCTCCTGGAGGCCATTTACTGACCGTCGTTTTATATGCATGCGTGAATCCAGTTGTTGAGCTTTCTCTCTCTGTCTCTCATCTGTTCGTGCTTCCGAATGAAAATCTTGAGTGTATTACATCATTTCTTACTACGATGACGTGTTAGGATGAATCCTACTTCGAAATGCATCCATCCATCTATTTCTGGATTTTATGAATGGAAGAGACAAAAGAAAGAGGAGAAGTAGCATGTATGCACGAGATGCTTCGAATTGCGTGACAACCGAGAGAGTAAATTAAAATTGACCAGTGCTGGCTAGCATTACCATCTTCATCCGGTAGTTGTAATAATAATAGAACTAGTCGGGTGGGCAAACATACGATTACATGCTCTCTTTTGTTCACAACCGACTAATTGAACATATCTACGTGCTATTTTCTTTTCTACTTCAGTCAAAATACAAATGGGACGTCGATCGAAAACGCCTGTGTGTGGAAATGGCATCGTCGAGACTGGAGAAGATTGTGATTGTGGTTTGAACAAGGTAATAAATAAATGCTTTTAATTGATAATCTGATCACGGATTATATTTATCCTAGCGGACTAACTACTATCCTAGGAGAGATGAAAGAAAAATAATAGTGGGATATGAATTAATTTGAAGATTATTTCCTAAGCTGTAGTCAATGCTCATATGATTAAAATAGTGTACTACTTTCTACATATGTAACGGGAAAAATTTGTGGTTTTTACTCGATATCTTATTTAGAATTGTGTATCTGTGGAAGCATGTTGTAATCCTCGAACGTGTCAATTCTATTCGGGCGCTGAATGTTTATCAGGTGCATGCTGTTCGGGTTGTAAATTACTTCCAGCAGGCTATCCATGTCGTGCTTCACGAAATACTTGTGACACACCAGAAGTTTGTGATGGGACATCAGCTCAAGTATGTTAAATCTTTTAGTGATCTGCAGTTCTACTCTTTTATATTTAGTGTCCGGATGACGACAGCTTTAAAGATGGGTCATCCTGTCAAGATGACAGCGGCACATGTTTTCATGGGACATGTAGTGGTGCGCAACAACAATGTGTTGACCTTTGGGGACCAGGTAGGTGAACATCTTCCTTTTTGAATTAATATGACATTGTATCACATATGCAGGATCAAAAGTAGCACATGAATCGTGCTATACAAATTTTAATCCGTCAGGTTCCATGACGGGCCATTGCGGTTATGATTCTCGCTTGCAAAAATATATTCCCTGCTTTAATAAGTATGACGGATTAGTCTGTACGATGAAAGCTCTCTAGAATTTGTTTATTCAGTGATGTAAAATGTGGCTTATTGCATTGTGAAGGTGGAATGCCGTATCCTCGTGTTGCATCGTCGAATTTTATGATTTTCAATGTAAATACACGCGAAGGTTCATTTGAGTGCAAGTAAGAATCTAAGGCAAATAATAAAAACCTCTCTCTCTCATCGTCATTCATGTAGGAGCATCTCTAGTCCAACTTACTCCATACTAGTCAACGATGGTAACATGTGTGGCGAATCAAGTTTTTGTCAAAATAATACCTGCATTGAACAAAAGTCAACATCGACATGTCATTCACAGAAAACATGCTCAGGAAATGGAGTACGTTATAACTATCAGACTGATCATAGTTACGTTCGATTGTGTTTAGATTTGTACAGCAGCAGGTTTATGTTATTGTAATACGAATTGGAAGGGCAAAGACTGTTCAATATACGATATGAAGCATCAAGATGCAATTTCATATAATCGTTCCTTACCCTTCAGCACCCGTTAGTTCAATCGATAGAATATAATCTGTATGCGTTATTGTTGTCTTTTTCTGTAGATCCTGTCTCTCCAACTGCTTTCGCTGGTGTTGCGACTATTACATTTCTTTTGTTTACTCTGCTAATTATCATCTCATGTTTATTCAGGTAGAATATTTCTCACTTCTATTGAAGTTATATCTGTGAAATTCTATTTTAGAAATAAAAAGCGATCTTCTCATCGAAAGCCACATGAGTTAACAGTCATTAATCATCCACAAGTGACAGTTAATCCAACTGATATCCAACCTGATCGTTCACAAGTCTATGCTCATTTTGACCATCCTAGCCATAGTCTGGTTTCAACACCTGTTTTTCCCCACCGAACGCCTTTGCATCGGTCACCGTATATGACAAGCAATCGTTCCATAACGAGTGCTTGTACTGGTCTCTCGTATTTGCCCACAGATACACCACGTTCTCTTCGTTATACGAATCGAAAAATGACGACAAATGGAATCTTTAGTGATTCCGAAACACCACGAACACGTGTACGTCGACAAACACGCAATAATAATGGTTCACCATCAGTCCACAGCAGTTCCATTCGTCATCCACAAACATATGCAACATTATCATCAAAACGGCTACATGATCCCAATCTCTCCTATCAATCGGCTCGCAGAATCTACGATGATATTGATAAACTTTCAACAAATGAAAATCTACGTGATTTCATTCAAGCACTCGATTCCTTTGCTCAAGAAAAATTCGGTGGTGAAACCGATTTACATCTGAACACCTTTGAACAGAATTCTAACATTGCATCTAGTCCAACAGAAACCAATGAATCGATCACATTGGATAGCGGCTATCAATCAACAAAACAATTAATGAATACAGATGAATATGCTGTTGTCGTAAAAACGAAACGAACAAACGAGAATTTTCGCGAACGACGACGATCGTATTCATCCAGTGAACATAAAGAACATTTTTAAATGTATTTTATGGTCTTTTTTAGTCTTCGTAAAAGTAATAAAAGAGTATAAAGAATGTTAATAGAATCAATCAGAACATCTGTTTTAGTTATATTACTCGAAGGAATAACACATACAATTACGTATAACCTGTTATTCACATTAGATTATCTAACATATGCTTGAATTATACACTTCTGCAAAAGCTTTTATTTGTTGTTATTCGATGTTTGAATAGAACCGTTGACCTTAGATATAATCTTGTTCCAAAGACTTTTGTTCTGTGTAAACAAATGTTCTCATTCTGATTAGAAAGTACCAAAAACTCACCTACTTATCGTAATCTGCCTCTCGTATCATAAAATTACTAAGAACATTTCCATGTAATAGGATAAACTCGGAAGAAGAGGAATGTTCTTGGCATGCGAAAAATCCGATATAATCGCTAGGGAAAACACATAGAAAAACTAATCCATGTAATATGAAAATGTTCTTCGTTATCTTTTTAGTATTCAGTCCTATACACACAGAGTCATTATTAATTTATCGCTCATCGACTTAATGTTCTCGAATTTATTCGAAGCTCGACTCATCAAGTGAATCAATCATCATCAGCCTACTTCATGTATTCGGCAGGAGTGTTTACCTGACATTAATATGCAACTCGTACATCTTCTGCAGCTAAATATATACGTTATGCTTTTCAACCATTAAATTGAATACAATTTCTTTTAACGGTCGTTTGACAAGCGATTATGTATATATGTACATTCAATCGTACCATATGACATTTCGTTTGAAGGTCAGAGAAGTGCCATTTATCTATTTAGTAATAACAGAGAAGTTTGTCTAGAAGAAACCGTTCGATGTATGTTGATCTTCGAAGATAAAATTATGCAGATTATTACACTCAGACTGTCTTGATTGTTACAAAAGAGCGAATCTTGTTTATTAATTGTAAAATATATACAAAAAATCTTTTCCGTTCTTCGCATCGATAACAACAACTTCAGCTTTCTAATAATTCGATGGTATTGACAAAATCCGTCGAACGGAGCCGAAAAAAGTATCTAGTAGATCTAATGCATTCATTTGAGGTCATGTTACTCTTGCCAGATCAGAACGGAAAATTCTGATCATCTTATGTGAAACTACACTTGTCTCATCGATTCGAATCAAAATGTTTTCATTTATTGCTCTCTAATCCATTGGATTATGATAACAAACAGATCGACATAAGCTTTCTGTAATCCAAGACGTGCTCTGATCACATAATGTCACTGAATCAAAACGAATTAGTAACAAACTCGCATTTCTATGCCATTATATGCTTCGAAGATGTACTAGCTGGAAAAAAAGAGCGCGTTGTCTTGTCTTTGCGCTGATGCGCTCATTCACTGTTCGTTGCCTCATTTGTCTATCAATAACGATTACTATTTCTACTGAGCATGTCATTCGTGGAGAAGGAACTCGTTATTCAATCCATTGTCCTCTTCCCAATGCACTGTGGTATGGACCTAACAATCAATCAATATTGATAAATTCCAACAAATACGAAATCAAATCTTCATTGGAAAATCTTCAATTGACAATAAATCATCTGACATTGGATGACGAAGGAACATATATGTGCTTGAATAATGAGACCGATCAAATTATAAAACAATTCCATATCAAACTTGCGACAATAGAAAATGTTCTTCCTCTTTTCTTTAGTCTAATCTGTTCTATTCTTCTATTCATTCCAATTTTTTGTTTTCTAGGTAGAAAATATTCGGGTATTAATCAATAAAACTTCCAATATATTACAGAGAGAGAGAGAGAGAGAGAGAGAAGAAAAGAAAACCTAATAACATTTGCGTTTTGTCAAGAGCACAATACTTACAAATACAAAATGAAAAGAGAAAGAGAAAAGAAGAAAACAATATGTCTTATGAAAAATAATTAATTAAGCGGAATGAATTTGACTTCCATTTTGATATGTGCAAATTCAAAATTTCAGATTTCGGTGTTTTGTTTGCTTTCCATTGAATATCAGACGAAGTCTTAAGCGAAGAATTCTCGAGATGAAACACGTGTATATGCATGCGAAGGCGATTTTCTCGGACCTTCTTCGAGTGCGTATGAACCTTCATCTTTCTTACGCATACGATAAATAATGAACATCACAAGAAGAATTGCTGATAACATGCCGATCACAACACCACCAATAATACCTGAAGGATAAAAGGTCACGAGATTGATAGATTTGTTCGATTAAGAAGACAAATGAAACGTACCAACAAGGATACCAGGTTTAGAAAATAAATCATGCCAAAGAAATGATGGCAGAAATGGGATTCGTGACGTTGTGGATAACTCGGAACCTTTCCTCATGTTATTATCGAAGATTTCAGATTGGGTATTCGGTGTATTAATCGATTTCTTATCACCAAAGATTTGTTCATCATCTTGAATCGTTGTTTCATCATCGACGAGTTCATTGGGATATGAATCGATTTCTTCGCCGTAATCGACTTTTTGTCCGTCGTCAATATGTGCAGGTGAACGTGTTGTTTTGGTTGAAATTACTTTGGATTGTGATCGAGATGTTGTCGTCGATGACGACGAAGTAGATGATTCGAGAGATTCTCCTTCCATATCATCATAGATATCTGGTCCACCTGAAAATAACAGTAAGCAACCAGTCAATGAGTCGTCATATTTCGTCAAAGAAATTCTCACCATCATAAGCTGTATCATCGCTACCTAGTAGGGTTGACACAGTCGAATTCGAACGTTGTTTACTACTTAATGGTATCATTCCCTCGTACTAAGAAAAACGAAGATTATCAATTTAGAAGTTGATTAAATGCATAGCAAATGGAATATTTCTTGCCGTTAAGCATGTTTAAGGAAGATTAGTTAATCGAATATAATCACACTAGGCTCTGTACAAAACTAGCATGCGCATCATTAGAAGAAAATGCCTGAGGGAGAGAAAAATGATATAATAAACCTACTTGGTTTGGTTCAGCGACGGCAAAGATTGAACCTTGAAGTAACATGATGAAAGTTATGAGACATGACAGTGATAGTAAAGAACATGGACAGCACGAGCGTATGTATGGATTATATTGATTTGCCATGATGATTTTTGTCAGTTAGAAACAAGTTGTCATCTTTGGTCGATGTTACAATTACTCGAGCACGAATAGCAAATGAAATCCATTAGTAGGACTGAGAGTAACCATTGTCGTTAGTAGAATAGAAGAGAGAGAGAGGAGGAGGAGAAGAAGAAGAAAAAGAAAAAGAAAGAAAACGAGTGTTCTTGTGTTGTCTGTGTGTGTTCGTCGAACGTTTGATATCTATCTAAAAAGAAACAAAGAATAAGAAAAAAAACTAGAATAGAATAAAGAAAAAACATATCTTTCTCATCCGATTTCTCTTTCTGCAGAGAAGAAACAAAAAATTATCATGGTCACTAAACATGAAAAAATCGTGACGGCGACTCGTCTTCCTCTCCCTCTTTCTTTCACCATACATACCACATTCACATTTCATCCTCTCTACCCACCCCTATCTCAATCAGTCGCTCGTTTACTCGATGATCGTAATCTTATTTCTTGCGCACGCATACCCATCTAGACCTTGAATAAAATGTTTCTAGAAGCATATATGTCCGTTCTTTACGCTGACCGTATACGTCTTTCCTATCAGATGCTAATCGTTAATTTATGCAATGAGTCAAAGCAACATATGTTTTTTTCTTCGAACGTATAAGACAGAGCGGAGTTAATTGCACTACTGACAAGTTTACAGAAGCAAAAGAAAATGTTATACTATTTCGAATGATCATCGATCATAATTTGTAATTGCTTACCATCAATTCTTCCTAGTAGTCTAGTCGACATCCGTTTTATTGAAAAGAAGGGAAAGAAGCGAGAATAAATAAGTGATCAAGAATCGGACTGTATTACATCATACATTTGTGCAACTTGAGCAAGACGGCGAGGCAAAAGAAAATTGAACATGCATATATGATGGAATAAGAGTATGAGAGAAAATGTCAACTTACGATAGATAGACAGCTGTGTATATAAATATCTGGGTGTGTCAGAACAATTACATCATCATTTAGTTCGTCATTTTTCTAACGATTGACACTGGCTAGAATTTCAGCTGTTTTCTTTCTCTCTTCTCCCCACTCAATTCGTTGACTTCATCAGAGTAAGATTTAATCAATATACACTTATGAAAACGTTTGTTCTATGTTTTCCTCCTCAGGTTATAAGACCTTTAGAAAGCTTCACATTCTTCCCTCATTTCTTTCTTCTCGCCTTGCTATACATTCATATCTAAATAAAGAAAGATTGGTCATATCGACAAGAACAACAATATTGATGAAAGGCGCACTCGTGCATACGGACATGAATTATTACATGAGAAATCATCATACTAAACTTTTAACTCATAGGCATGATTGAATGAGAAAAGATTCTACCGAATGATATATGTAGGATAAAGTATTATTTAATGTAATAAAACAATAATTTTCTTCTCAGCGCAATATAGGTACCGAACACAGCTGTCTCATCATATAACTCACCGAAGAAAAGAAACCAATTTCTTCACACATATGTATTCTATTTAACAGTCGGTTGCCGCTACTATATTTCAATTTCCTGAATAGCATGTCGCACAAATAGTTTTATCTCCGTTTCTTCTCCATGTCCGTCATTATTCTACTTTTACTCACTTCTTTTGTATATATGTATGTGTGTGTGTCTTTCTCGGTATGAGCAACACTCTAATGTCGATGAGAATGTTTCTTTGTATACTGTGTAGACTGTCTTCGTTCGTACACTGTCAACGAGTGAGTGAGCATGTTGGCTTGCTGCTGCCGTTCTTTTCTCGTCTTCTTCTTCTTCTTTTTCTTGCTTCTTTCTCCTCTTTGGCTCTCATAGAGCATGCTCGTTATCGAGAGAATAGAATGAAGGTTGGTCCCTTCTGTTCATTCGCTGTTCTTCCTCGTTTTATTCAAATCGGTCATCGTTTTGAAAGAACGCTTAAACAAGGTCAACTCATCCTATTGGATTCACTTTACATTTAGTCTTTCCCGCCTTTCACTCTTATTAAAACCGATGCTTCGACTCGTGATTGATAGACATACGACGATGATCAGGACATGTGTGAAACGAGAGAAATTCATCAAATACTATGACTAAGAACAATAATAATTATCAACTGCTGACCGAACACTCTCGAAATGTGTACTTTAAGATTATATGAGCTTTTCTCATATTTGTGTCAAAAGTTCGGTCAAGCATCGAATCGAACATGAGTAACATTTTGAAAAAAAAAGAAAAATCTTATTAAATCTTAATGAATAATACGCATGCCTTGATTATTATGTTAATAGAATGCATAACAATCACGTCGAATGAACACTTTATTCTATGCAATCTTCAATCGATCTTGTTGAGCATTATTACCGTCTTTTTAATATTCTTTTCTTTTACTCTCTGTCGTTCATTCTTTTACCATATGTATGTACATATTGTTCGACAATCAAGTCTAGACATGCAGTAAAACGAAGAGTACAATGTCACACACACATATACACGCGTGCACGCGCTTGTATATTGGTGAGAAGAAAGAAAGAATGAAACTAGGAGCTAATCGTGAAGATGATTGTTTATTTATATCTCACTCGGAAGATAACCAACGATGTACAGTTATCAATAATGTTGAGATTAATAAACGCGATGCAAGTTCGCAAAGAAAAACAATAAGTTATGTCAATAGAAGAGAACTTTGTCTGATTGTGCAATCGGGTAACAATAATGTTGACAGAAAATAATCAAACGATAGAGAATCTTTTTGCCAGAAAAGATAAATAATCAATACTATTCTTCTCCTCAGTATGAGCAATAGATTCTAATCATAAGTTAAATCGGATGTGAAAAAAAAACGAAAGGAAACGCATTCCAGCTGTTCTATGATGTGCAGATAATCAAGAGTAAATACTTGAGAAAGAACAAGGATATATTTGATTCAATTAAAATCCCCAGTAATAACGATAATGGTTTGCGAGAAAGAAAGTAACAAAGAATTATTCATTACCATCAATATAAAACAGTTAACAACAAATAATGAGATTATTTATTTGAGTATTGAGAACCCGAACAAAAAAACTATATACCGAAAAGATTCCATTCACAACACATGTTTAATACTGACAAAAAAAAATACCATATATATGTATTATGCACTGGGTGAGAAAAGTGAAAATCCAAAAGAAAACAATTCCTTTTTTCTCTCTTGGATATGCTGACACGACAGCTGACTAGACATTGATATGAGATTTTATAATGATCGAAATATAGCGTAAGTGCCAATAACAACCAGATGTGAAGCGAAATTAAGTCGAGCCCATTTATCAAGAACATGTTGCCAAGAATAACCAATTGATTCCTGTGAGCTATTATCGAATAGTTGTCCCAAATAGGTAAGATGCCACAAGCTAAGAAGACATAAAAACGTATTGACGAGCACGGTTAATGGGTGCCAGTATGTGTGTGTATGCTTGTCACATGAAGAATGTGATGGACATGTGCGCGCTGTGACACATGCGTCGAGTATGTTCGCTAATTTACGTCGAAAACCGTATTCCACGTAGGCAAATAAACCGATCGAGAATAACACGATGGATAGTTGAAAATTGAAACCATGTAAAAGGGCTGATGCAAGATATGTAACAAGAATGGATGCCAAATGGCCGTAGCGTTGTTTCATGGGCATGTAAACATAGATTTTTAGCCAATAGTGCATTGGTAAATTCCAATTGACAACAACATCGACCAGCGAGTGTGGCAATTCAATATGGAATGGTTTGACGATCGCTGATGAATGGGAATGACTCGATGACAACAAAGTCGAAGACGAAGTTTGTTTTGTTGATGATGAAGTGACTAGATTAGGTCGAACGAAAGTTTTACGTTTCAATGATGAAAGTAATGTCAATGAACTATTTGAAGAAGATTTTTTTGAACTACGCCGATTGAGTAGAGATCGATTGAGAGAAGACTCTGATTCTTCATTGATCGTTGATTCAGGTTCAACGGATGTGGAAGATTCATTTTCCATCGAAGTACTGCAAACAGATTTCAAGAAATCAATTCTTTTTTACAACAAAATCTTTTCTTACTTTATCTGACTAGAAATAGTCTGTTTATCGCTTGTTGTTATTCCGTCGTGCTCGTCTTGTTTCAGATTACTTTTCTTGTTCTTATGTTTTCGTTTTCCTGTTTGCAGATCTGATGCTTTCATTGTCATGTCAATCTTTGCTTGTTCACGAGATTTTCTTTCCGTATCAATCCGTTCTTTTGCTTGCTGACAAATATACGTATAGTTCCGGTATTCATTAGCATCAAATTCGAGTCCGCTGATTTGACCACATAGTTCACCGATAAAACAGACACTGTAATGGCTAAATCGATACGACAGCGCTTGAATATAAGCAATACGCCAACTGTTTCGCTGGTTGGCTTGTTGCTCATCATACGAAAATATATTTCGAAGAAACCAATCGGTTAAACAAGTGGAAACAAGAAGACAGATAGCAAGTCGAAGAAAATAATACGTCCATTTGGCTAATTCAAAAAAGTCGATTTTGCGTATGGAAGCTTTTTCGTGGAAACGACTGATATAATTTCGATAATTAACCCATGGACCAAATATGGTATTATGAATGGAAAGTATATAACTGAAAAATTCTATACTTGTCGGATAAAGTACCGATTCGTTTGTGTTCGTTGTTGATAATTTCTCAAAATAAGGATAATCAATGGCTAGAGAGATCATTTTCATCATTATGCACATTTGTACTCCACGAATGCCTAGAAAAGAAAGAGGACTGAATATTTTCAGCTCAACAGATGACTTTCAACTCACTATGCCATTTTTCTTGTTCAATCAAAATAAATTCACATGCGAGTACATAGATGATTGAGAAACAAACAATGATGTACGTTAAATATTGCTGACATTTTTCCAAACAGAGTTGAAAAGCTAAATATCCCATGAAGATATACGTTAACAAATATATCGATTGAAAGTGAAAGTAATTGTACAATATTAAGATACTGGAGCCGATCTGAATATAGTGAAGTGTTTGAGACTTGAATAATTTTGACAAACAAATCAGACGAAATAAACAACAAAATAGAAGAATCCAATATAATTGATTGACTAACTGAGACAAGGCGGGTGAAATGCAATTTTCTGTTAAGTCTATCAAGGAATACACTAACGCAGATGATGAAGATTCCGATGGAAGAGAATTGAATGACGTCGAACTGTCAATTGGCGTCGAAGAGTTTGGCGGTGAAAGTGATGTTAAGCGAACGTAATCATTATCGAAAAATTGATTTATGTCAGCGGATGTTTCAATGCCCGATGCTAACCAATCATTATAATTCCAAAGTGATGAATCTTCATCGTAATCTTCTTCGCTCTCATCCAGAAAATCTGACAGCTCTTCGTCGATCATTCTTATCTACAATAGAATATCAAGAAATTCATTCTCATCATCATCATCATCATCGTATAAAAAGAATCTTTTCGTCAATAAAACAAAACAGAGATCGAGAGAGACGACTTGTTTTTATTTTGATCAAACATACAATCACAAGAGAGAGAAAATATAATGAAGAAGGAAAGTTATGCTTTGTTTGCTAATTCTTCGGAAGCAATGGCTTGAAAATCATTGTATAAATTCAATAGTGCGCCTGTGTTAACATTGGTATCCGCAGCGATGATAAAAACTAATGGGGGAACATTGTACGTTATTATTTGACGAGCTGACCAGTACGTCACAACTGTCTTCAATTTTTTCAAATTCATACGTTGGCTTTGATCTTGCAAGGTTTGCGCCGGTGGTATAATGGTCTGTAAATCGAGCTGATCCACCGCTTCCGCTGTTGGTAGTTTTAATATAGGTGTGCCATCTTTATCGAGAATAAGTACTGCTTCGATTCCATCAATGTGCGCAAATAATTGTGGAAGCGTCATTGCCTTGATTTGCGATGTGGAAGAATACTTTTCACGTAGATAAAATCACGTAAAGTAGAAGAAAAACTAACGTGACGACGATGACGAAAATGATTATAGGAACACTTAAGCTATTGATTGGAGGTATCACGAATACCAATGGAAATGCTCTATACTAGATGTCACTATTCAATCAGATATTGCGATCTAGAAAGAACATTTATTTTACGTTAACATTGTACAACATCGAATTACAGTCGTTTGTAATGTATTAATTAATTACTGTGTAGAATACATTCGAATTTTTGGCATATTTGGCGAAACAAATATTAATATGATAGAAACAATCAGCATTGTAAAGGTCGCCGAAAGCCACTGAAATTGTGTTGACCAGTATGGTAAATGACCTGTAAATTGAAAATATAGTCCGATGCTAAATGCTGGCATGCCGGATGCAATTAAAGTCGTTAAGACTATGAATATTCGTTTTAGAACTAGAAAATCACGTTGATCAGTGGCAAGTTGACGTGCAGTCTTAATACTCGCACTGACCTTTCGAATATAAAACATTGTGTAAGCATAACACATTGTTGTCAATGAGATTGGGATTGTATGAACAAGTGCCAATCCAATGAGTAAACCCCGAACGTTATGTATAGCGATTTGACAATGATAATCATATGGTAGATACTCGAATGTTCCCAATAGGAGAACTGGTATAACTTGTACGAAACTGAGAAGCCATTGAAGAACTATACCACATACATATAATCTAAATGTTTGCAATGCTGGTTTCCGAAACAGAGTAATTCGACACAAGCGATAAATGGCCTGAAGTAAATAAGAATAGAAGAAACCACATCCACTAACATAGAATAAGTAGGCTTTCCATTGGCACCATTGTCCATCAAATGAGACATCGACATACAAATGCCCGTAGAGAGTATAACAATATATATCCAAGACGATAGCACAACCAATAAACAGACTTATATACATGTTGATGCAGAGTAGATGGGCCGTGCGATCACGTTTGATGGTAGACTTATGAAAGAGCATGACACAAGACATTACTATACATACTAGCACTGTTAGTGCTGAACAGACGATGATCAAGGAATCCAGAGTAATGTTGATAGTTCGCATTGACATGCTTGTAGATCTTTGTTAGCTTTAATAAAATGCCATAAAAAGAAAACTATCTCAAACATTTATAGTAATGAAATATTCTGGTTAAATCCGAGGAGAGACTCGAAGGAGTTTTGTAAACAAGAACTGGAATTACTTATGACGTCCTTCTCTAATGAATTCCCTGCTTTCATGAAAGGCAAAGAAAATTTTGCTAGATTGAATGTTAAATTATACACGGAGGAAAAGGAGGTTAACGATAGAATTTGTTTGCAATTAACAAATATACTTCGCAGGCACTTATCAGCCGAGATACATTTCTATTTTCTTACATCTTTTACGCAACTGATGATAGTTAAATTAGATATGAGCCCTATAACTCCTTGTAGTCATAGAAGTTGAACGACGTAAACTAGTTAGAATATTTCAATAAGATGAATCTCGCGTCGTGTATGTATTAATACGCAAATAAAACAAGATTGGAGGTAATTTAAAAAACGAAATAAATGAAAAGTCAACATTCATCAGACGAAGTATGAACAAATCAAGGCGAAGAGAAAGGAAAACTAATATGTTTCAAACTTTATTATGACTAGGTAGAAGAGTTTTCCACTAGCGTGGAAAATATTACACTTATTAATCAAATTGAGATTTACATTATATAGAAGAAAAAGATTGCACATATAATATATGAGTGTTAATCATGGTATTAAAGATTATATCTAGTTATACTTAAGAAAAACAGCGAATCAAAAAGTTAATCAGTATACGTATCAGTAGAAGTAAGAAGGAATGACATATTGTTAATAGAAGGATTTTGTATTCTACAGAAGTTGTGTCATAATGTCGCAAATACCATTTTCACATTAGGTTTATCCGTGGACAACTTGTTTACAATATGAACATTTGCGATTTAACGATGACAAATACACTCTGAGATTAAGGGCGACTTTGTAGGTTACGCTCAATGATGAAATAATTTTGTATTTCAAGTGCAAACACTACACGAGTGTTTAGTTTTTGAATTGGAAAACAGACGTGAAAGAGATTGATATTTCAAATTCGGATAACGACAGTATCCATAATCATCTTCGTACGAATTCAAACTATCATATCAAATGTAATCATTAGATTGCGTTCAAGATCTCATGCAGCTGCGGATTTCCAAACATGAGACCAATGTCAAAACGGACTAGATATGATCATTCTTCATCAATTCAATCATTCATTGTTAAATACATATGTTATCGTTTGTGACATATACAAAAAAAGGCTTATATTGATATGCCAAAACGCATGCACGTTGAGAATGCAATAGAAAGCATTCAAAAGGAGATTCATAGCGTTGTTATTGCGCGGCACGAACGTTATCTTTGTACTTCGTCTTATTGTTGCGAAAAACAACATAGCTGTAAGCGAAGAATTCTCATTCATATCACGAGTTTCATTACTGGCGATGCACTTCATCTCATGAAAATATCTAAAAATAATATCACGCCATACTGATACGGTAAGAAAGATAGAACAAGTTAAAGCTTAGCTGTATTAAATGTCCTCAAAATTCTGAAACCTCAGAGTTTGTTGCATTTTGTGACGTATGCATTGCCCTCCTTCTTTGAAATGTGTCTGTTTTCCTTTTCTGTTCGTTGAACCGTTATTTGGTTTAAGTTGGACTGTCACATGAATTCTTTTCCAACCAATAAATGTTCTCGAATGGAATCTATTATATAGTATCGTAGTGACTAACTAGAAAGAGCAAAACGCAGAAAAAGGAAACTCTATCTTGTTTTGTAATTGGATGAAACAAAGATCTGGTGAGAATGGAGGAGTTGAATGGGATTTAATGGAAAGATTTTTATTGTCAGAAGTAGAATAAACAAATGAGTTGTTATACTCAGTTTTATTGTTGTTGCTTTTTGTTCCACAGACTATTGTATATACATTAGACTAGTTTTAGTGAGTTTATAAGATTATTATATAAACATCGAAATGGACCAAGATGTTCGTTGTTTTTATGACACGTTATAAAAAAATAACCGAACGTTTTTGTTTTGATTTTTCCTATTAATCATCGAGACGTGTAAGATTATGCTGGCAATGCCATCGATGTTTTTCTTTCCATCTTATGACGTCATTAGGTCAATATACGAATCTTTTAATCACGTCGCCGAATAGATATCCGTATGGTGGTATTTTTCTTCGAGAAAGATGTCACTCTCAATTCATATGTTTGCTTATAAATATAGTTTCATTTGACAAAAAAAACCTATTAGAATTTATTTTTCCTTTTCTGTGTTTATGAAGTATATTTACCGTCACTTTCCTACCCACTCTTCTCTGATATGCATATCTATTAATTGCTTTTGAATTTTAGGTACCGGTGGTAAGATCACCCAACAAACCTGTTACATATAACCATCGATCATCTCGGAACCCCGTTATATCATCAACCAAATTAGATAATTAGACTTCAATTATGGCTCCGAACGGTGAAACAAACCATCAAATCTTAACAACTTCTCATACCGATCCATCCTCATATAAAAATAACGATGACCGTTTACATGTCTATATCAATAATCAATGGTATGATTTGACTCAATGGCAAAATATACATCCAGGCGGTACAGAAATACTTCACCATATGAATGGAAAAGACGCCACGGATGCATTCTACTCTCTACATAGTGATGAAGCCATTAAACGATTATCACATTTAAAACCATGTTCATCAGCCCATGTTCAGTATGCATTACCATACATAGAAGCCGATGGCGTCTCAACGTCATTTCGAAAATTACGAGAAAAATTAATCAATGAAGGATATTTTAATCGATCGATCTTTTGGGAGTTATTTTACCATATATCCGTTTATACTCTATGTTTACTCGGCACATTTTCATATTTTTACTTGGGTTCCAAACTTTTAGCTATTCTCTTAATTGGCTTCGGTATGCAACAAGCTGGCTGGATTGGTCACGATTATGCGCATGGCAGAGGAACATGGATGCGATGGTTATGCCGAACATTATCAGGTTTTGTTAATGCATTTAGTCCAACTTGGTGGTCACATAAACACAATACACATCACGTCTTCACAAATAACCTCGGTATCGATATGGACGTGAACAATGATCCTATATTTCATTTGTTTTTTCCGAAAAAAGAAAACGATGTTTGGTTTCGATCTTATCAACATATCTATTTTATTCCGGTCTATTCCTTATTATATTTAAGTTGGCGATGGCAATCGATCCAATACTCATTCCATACAGCCAATTATCGTGAATTGCTCTTAATGTTACCGAGTTACATATGGCTCTACTCACTTGGTTGGCAAGTTGCTCTTGGCTCTGTTCTCCTTGGTGGATTTTTAGTCGCTGCTATCGTTACAGCAACACATCAAAGCGAAGAAATGCTCACTGATTCGAATCATTCGTTTGTTGAAACACAGTTCCTAACAACATGTGATGCTCAATGTGACAACTTCTTCATGGAATGGTTGTGGGGCGGAATGCAGTATCAACTCGAACATCATCTGTTTCCAACAATGCCCAAATATAATTATACGCGTGTGAGACCAATTGTTAAACAATGGGCACAAGATAATGGCATTGAGTATCGATCTGAAAATGTTTGGTCGATTTGGCGTCGAAATTATCAAACATTAAAATATTTTTCCAAAGCCTGTATGAACTAATGGGGTATTTCAACCAAAAAGAAAGGTTTTAGTTCTTTTATTCATTTTTTCTTCGTTGAATGAAAAATCAGTTCATGTTCTTTGCGCAAAACCATTGTACTATGTAACTCTCATTAAACATTTCAAAATAAAATAGATCACGAGCAGTCGACGACTAGCCTGCAGCGATAGATACCTGAATCTTCTATTAATACATTGATTTGTATCGTATGATAATGCTCTTCTAATCACTAAACATCATCTGATAGAGTTACTTGAAACTCTTTAGGCATCACAATATCGTCTTCTATCTGAAGTTTCGATATTAACCATATTGGATCGAATTCCATGTACGGTTTTCCCAGGATTCCAATACTAAAACGAAATCATTGATTATCTACCGTTGAAATCGTTGTTATTATTTACGTTTGCTTTAATTCAAATTGAATGTTTGGTGAGTCAGTTTGCTTGCCATGAGTTCTAAACGTAGAATATTTTGTTCATCGTTAGAAAACAAACTAGACAGGAATACATATGAGAATCACCTAACGGATGAGGTGGTGCTGGCAAAGCGAATGAACGTCGATATGATGACGAACTGTAGAAAGATATAATCAAGAAGTTCTTTTTCTCGTGATAATGAATATTACTGTAATAGGTGGCGCATAGCAAGTCGATCTCTTGGCAGGCAAAGACAGAAAAATGTAGATTGAGAACATGAATAGAATTTTTATCTTTGATCAATTACCGTTTAGCATTTTCTCTCTCTTCTCGAGTTGCTTGTTTGTTCACTTTCTTATCTTATAGACAGAGTACAACGATTCAATTCAATTCCTTAAGAAAATCTTATACCTTTTATTACTATGTGACGACTGTCGTCAAGATTTTGATATTTTAACTGTCTTGTTGACAGATCACGGAGTCGGTTTTCACGCTGAGACATAAGTAATTGGTGTTTTTGACGATAGTATGGTGACCGACCATCGAATTCTAATCGTTTCCAGTTTCAATATTCTTTAACGAAGAAAAAACGCTGACATACCCTGTCTAGCAGATGTGTAAAAGAGATACACATTGTTCATAAGGGATATTAGTCAGTTTACCTGTTGAAATCTTTAGCGAACAAACTTGTGACGTGAGTTTGTTTCAATGAAATACTGGAATGCTGGACTAAATTATCCTTTCTTGTAAACGACGCTGGATTTACATTGCTTGATTCTTGTACATTCTGTACAATAAAATCTTTTTTAGATGAAATTTAACAAATCGATAGCGAACTTTCATGTCCGATAATTTCATTAATTCCACATCACCACCGGCTCGAAATAATCTAACAAAATGATTTTCTCATTGATTTCAAACCAAATCGTGAACACCTACCGAGCTAATTCCATTCGAATTGAATCCAAATTTCTCTCTCGATTAAACGTAATCCATATGAGATAGGTCGAAAAAATAAACAGAGACTCATGTATACTTCGATCGATGTTCATACATGAATAGAAGAGACTATCAAACTCTCACATATGAATCATCCAGTCGATTAACTATCTTACTCGCCGTTACGCATATGATGGAAATCTTTGAGATTCACACCTAATAGTAGAACGGCATATTTACAGCCAAGCTCACGCAATGACTCGAGCAAATAGGCATAGGTATACGAAAGTCGATCTTTCTCCGTTTGAGAACGATCTCTATAGAAATCATTTAGTAAACTATCCGTGTTTCAATACAAAACAAAATTACATTTGCTTTCCGATTTTGGGCGATGTGTTAATAGTTGCTTCAAACAACCAGTGGAAATAATTGATCAAGTATAGGAGATATTCGTGTACTTGAGAAGTTCTACGAAACGATTGGTCTGACTTTTCGTCTGTTACAATAGATATTACTTTAGGTATTCTTCGAATTCAATTGGTATATAAAACGTTTCACTCATGACATTCAATGATGCTTCTAGAACACGTTAAACAAGTTTTTTACGTGTTAGACAATTAAAAACATTAGACGAACTAACGTATCACGTCAACTAATGCAATTTGGCTATTAGCTTTTGTTTTGATAATACGTTCCAATGGCCGATATTGTTTTCGATAAACACGCAAGCCCGTTCTCAGATCAATCTTTAATATTTCACGGGATGGTGTATTTGTTTCTTTAGACTTTTCCTGCCGACTTCAATTAATCATTAAACTAATCAGCAATTTGCCTTCCATACCTTCCATAAACAAGTTCCTTTTTCTTTTCATTCCACAACCAACGACCGTTACTCGGAAAAGCTAATAACTACGTGAAAATCAATTCTTTCTCGTTTTATTTTCGCGGAACCGACACATACTGAATCAGGTGAACATATTTCAGTTGTTTTGTCTGAATTTTCAATCATCAGAAATAAAATTGCTTTAGTTTTCAAAAATGCGCTTCGATATTCAATTATGAATTTCTTTTGTTTATGAATAAATAAAAAGTACAGAAGTTAATGATAAATCTTGCATATATATACACACACACACACACACATACACATACAGATAGTATTAGACAAGAAGAAACGCGAATACATATATGTATATTCAACACCGAGACATTCGAGAAAAAAACATTTGTTTCATTTACATCACTGTTACTTGAAACGATTTAAAGAAGTGTTAGTATTGCACATCGATAATTTCTTCATGATCATCATCATCATCATCATGCGAGGACATTTCTTCGATGATTTCTTCACTAGTTGTACTACTGCAATTACTTCTTATAGTTGTTTCCAAAAGTTCAATCGAACGATTGTCATTGATCATTGTAGTCGAGAGTGATGATGATGATGATGACAGGGATGGTGTTGAAGGTGAAACATCATGCGTTTTTGAATGTTTCGATAAATGATCGGAACGCATGAAGCGTTTGCCACATTTCGGACATGCAAAACGTTTCTCACCAGTATGTGTACGTAAATGTCGTTGTAACTCATCTGAACGAGTAAATGCTTTGCCACAGAATAGCCAATGACATCGAAATGGACGTTCGCCAGCATGCCAACGTAAATGTGCTTTTAAATGTGAGGTTTTACCATAGATTTTTTTACATATATGACATATATGTTGACGTTTGGATGTTGAAGAATCATTTAACGTGGACGAAGGTTGATTTACACAGTTGGGGCAACGACAACGTTTACATCGTCGTGTGATGGAACCGAATAAACTTGATGAGTGCTCATTGACGCTCCACCATTTATCAGATGACGATTTTGCTATATCTTTACGTGATGGTGTTGAAGACGACGAGATCAATGAAGGTGCTCGAAATGACGACGATGAAGAGGAGGAGGGTGGTGGAGGAGAATTCGAACTTGAGGAACTTGAATTCAAAGAAGTTGATGACGAATTAGTTGGAGAATTCGATGTTGACAGTATTGCAGCGAGGGAGTGAGGGTGAATGGATGTTGCAGGAGGAGGTGGTAATGATAATGGTGGAAATGCTGATAGAAAATCCATATTACTCAAAGGAAACCGTGTTTGTAATAATTGTAATGCTTTGTGGCGAATAATAGCTTCTGTATGTAAACGATCCAAAGTTGACCAGGAAGATGGCAAAGGAAGTGGTATTTGTTTTTCTGTTTTAACCGCAGGAATTGAACGGGGATCTAAAGGTATAGGCCGTGCAATTGTTGGGTGAGTCATTGTATTATTCAATCGATCCTAAAATATAATGTGAACCAGTTGAAATACTAAGCAAGCCGGAAATGATAATGAGAAAATTTCTTATTTTTTCTATCAATCATGCACATACACCCGCCTTTTTCTGAAGTTTCACCTACGATGAAAGAATGTATATATATATATATATATATATATATATACGGTCTCACGCGTTGATTCTTTAAGTGGCTCGTCAGTGCCAACGAGCCGAAAAAAAGGATGGTGGGTGGGAAGAAAAAGATCAAAAGCAGACCAAAAATGCTGAATATATATATACATATATATCTAAGCTAATTTAGCTTAAACTAGAGCAGCACGTGTGTATGTATGTTGTTATGGCTCATTATTTGATGCCGGCATACTCTACTGTGATAATCTGTCGGCAAGTGGCCTAAGTTGCTACTGCTTCTTTCTTTTTTTGTTTTTTTGAAGATGAGAAGTGGTGGGTTCGGGTTAGTATCAACTTAATTGGACAACGAGGGAAGTGAGAGGCGGGCGGCTCAACTGTTTATGCGTCACAATGTGATGAAATAGCGGTGCATATGCAATTGATGATTAGTATGCAAATCGAAAGAAGCTTCAAGCTATAACTGACCGTTTGTTTGATCACAGTGATGATTGAGAGCAGACGGATAGTCTCGATGCCCCAGGAATACTTTTTTCCGAACGAAAGTACAACTTAACTTAGTTCTCGCTTATTCAAGTGTGGTATAGAACAACAAATAGAACCGACAGCGTTCTTTGAAAACTTACCATAATCAAATTTGTAGGTGTGGAAGATGAGTTGTATGTCGGAATGAGAAATGGATGAGCCAGAAGGACCATTCTATTTTGTCTCTAATTCAATTGAATGTAATACACATATTCTCACTTGAGCCGATATTTTTCTCTACTTCTCTCTTTCTCTCTTTCGTCTTTTACGCTATTTTTTTAAGCAGCGTATCTATCTTTTGACTCCGCCTTTGACACTATGTACAGAAGAAAGACGAGACGGCAGTTTCTTTTTCTCCTTTTCTCTCTTTCCTCTATATATGAAGATATTGTTTGACGACTCGTTCTTTCCTTCTCTTCTACGATTATACCGCCTTTCTTCTCTTTACATATTGGTGTTCACCATCCCTCGGGTGCTGTTCGCATTGGTTGTTAAGATAGATAGACACGGATATTAACCAATAGCAAAACAACCTGAAGAAGAAAGAGAACAGATTCTTCTACTCTCGTTCTCATTTAATTTAGAGAAGAAAACAAAAAATTCGTGCAAAAGAATGGGCGGTGTCGATCAAAGGAAACAAAAAACTTAATCTCGAACCGATCCCCTTTTCTTTGAGTTATCCGACATGTTGATTCAAGTAATCAGTCGTCGTCGTCGTCACCATCACCGCCGACATGGAGATTATCATTGTCTCTATCTCAACAGAGGTTTACATGATAAAAAAAATAATTGAATTAATCAATATCTCAACGTTCGAAGAAAAGAGTAAAACTGACTATTCCGTATCAACATCGAGGTTATTATTCCTACGCTTGTTTCTCTTTCTCTCTCATTTCTTTGACGCGCGCTAATGTACTTAAAAAAGTTCAAACGAGAATAGCGATGCACAAATACACGTATGTATGAAGTGCCGGCAGCTATTTTGCTTCTTTCGTTCCGTACACGTCAAAATGTTCAGATTAGATTGAAAGGCGTACATAACACGCGTGTTGCTTTCTTCTTTTGCTTCTTTTCTTGATCATGATTGAATGAATACGAGTAAGTAGTCGATTTCAAAGACGAACAAATATAAACAATCGACAATTGAGTGTAAAATCGCGCACACACGGATACTGAACCAATGACATTGAAGTCTATAACCATCGAGAAATCAATAATTTATAACTAGATCGATAATAATAAAAAATCAACGTGTCGTTGATGGGTGGTGTCACTTGCATGTCACATTTAAAAGTGAAAACGGATGGTCGGTGTCGGTTTGATCATCAAAAGAATCCATTTGACACATGTGTTGTGAACGCAGACATAAGCATACATTTAAAAATTAGACCGATCTCCTATTCTCTATTGATATTTATTACTGCCTTGCACATATTCGTCAAGCTTATTATTGTCATCATCATCATCATCATCATCACCTCTCTTTTGTGTTCGTGCACGCAAACTCACGTGCGAGAATATTTTTTCAAATGAAAAAAAAAGGAGAACCGGCGCTGTATATCAATTGGAATGTGTATAGATTCTAAAAGTAATGATAATTATCGCATTAGATTTTCTTTTCTTCCAAAAGTCGGTCTACTTTGAAGATTGATAGCAGGAAGAAACCTTTAACTACACCCTTATTTTCATTTATTCTTTTTCTTTTAATTCACATACGACTGATTCTATCAAAGAGATAAATAGTAGAATAACGAGAGTAATTTGTTCACATTTGAGAAAACGGAAATTTAATCGTGCTTGAGAGATTCCGAACACATTCAGCCAAGAAAATGATCCGCTTGATATACGTGCTGTTTCGATGTCAAACAGAGTAGTTCGTTGATTAGTTCATTTGCCCTGTCCTCATCATCATCACAGTTAGTTTGTCTATCTATTTAACCATCTAACTGTCTCTATTTATTCTGCACGAATCAAAGTTTTCTTCTTCTTCTTCTTCTTCTTCTTCTTCTTCTTCTTCTTCGTCGGTTAAATCATTAGGATCAAGAGAGTTTGTTTCATCGATCAGCACGCGGTCTGATATACATCGCACGTCTTGCCCCACTCCACTTGTCTGTATAACTAGCCGTTCATTCTTTTCTTGTCTATATTTGTATGAATGTTGAAACAGGCGGTTCCAATCACGCCTTTCGTTTTCAGCCACAAGGGAAGAAGGCCAATCAAGACAGGCGGCATAAGATAAAACGACAAGCAACTATACATACACACGATCGCCCTTTCACACCAACATTCCCGTTACTCACTTTGTTTTTCTATACTTGACCACGGCATACAATATAATGAACTTTGAAATGAAAGAGAAGATTAAAATATAATGAAGAGTAGCGCTTCAATCAGCGTTAGTCTATAGACTAATCATGCATCTGTTTTCTTTTCTTACTTTCAAAGTACGACCTAGAAAAATTAACGATTCAAAGAAAATCACAATAGCGATTCATTTCCTTAAAAACCTTCCCTTTCTATGAATGGTTCAATAAAATATCTATTGATTCATTGAACTGGTATGAATTTATCGGATTAGGTATACGAGTACTTTTATCGTCGTCTCAATTTCAAAAGTGCATCCTCTTCTTATATTTCCACTTGATTAACGTCGGCGAGAACGTTCGACATCCGATTTGAATTTCCTTTTTCTTTTTCTTTTGCGTCGCTTTCTCGAATACTATCGTTCATCCTGATGCATTCAATCGGATGTGCAATCTAGTGAGTCTACGAATACCTTGACTAGAGAGCTGAAGAAAGCGAGAGTGCCGGCATTTCTTCTTCGTATTTACAACGTCCATCAACACTCGGCACACTAATCATACGCGTCACTACCTGTCGTATCCCTCCCGCGCTACGACAGCATGATTAACGATATACGTCTTCCGCCAAAAGAAAAGAGATCAAGGGAGAAGAAAGTATTCATCATCGAAGTGCGTTTCGCCAAGACGACTATGACGATAGAAAAGATTATACAAGTATAAGAAAACGATCGGTCGTTTATCATGCATGCTTAGATGATATATAACCCAAAATCTGATCGAGCAAATCAGTTGACTTGCGGAGGCACTATCAGCTAAGATATTTATTAGAAATCAATAATAATTTTTCTTCTTTCTTTGTTATTTCATTTCGCGATTACGTATCGATTAGGTTTCTCAATATATACGCATCGTGCAAATATCAATAAAACGTTAATATCGGATCAACAGAGAAAACCTATGAGGACATTTGCCAAGCAAATGTCTAAGTTATTAAAAACAGTTTTTTATTTGTTGGATATTTAACACTATAAATATGAGATGTCTCTTCGTCATAAACTAGCAATTCTCTTTTTTACAATTATTATTTGTTCAAGGTACCGCCCTTCTCATGATGATTGAGCTTGTCAAAAGTGTGATATCTCACGCTCGTGTTATTGTCTCTGATTTCTTCTTCTCCTTGAACGGTTCATTTCGTCTATCGGCATGTTTTTTATCTTGCCACGTATATATGTGTTTGTGAAGTGTAAATGAGATCGATGCATGAGCGGCTTGAACAAGCTAACAAGAGTAGTCGATGACACCTTCAAACAAACAATCATCTTTTCTTCTATTTGTACAAGAATTCTTAAGTACCGACAAGTAGATAGGTAGGCAGGCGGATAAATATTCAAATGAGTAAGGCGAGAAAACAACAACAACAACAAATCAAGGTGATCAGTCACTCTACAGCTTGCAAACATCTCCTCCCATGAGAATGATCATTAATGTTAGAAATGATTACATCGTACTATCTGATTACAATATGCACATGATCGATGATTACGATTCGAAATAACGACATGAGATACATACATCTTTGATGTTCAACTACCTTATGAGCTTTTATTTCACAACGGTAATCATGCACACACGAGAAAATGCCGAGACGGTGTTATGAATTGTCATTAGTAGATTCTATAAAATAGTAATTAGACTTTAGCATTAGGAGAAGGAAATATCGACCACATAGATGAGGTTTATTTTGGTTCGAGATGTGCACTTTCGATTTTTAAATAGCCAACAGGCGCTATTGGATCTGATGAACTTACGATTGTCTTCACTTGATCACTAAAGAGAATATTTCAATGATCACAGTCAAGAAAAGCTTTGTTTTAACTTACAGAACAATTCGCTGTTTGAATAGCGAACAGTCTAATGTTAATGTTTCAAATTCTCCTCCTTCGCCGCACACATTGATACCATATTTTTCTGCCTGAATATAGGCAATTTCAATCCCAACGAAACGCTTGATAAATGACTCACTAATTCTTCTAAGATGGGACGCATTTCAGCAATAGTTTTTCCCAGATGCTTTCTAGGATGTAAACCTGAAATCAAACGAAGGCAACAAACGCATTGAATAACGATTGAAATGAACTATAATCTTACCCAAAGCAGCTGTTTTTATTAGAATAGCTTGAACATTTGCATTGATCATTTCATTGAGTAATTCATGTTGATTACGTTGCCATAAATATGCTAGCACTTGTAGATTCAATCGTTGACAACTGAAATGAAGATAAATTATCGAAGAAAACAACGAAGTAACGAAAAGAGAATTTACACATTAGCAACACGATTATTTTGATATTCCGAAAAGATTGCACCGACAGACACAGCTTCCACTGCATGTTTATCCTAGAAAAACCAAGGCCAAATCAAGAAACAAATTTCATTTTCCACTTTGCTTTTATCTGAGCGAGTAGCTCGTATAAATCCTCGACTTCGTCACCCGTCACGGGTTGATGGTATTCTTTATCTGTTGTTTGAGCGTCACCTTTGATTTCGGCTCGATAGAGTGGCAAGTTCATTGCTTTGGCAATTAAATCGATAATCTCATGTCCGACACTTTGATACATATAACTATCGAGTTCATCTAACAACAATGACATGCACAAGTAACATTTCACTTCAATTATTTGTTACCGATATCTTCTTTTGGATGAAGGTTAGCGAGAGCAATGATTTCATGACCATGTCGAACACATTCAATCATATTATAGGTACTATCTTTACCACCACTGGAAGAGAAGACAATTGAAGAGAAATTTATTCGAGAGAAATCCATAATTACCTGATTAGAGCGACGACACGCATGTCGAAAACTGAGTAATAAAAAGGAATGATAAGCGATCTATAAGCAAAAATAACTTCATGCAAGAAGTTGATCTTCAACTATTTACACGTATGGGAAGGAGTGAGATTCTTCGAATGAAAACTGACAGTTTGTCAGTGAAAAAGACTAAAATCATGAATCATCGATTTCAATGGGCAAATGTTCTCATTCCATATGAAAACTAACTCGTATCTCCTGCTGAGGTCGCTATCGCATGAATGAGTCTGCAATTGATACTTCTTGTTCTTTTGTGATATCTTGAAAACAACAATATTTTGTTTAGTCAGATCACGTATTACTTTCATTTTAATAGATTTAGTTAAATTACGAACATTAATGTGAAAAAAGACCAAACACTTCTTGAATGTGTCAATGTTTTTCTTTTCATTATCAACTCAGGAGTAAATAAACAAACAAATAAGGAAAAAAGAGAGATTTACACACGTGCACAATACAAGCATGTGAAAGAAAAATTTCTATGTACAAATTACAGTAAGATAGGCAATATTGATATACACTCAGAATTACATATATGTATATGTGTAAAGGATATAGTAGTGACGAAATTTTAGTCACGAAGAGAGAGAAACTTTCGAGATATCTGACCCACGACGAGAGAGAGAGGAGAGACAAACTCACTGTATAGGCGCGCAAATGAAAGCAAAAGAAAACAAGAATGAATAGGACGCAGATCAACATAAAGAGAATTCCGAAAGAAGAAAAAGGGCAGAACAGAACTCGATTGATAACAAGTCGAAAAT
The DNA here is from genome assembly GCA_905250025.1 of Adineta ricciae. Lineage (NCBI taxonomy): Eukaryota > Metazoa > Rotifera > Eurotatoria > Adinetida > Adinetidae > Adineta > Adineta ricciae. Next base: position 146,653 of record CAJNOJ010000003.1, read on the forward strand.
GTTTCTTTAGATTATCCATCAGTGTGTGTGTGTATTCAGGCTGCTCATTCTCGTTTCTCATAAATCACTTCATACAAAGTCGCTTTCTTATCACCGGAACCGGTCACAATATAGTTGCCATCTTGTGATACATCGCAGCTTGCTACCGATAAACATACTTTGCTCTAAAAGAAAACAATCAGGATTATTCAAATTAGAACTTATTTTCTGTTGCGTTACCTCAAACAACTTCGGTCCATATGGTGTTTTTCATCCGGTTACTCGATTGTCTTTACTTGTTGAAATAAACCATTTACCAGATCGAGTAAATTTCAATGTTAGTACACAAGTTTCATGCGACGTTAAACGATATATTCAATACGTCAATCAAACTTTGTTCTGTGCCAACTGCTAGCCAATTATCATCAGTGGGACAAGATCCCAGGGCGAAGATTTGTGAATCGAATTCAAATTCATGCACTTGCCGACCTTCACGTATATTCCAACAGCGAACAGTATTGTCCAGACCACCCTTCCATACATATAAGCCATCTGAACGACAATTGAACTAGAGTTTACCATCGCCCGATATTGCTAGTGCGTAACACGCCGCTGCTTTTGATTGTATTTTGTCTTTAGGTCGTACCATTGGTGATGAATTTGAATAACTACCACCACGATCTATTGCTGATCCATTAGATCTTATTGATGAACTGATGTTTAGATCCCAAATACATACAGAAGAATCTTTGCCACCAACAATCAATGTTCGACCATCCGGTAGTAGTTTAATACAACGTATGTAAGCATCTCGCTCCTGAATAGATAGGTATTTCATGAATACTTTGCTTCATTGAAAAAGTATTATATATTCTTACCAAACAATCATAGTGACTAAATGGGTTATTCATGGTGAACGGTGAACATCTCCGTTTGCACTTGCATGATGGCCAATATTTTGTTTCAGATCCCATATTTTTACACATCCGTTTCCACCTGTGTAGATATGTTGATTCTAATCCGACAGTTACCGTACAAACCACATCGCCATGCATTATATTGTTTAGTACATTAATACGACGTGGACAATCTGAACTATCAAATGCATCCGACGGAAATGTGTAGGACTGTAGTGGCGATGATGAATCGAGGGATTCACAATAATAAATGTTGTTTCGTTCCATTACGTTGAGTAATATTTCCATTCGTTACAGCAGTCGGCGAAGTAATCATCGACAATGCCTTTGCCGGTGGTTGGGATCGTGATGGAATATTATTTATTAGACTGGGACTTATAGAAATGTTGCCTGAAAAATTATTACCAGGAAATGCCCCATTGAGAGCTAACGTTCGATTGATATCAGCAGTAAAAGCAGTCAAGTTTTCCGGCATGAAGGCACCATGTGACCCGAAGATAGCAGCTGTTGAATACACACACACACTGATCATTTTTATTAAGAAACGGATTCGGCAAAAGGAGGACGGGAAGACATACGAGGCAGTTTCGGAGAATGACGGACGCCACTATTACTGCTGCTGCTACGCGAGCTTCCTTTGTTCGACGATGCGTTTGCTCCTGTTGTAACAGGTGCTGATCCACTTTTTTCACTACCCTACGAATCATACCAAATATGCAACATATACTCAACCAAAATTCTTGTCACGTACCTTTTGTGAAGGCGTGCTCCGTGTTGAACCATTATCACTATGGGGACTTCGACTACTATCATCGTTATTTGATTGTTTATGACGTAAAGCCGAGCTGAGCTTGGATGAATTACCATTTTCATGTGGTGAACGAGAACCATTCGTCATTTGCTTATCATTCTGCAAAGACGACACATTTTGTAACACACTGCTCTATTATTCACTTTGTTTTCTTTTTACCTCGTTCGTATCATCCACGACTAAATCTCCATCACTTCTGTCTCCGTCACTTTCCTAAAGTGAAAACGGAATTATATGTTCATATCATCAGCCCAATATATTATTCCTCTTACCTCGTCCCGTTTCATCTTTTTCGATTCATGTGTATCCAATGGTGAACGACTATGACCTCGATATTTGTCATTGATCTGATGTGGAGAATTTGCACTTCGCTATGAGAACAAAATAAAGACTGTTGATTTTATTTGTTGGATTCACTAGGTTTATACTTTATGCGATGAGGCTGCTGCTGCAGCTGCAGCTTTTTCTGCACGTTCAAGGTTATCTAATATGAAAGAAAACGGTATTCGAGCTCTTCGAGGGTAAATCAAAATTGCATACCTTTTTCATCTTTGAGAAAAGCTTGTTGAGCTGCTGCAGCAACTCCTTGTAAAGCTAAGAGACCAGGCGGCAGGCCTCCAGCACCAGGTAAACCAAATGGTGATCCTGCATGTGCCGCTGATAACGCCGCTAAGTGAGGTGCTTGGGAGTGTCCGTGAGGAAAGCCTGCGCCTTGAGCGTGCATCTGTTGCTGGAAAAAGAAAATCCCAAAGAGAAGTGTTCATTTCATTACTTTACAGGACTACATACCCCAATAATAGCATTCAATTCACCAACTGTCACTTGTTTCGCTCGTTCAAGTGTTGCAGCTACTTGATTTTGTTGCTAAATGGAAGAAAAATAACAACAGGTAATTCTTCCTCTTTCTTTCCTCAACAAGCCATCGAATTTACTTCTTGAGATAGGCATGGAATGATTTGATGACATATTGCTAAGTACCGTTTCGCCAATTCTGATTGTCGATGCATTTCAACATTCAGTCCATAAGACATTTCATAATACTTCGAAAACAAATCAATAACAATAGATCTATCACATTTCATACGAAATCTAATTACCATAACATATTGTCGATGAACTTCGATTTTCTCTTGAGCGAGTTTTTCACATTCGAATTTTAAACTGAAATGCACAAGCAGAAGCTCTAACACAACTCTTCCAAGTGCATAATTTACCTTTGACACTGTTGTTGCATAACACTAAATTCTTTCTTCAATCGTTCACAGTATTCACTTATGCTGAAATCGACCTGTGAAGAACCCTAGAATAATCGATTCAATTCATCAAAGATGTTACCATCTGTTTCGTACCTGTTGTCCACTATTACGTCCTGGAAACATATTTCCACTCGATTTGTCTTGTACACTTGTATTTAAATTACCGGTATGAATCGAACCGGAACCGGTTCCACTACTACTCTTCTTTTTCTTCTTACTACTATTGAAATGTAGTGAGTGATCGTCGTGCAATTTCGATGAATGATTTGTTGAATGCTGCAAGCTGCTATTACCAAGTTTGAGGTTCGTGTGTGAGTGAATTTTGACGGCTTTAACTATTCAGATGCGCACGATGGCGATGTTGAATTAACAACAATAGAAAAGTGAAAAACAACAAAAACAAAAAATGACAATGTCAACATTCACAAACACCGCCGAATATATACGTGAAATGGGCGAAATGCAATTAATGGATCAGAAGTGATTGACAAAGAATATAGTTATAAAGAGAGGAAAAAACGATTTTTTTTCGTGTATGTTTGACTAAATTCGTACAGTAATTGTGTGAATGGATATTTCGTACTTTCTTTCAGCTTCTTATTTTCGATTATTATGAAAAGAAATTAAACAAACACGATGAGGACGACGACGACGATCGACATGTTGCCATGATGTATTTATAGTAATCTAAAATAGAGTAGAATTAAATAAACAGAATACATGCAAATCCAACAAGCCATTCAATTGCGACACTATGCACTTAACGGGTTTTCATCGATCATGATTGTTACTCGAAAAGATTGACTGGATAAGAAAGACGGGGTAGCGGAGAGAGATGGTGATGAGAAGAGAAGAGAAAGACGCGTAGTAATATGTCAGTAATAATATACTAAATAACACGTGGACGAGACAACGATCGCCTTGACAATGACAAATGATTATGAGATCTAATTCTAATCTATTGAAATAGATACTCAAATGACAAACTACTAGCCGCTAGTAGGCATCGAGTTTGTATAAAGAAAAGAATAGAAAGAAAGAGAAGGATATATTATCTTAGAACAACATAACAGCGTGTGTGTATTTGTGCATGAACGACGAACATGTTCTAATCATTTTCTATTAGTTTATGTATATGATGGCCGACGATAGAAAGTAGCAATGCGCGTCACATCGGAAAAAGAATCGACGACGACGATGAAAAGAAGAGAAAATAACCATCATTGTCATGACCTGACGCGGCCGTCTTGTCGGCAATCGTGCCTGCTGTTCTTACTGCTCTGCTAGGACTGCTGACGAGTGATAAGGTTATACACATGCAGGAAAAGAAAAACACACTAGTCGTCGACGACTACGAATAAAAGAGAATACATTTGTCTTCACCCTCTCGACTACAAGTGTCCAATTTACACACATGATGAGGAATATGCAGATAGAGGAATGAATGGACACGGATCGAGAAGGAAAGATACTTAATTAATCGTGATCGTAAAAAGCGACCGAGCGAAAGCGGAGTACAAAGGGCTAGTACGACTACCATCAACTTGCATAGGAAACAACAGAAAAGATCAAAAGTCGTTGTTCATGCTGCATATTTATGCCCAGAGGACATCACGCACCAGTAATAGAATTTAAAAAACGAGAGCACACGATGAAGAACGCGCGTGCTTGTTTAAAATAATTGTAAGATTGAGATCATGCATACATCTATATCTGTATACATCGATGGAGAAAGAGAGACGATGTATGCATTACTGATAGAAAACGATTAGCATTTCGCAGAGGAAAGAAAGAGAAGAAAATGAGAAATTGGAGAAGATGAATCCGTAGTTAGTGGAATAATCCAGATGAATAAGTCTCTTGTCTGCACCGTTGCTTTTATATATCTATTATATTCTTTGACATATGGTCGTATTAAAGAAATACAAATCTATAGATCTAAACACTATTTGATTACGTCAAGTACCATCCAATTAGAAGTAGGTTGATATTGAGCAATTGCACACGTTAATCGTGCTTATTCAATTTAGTAGCTATTAGAAATATTTTTTATTTCTCTACTATTGTCCTACGTGGTAAAAAGAAAACAATAACATTAACAAAGACTTTTCTTTCATCTCACTAGCTCACTAAGCACAACGATAATCAATATGGATGTGTGTGTATATACATGTACACATACACATATTCGTATGTGTGTGTAGATGTACATCAATCTTCGTGCAAATAGTCGTACATAGACGATGAAGGAGAGAGAGAGAAAAAGAACAAGGAGAAAGCGAAGAGCACACGATGCGATAGCCATCACAAATTGTCATGTGTGTCTAAGTTGACTTGTGTACGAATGTATAAATGTATCTCTGTATGTGGCGATATCGTACCTAGCTAATCATCTGAAGGTGTGAGACCACCTGAGAGCAGAGCGTGTGTGTATATATATCTATATACCTATAGGAAGAGCAAAGAGAAGAAGTGGCAACAAGATAGAAAATGAAGATGATGAGTGTTATTGATGACGTGCAAGCATTGTCTAGAGGCTACGGGTTTCTGCTTTCTTCCGATTTCCTACCGTGCTGTTGTTACTATTCTGTTCATCAAAGATCTGAATGAATGAATGAAGCGAAGAAGTCATAGATGAAGCAGAAGAGAGACGAGAAGAAAAACGGAAACGAGCCAAGATTGATGATGATGCTCACAGTAATAAAAGGGTGAGGAAGAGAATGAAGTAGAATGTGCTATGCGACCCAACAATAACGACCTACAATGAAAGAAGACAACGAGTTTAATGATGTAGTAGTGCGAATCTATTACTAATAACGAGAATGAAACAAACCATCTATAACCAGCATGCAACTACTTTCTCATCTTATTCGTTAGCATACTACGATTAACCACAAATGAATGCATGCATGCATGCATACAAAACAGAATGACGAAATGGGGTATGTATATATGTATACATATAAATACATAGATGAAATGTTAACCGGATTGAGCAGCCTGTTCGACTACATTTCTCTTTTCTCATTATTGTTTACTTAGCACACATTCATCTCTCATCTAAATATATATTAACAATACGAGCAATTGTCGTCATTGATAGGTGTTCAAGTCTCTTGTCTTACTCTCATCGTTTTACTATATTTGGATATATATGTGCTTATTCTTCTATTGAGATTTAATTAAGTCAACCAGCTTATGAACTTCTCAAGTGTCACTTTCCTTGCACTTCTTATTCATTCCTACTTGTACATTTATGTGTTCATCGCCTAAAGACATTTTTACTCATCTACTATGTGTCAAAGAGTACAAATAGAGCTTATTCTCTAGGGAGAAAACGAGCAGTTATGTTGAAAGGTATTTATGTGAGTGTAAGTACATCGATCGTTTTCAATATGTACAATAGAAGGGCAATTTCGAGGTGTCAATAAGAGAGAAAGAGAGAAAAACTTGCAATTGCCAAACATAATGAGATTAAATGCATGTATGTATACATATTACGGCTTCATTGTATTGTTAGCATAAGTTGAAAGTATAGTTGTGTTTCTTCCCACTTGGTATTTTTCATCTACATCATTGTCGTCAAATGACACACGCCAGAATGCATTCGTCTTCCGAAAGAGAAGTGCTAATCAGTTAACATGATGCAGATGACGGAAGAAAAGCGTCTGAGACTGGAGACAAAGAAACAAATAAAGAAAGAAGCAGAAAAACGAGTTATATAGAGGTAAGACCAGTTGCTGATAGCATTAACGACGACTATAAAGCGTGTAATATAAGTACGCAAATAATGCTTCGAAAGAGACGAAGAATGAAGCGAGAGAGAGAGAGAGAGGGGAAAAAGAAGTCGCTGAAACGCGTTTACACATTCATGACATCAACAGTAGTAATAATTGACTAGAGAGAAAGAATCATTTCATGCTTTCTAGTATGCGTGTATATATATATGCTCGGTTATACATTCATATACTTATTATTAAGAATGAATAATGATGATAAAGATAACGAGATGGGGAGAGTAGTAAAAAACCGATAACAAATCAGCTTCATCATCAACAACATATAGCAATTAACACTACCTAGTGAGAATGAGCACGACGAAATCGAATGAGAACGAGTGTTTTTCACATCAATTGATCGATAAATTAAACTACTCTAAAGTGTGAAATCAAATAAAAGTATATAATGACAAACTGTAAAAAAAAAGAACGAATAAAATGAAACATGTTTGCTATATGCGAAAATTGACATGTAATGTCGATGAAAAGAAGAATGGAAAGAGAAATTTTAACCTTTTTTTGTTGTATTTCTCTTAAATATAATATTGAATGCAAATATTAACAAAAATTTCGTCCGCATCAGCTTGAAGTAATCCGATTGGTTGATGCGTACCATAGCTAGAACGTACTATGACTCATAGGACAATGTAGCATTCTTATGCATTTTGTCACGAACACAGAAAAATGCATTTGACTCAACAAAAGAATTTTCGAGAGGGAAAACCCGATTTTGCGACGAAAAAATTCTTGTCGTCGATGTCTTCTGACCTTCAATGAATTGTTATTTCGAAACAAGATGGCGTTTGTTATGACTAATCAATGTTACACGTAGACAAAGTATTCACTCATTTTTCTTTTCATAAGTTTTTAGGTAGGTAAGATTAAGTGTTTTGTTGACGACGCATAGTCATGCATTTTGCCCGAGATTTGCACAATGTTTTCATGAATTCAAGTTTACAATAATCTTCCAAGTTGAAGCTTAGGATTTAAGTTGGAGATGAAGAGATTTTTTCTCAAGGTCAACCGAAATCCTCATTTGTCATATTTGATTACCAGCCAGTGAGTGTATTTAGTAATCAAATGCGATTATACAATTGAAAAGAGAATTTTAGTTGAAAATCATGCAAGATAGGATTAGGAATTACGATGAAAGATCTAGATTGTTCGCAATAGCGTTGATAAAAACAAAGAAAAAAAGTTCCTAGCGTTTGTTTTTCTGAGATAATCTGGAAATTATTTCTCTTAATAACTCGATGAATACGCGTCAAGCATAAAATTCAATTTGAATAAATTGAATTATTTTCCGAACAGATGATGTTGTTTTCATGAACTATTTCATTCGTCAGTGATACCGAACATTGAATTTCATTTTCATTTTAGATATTCATGAACAATCGAACCAATTTCGACAATAAAATCTTTCGAAACCGATCACAATTCTTACACAAAAATGATCATTTCTTCATAACTGAAATAGTTATCTCTTTTCTTTCGTAAATTCTTCTTCTTTCCTCTTCTGCGAATAATTTACGTCATATTTGTAATATGAGTCAATTAGTAGGAACAAAACTAACGAGAGAAAAAAAATATGACTCATGATGCCGAATTTCATCATTTCTTTTCTATGGTGTCATTTATATGTTTACATCAGATAACTTCGACAATTACACGGAATGCGACACGTAATTTTTCCTCAACAGACAAGATCTGTGTACAATTGCAATGGATGATCAAGATGCAAATACTTTCGCGCTAAATATTTAATCGATTGTGTTATAGAATATCAATGACTATTATCATTGTCATTACGATGGAACTTTTTTGGGTAAAAGATTTAATACATGTCGATTGCGTCAAGTTTATCTTGCCTCACGTAAAGATAAAAATGTCATATCGTGAATAATCTCTTTGCTTATGGTAACGGTCATATTTTCGTGGTACTATTTCGAAATAGTAAAGGAACTTGTTGTTTATTCTGTCATCTATTCAAGTCACTGTTCAGATGTATAAGAATATCGATTATTTATTTCCTACTGAAGATCGACATTAGTCGGTCGAGTAAAGGAAACTTCAAGTTCATACGTCATTGTCTGTTATGCGTAGGTGTAGATCATTTGCTTTTTCTTTCGTGATAGAGCATAAGACAGGCGAATAAATATGCAATGAATATTTGTCTCGGTATATTTTTTTCCAGCGAAATTGTAATAAACAGTAACGAAAAATGTGATGCTTGAGTTTCTTTTTTTCTGTTTTACATATTCGTCCGCTTCAGCGAGTAAATGCAAAAAACCAATTTTTTTTCTTCTCTTTCTTTTCTGTTTTCTTCTCATTTCTCGTTGACGACAACAACTAACAACGCAAAAAAATAGTTGTTATTTTGCGTTTGATACTCAACTACATTTTTTCAATCTAGCCGATGATATTACTTCTCATTTTTTATCAATTATGTTCTTACATTTCGAATTTTATGTGAATAGATGCTAGATATCTATTTACTTTGCAAGGATTGAACACATACGGAGAAATAACGAAATCTTTCTTTGTTTTAGATATATACATTGAAGCTCTAGTCATTTGATTATTAGATCAAATCGTCTCTTTGAAAAGCTTTGTTCCAAATCTGATATTCATATCGACACAATTTGTAAGTTTAGTCTGAATATCATTTCTAATCATTGTTTCTTCGATCGATAGGTTATATCAGTCTTCATAAGATCAAAACAACCGATTGACATTTTCTTTGGATTGTTTGACACAAAAAAAGGATAATGACAATGCCAGCGACATTGGTTTCAATTGCACCTAGCCATATGTCTACGAATGCAAGCAATATAGTTAGAAACAAATATACGAATGAAGAAGAAATCATTTTAGCTTTGGCAGGACAGTCTTCTGAATCTCGTCTGTCGCACTCACAACAATTAACCAATGAATCAGAGAGTAATGCAAATCGAGTGATAGGAAAATATCGCATACCAAAAAAAGAAAGGTAGGTTAAGTTCGAAAGAATTCTGTCTGTTACTATTATACGTTTTGATATCGGAGTTTTTTGTACAAATTTTTGTCAGATTTTTCGCAGATCAAATAATATATTTTATTTTGTATGATAACAAATAAAATCAATGAAGCAGATGCTCTGCCGATCAAGGATTTTATCGCTGCGATGATCTCGATGTGCCAATCTAATGCCATCTTTATTTTTTTTTCTTCAGGAAACCTGATGTTGTCTCACCAGTTGACACTAATCAAGTGCAGTCAAAAATGAATACAACTACTAATCAGCCAACCGATGAATCGAATGCTCAAATTGCAAAGAGGAAGATTTCTCTCAATGATTACAAAGTGAATAAACGTGTGAAATCAAGTGATATTGTACAAGGCTCAGCAGCAGACGTTGATATGCGAATGGATACAATGGAAAATAATAAAGTATGAAATTTCTTTTGATGAATGCGAAACCGGTACTAAACGCAGTCTTGTCTGTTCTCTTCTAGAAATCCTCACCAAGATCTATGAACAATACTTCGTCGTCTCCTTCTGAACAGCGACCAATAGTTAGTCCAAAAGTGGAAGATAATAGTGCGAGTAGAGGTATGACGATTTTGACAAAATTGTACGAAATCTATGATCTATACATCTGTTTTTTTTTCTTTTCCATTCTAGATTTAGTGACAAAGAGTAATTTGAGCGAACCAGGAGTAAAGAAATTAATAAAAAAGAAAGTAGTTTGGGCCGATGAAAAAAATAAAGCCCTTGTACAGACATCGTTTTTTGAAGTAGACCGTTCTGAAATGACAGATATGCATGCATTTGCACGTCAATGTGCAGAAAATATGTCTATAGCGCAACTCGAAAAACTATGGGAACGTGATCTTCGTAAACAACGAAGTTTACAAGATGTTAACACATTTGATAATAATGATAAACAAGTTTTACCTCCATTACCAACTTTAATACGTATTTTATTACCGGATGCCATAACAACGCCAATAGTGAAGTCACAGGAACGTGCCGTTCAAGAAGAACGTGAAAAAAGTGTTTTACAGGCTCTTTTCATGCGGCCATTTTTACCGGATAGTCCAAGTGAACCCGATGGTGATCTTCTTGGAAGTAATACGATTGAACGAAATAAACCCAAAACAATACCATTGGAAGATGTAAGGATAAAAATAAATAACACAAAGATTTATTTGTGTAATAAACGATGGAAATATCTCGTATATAAAATGAATGAAATCAGAAGAACGACTGATGTTTACTGGAATGAATTTTGTAGAACATTAGCAAAGTTCTACAGATGATTCAATTTAGTAGTGCTTAGATATGCTGCTAAATGACGATTGTTCTCTGTTTTTATTTCATGCCATTCGTTATTACCTTTGCTACGGTTTCGAATGTTTTTCTTAATACTCACTTCTTTTCAGAGAGTTTGATCAAAAGCTGGTTATCTGCCATTAATTGAATCTTTATAGTAGAGCAGTAATTATCACTGAAATGAATATTATCATTGACTGTTGATTCTCTTATCACATGTCTATTACATTCCGACAGCAGTATAAAATCTTCATTTCGATAATCTCTCGTAGTTTCACTGAAACCTCTTCATCTACTTTTGTTCTCATCTTTTTCTATCAATGAGAATCTAATCTGATATTACATTGAATACAAGGAATATGACTCTATTAACCTTATATTTTCTTTTTAGAATACCCCACCATCCGAAACAAAACTGTCACCTTCGAATGCTAATCAAGAATCTACACCCACGAATGTCACTGTTGCTCCTGCAAATCCATCACAGCCAGCAGTCGTACCAAGTTCTTCGTCGTCGTTATCATTCGACAATTCGTTATCTCCTGAAGTTGCTCAAATCCTTGAACGCGCAAAAGGCAACATACCATCGACAACAGTAGCTAATCCATCAATAAATCCACCTGCAACATCGATTCCAGCTGCCAGTATTGCATCAACGCTATTTTCTGCTCTATTCAACCTCAAACGATCGAATGGAATGGAATCGGCAACTGGTACACAGATTTCTTTTTGTTTCCTTTCATCAAATTTACATGACTATTTTCTACTTTTAGCACCACCAGCCAATTCGGTACCAAACTTTCCGCTTAATTTCAACGTGGCACCGCATCCGCCTCTGCCTACACTTTCTATGAACCCATTATTCGCAAATGTTCTATCATCGGGACTATCTCTACCTCTATCCTTCAGTAAGTAATTCATTGCACCATTGTACGTTATTAAAATCCTTTTCATTTTATTTAGATAACCCGCTGCTCCAATTGCCGTCGGCAACGTTCAATATTCCAAATTCAATCCCATCAGCAACGCCAGCTGTTGATACAACTACTAATTCGAATTCAAATGATATGTTCCAAACTTCAACAGTTCCCTTTGGTGCAGCATCAAATCAAAACTTACCAACGCGGTTCAATCATAACAGTAACAAAAACGAACGTCAAAACCACAATTTTCGCGGGCACTCCAGAGGATATGGTTTTCGTCGCGGTTTCAATAACAATCATCCACGTCGAGATTTTCATCAAAAGCGAAACAATTACAACAATAACAATAACAACAACAACAATAATAATAATCGAAATGGTTTTTCATGAAATACAAGAATTTCCATGAAAAAGATTTAGATTAGTTAACAGAAAGATGGGTATTTATTAACTTGACTTTGTTTTATTTCTATAATATTGGTTTTCTTTTTCTTCTTGTCAACTATTACTCTATATTGAAAACTATTTTTGTCTTTCTTGATAATTCTTGTTTGTTTGTTTGTTTTTCTTTTGTATATTTTACAGAAAAACCTTCATCATTCTTTCGATAATCAGAAACAAAAGCATTCATGTTCATTAAATTTTTCGTTTCCTGTCTATTATAAACTATTTACATTTTGTTCTGCACAGCAATTCTTACTAAGAGATTGAGGGTGGGGGGATGTTGAACTTGTCAGTACGGCCGTTTCAATCAAATTTTTCACTCATAATGATTCGTGCATTCATTTGACAAGCTGTAGTTGAAAAAAAAACGAGGCGTCAATGTTTATTTGCGAGTAAAAAAACTAATATTATTAACAAGAAGAATTTGCCGGGTGAATGTCTTCTTCCTTGATTGCAATTATCTGTTTTACAACAAGTTACATCAAAACGAAGAACACCGGCCACAATCGTTTGTTCTTTACAGTTCTTTGAACACGCTTTCGCGATAAGCACTGCACCGGGCAGTTGAATTCGCATCTTTTGACAACTATCTGCGTTTGGCGTTGTTGACGCACATGTTGAATTCGTATCGGTTCCATCGTATTGATCTTGACAGTTGATACAAGTGACACAACTAGTTGGCTGAGCGTTAATTTCAAGAAAAACTACATGGAAAAAGAGATCTATAAGCTGATAAATTTCGTTTTAATATATAACATACGTAAAAGATTAATTAAAAATCCAAGGATGACTTTTGAGTGCATCTGTTCGCTGATGACGATCGTGCAAGTCAAAGTAGAAGAAAACAAACCGATTCGTGTCTGTGATCGACTAAATATACTCATTTTTTTTCTTCGTTAGAAAAAAAGTCGAGAGAAAAACAAAAATTTCCTCTCTTCTAATAAGACAATTAGTTTCCTTTTTCTTTTCCTATTGTTGCTGTTAACATATAAAATCTTTATTTGAAGTATTTATGTAAATTTCATACATGTAGACACGTAATTTGTTTAGCCTATGTACAATAATTGAACAAGAAAGAAGAGAAAGGGAGATGATAGTCTACATCACGAAAACAAGAGAATATAAATATTACAAAAGTTCTGAACCTGAACTTCGTCGTCGTCGTGAAAAGAATTTACTCCATGACGCGATCGTTTTGCTATTTAATACCCAGCCCGAAGAAATAATGCCAATTGCTAACATGCAAGTATATTTTATCATGAATATTTCATAGCGTGGACGAAGTTTTTGATTATCATTGATTTGACAATCTCGAATATTCGTGCAAAACTTTTGTTCCACTTTCCATGTTTGTAACCAATTCAGATAGTTCTTTTGTTCATAAAATAAACAGATAATCAAGATGACTTGAGGAATTATATAAACAACACTGAACGTTCCAATGCGAACCATGAAACGCTCGAGTTTATCGGTCTTTGTTCCTTCGTGTTTCATAACTGTACGAATTTTAAATACAGATATAAAACCACTCAGAAGAAAGCATAAACCAACACATAGAAATATACAGATGGGCACGAGGATAAAACCACGTTGAACATTAGGATCGTTTAAGCCTGTATAACAAACGCCTGTTAAATAATCACCATCCATTGAACGTTTACTGATTAGTGCAACACTTAAACATGCTGGTATACCCCATGATGCTAAATGAAAATAAACCGATTGAGATTCGATGGCTTCATGACCCCACTTCAAGCCGGCTGCAAGAAACCATGTTAATGTTAAAATAACCCACCAAATCATTGATGCCATACCAAAATAGTAGATCAATAAAAATGTTAATACACACAATTTATTATGTGTACCTTGCACAAGAAATCGCGTTTGGCCAGTGTAGGAGAATTCTTCGGTATTACAAACAATATTCGAACCATAGAAATAATCAACGAAACCGCCAACATAGGCACATGCGACTATGAAGTAACAGATCGACAAAAATAAGATCGGTCGTTCAGGATAACGAAAACGTGATAAATCAATAGAATATGTTATGATGGTGAATAAAGTTGATAGTAAACATAGAATAGCTAATACACCAACATAATGACGTACCAAATAGACTTGATCAGTTGTAAATAAACTACGATTGCAGGGCATTGCACAATTGAGATCGTTATCAAGTTTATATTTTAACTCGGGTTGTGTCGTACGAAATTCTTTGGTACATGAATCATCTGTATAGAAGTCATCTCGAGATGATATTATTTGTTGATTTTGATCTTTCGGTGCTTCAAAACACGGCTGTTCAGTCGGATATTGAGGACAACGAAGTGCTTGAGGCCAAGAGTATCCGAATTGTTTCATAATAGATTCACAACCACGACGTGCTTCTTCACATAGGTTTCGGCACGGTTTAAGTGCGCTCACTAAAAATCAACGTAGACAATGCGAGAAAATTCAATAAAAACCAAAACCGTCGATCCTTACAGGTCGGTAATGGTGCACAGATAGGCGTGTAAACACTGCAAATGAAATACTTCAAAGATTTAGAACAATTGACATTGAATAATGGAAGAAAAAATGCCATATCATAATCAGCCTCTGGAAAAGAAATCATCAAGCTTGACGAAAAAAAAAGAATTCATTTCTTACCTTCTGCTCGCGTATGTCCAAGAAGATTGGGAAATATTGTCATATTCCATGGCATTGATGCACATGGCCGTGTACTACTCATTTCAACGCATTGATTAAGTGTTCCACCATTCGACGAACTTGCGCCCATAGGTAATTTGGAAAAGAAATCATTTGATTGACAATGTAGAATAATTAGGAAGAATAAAAAGATATGAAGATGCATGAATAGATATTCTACAAAAAAATATTACAAAAGTAAATGAAGTTTGTTCGGAGATACTCCGTATGAAATTGATAAATGCTAGTGTTGCTCCCTCTTCCAAGATGATATCTTCGTCTTGTTTTGTTTTTTTTTCGTTGGATATATTATATCTAACTTCGACAGAACAGAAGGGCAAACTAAAAATCGATCCGTCAGTATAGCTCGTGTGTCCTGTCTATTTTTCTCTCTATCGAACGTCGAACAATTATATGTGTATATATGCGTGTGTGCTTGCTGTGTCCAATGTATGTACAAATGAAGCATATATTGACGAGGGGCAGAAGATGATGATGATGGTTGGGTGTTTTCGACCTATTGGATGGAGAGGGATGAACGTTTATAGAGAAAAGACAAACGATGAAGAACGAAAGGAACAAGATGATGTTGATGATGAGAAAGAAAAATTGAAGATAAATGGATTTTCGAATGATGAGAGGTCATATAGATTAGAATTCGAATAGGTGAGTTTAATCGTTTAAAAACACATTATGATCGATTCTATTTTGATATTTATTGTGCTTGAGAATTATTTAAAGTTGAACGAATTTGTTTTTCTTGAAGAAATTGGCAATCGAAGTCGATGACACAGAATTGAAAAGAAATGTCTGCAACGAATCTCATTCAACAGTGAGAATGTTTCATTCATCGTCCGAATTCTCACCGCAAGCAATCCTATAGATGTATAGTTTATATCAATAGACGGAACATAAACAAATGATCACATTGTCTATTAGTAAACGTATCGTTCCAGTGAAAAAATGTGTCTTTCTCTCAATGAACCTTCACATATCATCATCACGCGTAAATGACGCAAGAAATTCTTTGTTGATATAATATCAATATCGTTTCCTGTCGATTGTTCCATCACAGAAGAAAATTGTCATGAAATTGTGAAAAAAATTCATGCACAAGTGTAGCTTCATGTCTACTTGAAATTCACAGATAACACATGCATGATAAATAATTGTACTTTCTCATCGAATGTTTATTCAACTAAGAAAACAAACGAAATACATATTATATCGATGTATCTTCAACACATAATCGGAACAGTTCTTCGAATTTGTTTTTATCAACATCAGTGATAATTTCGACGTTCGAGGCACGTTTAAAATGTCCATACCAATCCGATATCATATGACCAGATGCTACTGCACCAAATGGTTCAACGCACGCATAGACATGTTTTACTTCCTTAATTATTGATTCGTCTAGTACACAAGCCATACAAACAGCATCGCACGAATTGAGGCCCGTGAAAAGTTCAGGATCGTTTTCGATGGTTTTAGCGAAATCAATTAAAAATTGAGATATCTCGATGAAGAGACGAGTTCTAGTCGTGTGTTTTTTACGAAGGAAGTCTGTTTCCAGTTTTTCGAATGGTATTGTTGACATACAGGTTAATTCGAATGTAATAATTCGCATTTTAGTTTGAAATTCTTCTAAAACTCGTGAAGCAGCTAACGGATCAGCAGCAAAGTTGAATTCGATACCAACTAAAACAATTTTCAATCTACATTTGAAAGAAAATAAACAACAGAATCTTATTTACTTGACAGTGTCTGAAATTTTGGCACTGTACAATTGCCACCCATGATATAAAGCGTTTTCAAATTTCGATTGAAATCCGGATCCAGTCGATGTGCAAGAAAGATGTTTGTTAATGGTCCAATAGCAGCAACAACGAGCTCCCCTTTATTTTCTCGAGCGAGACGTGTTAACGCAACGGCAGCTGGCTCTGCACTCAGTAGATCTATATCGATATGTTTGTCTCCAACAGCATTACCAAAACCATCTTCACCATGCACGTGTGGTGCATACTTTTGTCGGCCATCGATTGCACGATCAGCACCACGAAAAACTGGAATATCCGTTCGATTGAATGCATGTAAGAGATAATGAACATTACGGATACCATTGACTAACGATGTATTTCCTGTAACGATACTGATACCAAGGATTTGAACATTTGGATGTGATAGAGCCATCATTATTGCATGGCAATCGTCAATACCAGGATCAGTATCGATGACTAATTTCAAGGGATTGGTTGGTGTATTCATCTGAAAATCAATTTATTTTTTTTTTGGAATCAGTAGTTTAATAGAAGAGAAGGCCATGATATCATGACGTCTCTCAAATTTCTCGATTAAACATATTAGTTCATATTTCTCTCTAGTATAGAGAAACCTAATCTTTTAATGTTATTTGTTCCTGTACACGTAGAAGATACAAATACTTCGAACTACGTGTGATTAATTTAGACAAATATGTCTCCTAAAGGAGAACGAGAGTTTCTTTTCAAAAAGAAAAAAAGTTGAAAGTATCCTTTCGTCGACGTTCTTCTTTATCTTTATTACAATCTCATTTGACGAAATCAGATATTTACAAACAGAAGGTAAACAAAAGGAATAGAAAAAAACCCAACATTTGAATGATTTCAAAGTAATCGATAGTACATCTCCTTTTTATTTCTTTATCTATCTAATCGAAACGATAAAGACAGGAATCTTTTCAAACGATATTGTTCGCCAGCGACATATACAAGTGACACTATCGCATTGGTTAAAATCCGCTTCTTCATTTCTCCTCTCGGAACTGAACAACAGAACAGAACAGTAAAAACACAATCAAATTACGATTTAAATCACATTTCTTCTATTTCTTCAACGATAAAAAAAAATGGATATTCACATAGTTAACACAATCTTACGCCTATGTTCGGAACAGCAAACGTGTCTTTTCGAAGTAACTTATCTCTGTGATTATTGTCTGGAACAACGTATATGCACAAATTCGAAACATGTTTTGGCGAGCATTAGAAATTATATGGAAATATTTAAGATTAGTCACGATCGAAATCGAATAGAATTCTATATGCCGGTTCGTATTGGGAAACGATTAGAAAAGAGGTTTTTTGTTTCATTTCAAGATTCTTTTCAGTTTGAAATCTGTCGAAGTTGTAATCCGGATAATTCATGTCAGATCAACAATGGTATATGTCCAAAATTACACGTGTGCTATGATTATTTCTATACAAGTTCATGCCGCCGATCTCTCAATTGTCCCTATCCACATAGTTTAACACAGAAATCTCATGGAAGTACTCTCAGCACATTGAAGAATTTGGATTTAGACGCGCTAACGAAAGCGTTCAAAGTTTATTGTCAATCGAAGGTAAAAATCATCTTTTCCCGGTTCATCTGCTTTCATTTCGGTTGCTGTTTTTGTAGAAATATTTGCAAAATCATAATTCATCTGGCATGTTTCAAACAAGAGGCGCACAAGCGATTCCATTGTTATCGGTGAATAATAGTTTAAATCAATCGTCAACTTCCTCCACGAACACTTGGCGACTGACGAACACACCACAAATCAATTCGAATATATCCTGGAAAACGAATCAACGAATGACATTTCCTTCAAAACCAGTACTTCCAACACAGCCACAACAGAGAGTGCATTCATTTTGTATGTAAATCGAAGAAAGAAACCGAAAACTGACTTTATTTAGCGGCATTTTTAGTTGGAAAAGGTCTTCAGATATGCTGGACACCATCACAGGACATTCAGACACATTTTATTGAAGTGGTCTTTAGTAATCAAGACAAATGCGATGGAGGACCTATACGTACACATAGCCTCTACAAACATCTAGGAATCGCTCAATTATTCTATCAGAATACTGACAGTAAACACGAAAAGAAGAAAATAAACGGAATTTTAGAAACAAGTTCATGTTTTAGTTGTCGATCGGGTGGTCAATCGTGGACCTGTCATATTTCAATCGTTTACATTTACATCGCGTC
The DNA here is from genome assembly GCA_905250025.1 of Adineta ricciae. Classification (NCBI taxonomy): domain Eukaryota; kingdom Metazoa; phylum Rotifera; class Eurotatoria; order Adinetida; family Adinetidae; genus Adineta; species Adineta ricciae. Next base: position 165,781 of record CAJNOJ010000003.1, read on the forward strand.
GTCTGCAACGAACGATAGATTCTCGTCATTTGTGTTTTCTAAACATGTCTATTAATGCATCGCATATTCCACTATATATTGATACTGTTTCCATGCCTCACAAGACAAATCATTTCGACTTTTATCAAGATGATCAACAGACCATCGTTGTTGAATACAATGAAGATGTTGGTAAGAGACAATTAACTATTCTCTCGCAAATTTTCTTTTTACATATGTTTTATCCTTGAAGATTATTCAAAAATTTCTTCCAATGTTCGCAGTCATCCAGAATGCGGCAAATTATCGATCAAATGCATACAATTATATCATCCTGAAACTCTATTAATTGAATATGATCAAGAGTACTCGGAATGTGATATAAAAAACTTGTTTAAAAACGAACGAATCTTTCATATCAAAACCTATGCACATTGTGCTTTCGTACACTTCTATTGTCATGATGGTAAATCGTATACGAAACAAAGAAAACATTGACTCTCGTTGTTCACTCTTTAGATCTTATACGTTCGATGAAAACATCATTCAATGATCCTATTCGTGTAACACCAATTTATGTGGAGATTTATTCGCAACAGCATCTAGAGAATTATCTGAAACGACGTCAAAGTGAATTCAAAAGTAAAGTAATATCCGTGCAAAATGTAATACCATTGATAATGAATGACGAAGAAGCATCATCTCAAATTGAATCACATTCGACAAATTGTCAAGGATCAGGTTGACAAACACAAATCTTGTCTTTATTTCTATCTATTATTTCTTTGTAGAAACTCCGCCGAACGAATGTGAACCCGTGATTGAAGGAAATATATCTCCACTCAAACCAACGGAAGGAACAATTGCTAGTGAAGAAAATCCAGCCAGTAATAACGATGATCATTTGAATGAAAATTTCATAAATGATATTCTGGGCAGCGATGATGATTTTCATGATTTACCTTCGGAATTCGACGATGATGATCTACTTCTCGATGAGACAGTTGATAGCAATGGTGATATGGAATTTTTACGTAGTGCAGCAAAAAATTTAATGTCGTCATTAGCGGAAATGGAAGCAGCCAGCAGCACTGCGAATACACTTGATGCACCTCATTCGCTTTTATATGGTGACGATTATGTCATAACAATCAAGAGTCGTCGCTTTGCAATAGCTTTTCTCGACTACACACAATTCCGTGTAGAGAAACAGCGCAATCCAGATAAGTTCCGTTTACTTGCGACATTGAAGAAACAAGCGAATAATAATCAGCTCAATCAGAAAAAACGAAAAGATACAAAACAACACGAGGAGGATATGCCATCGCCAACGCCAAATATTGCACCCGACCTCTTACTAGCAACGGATACAAAATCCACCAAGAAAAAGCGCAACAAAAGAAGTAAGAAGAAGAAAAATACGCCGAGTAATACAACTGATACTAAAGGTACAATTCAATGACCAATGGTGATGTTATAAAAGAAACAGATTGTGTTGTTGTTTAGACAAATCTGAAGCGATCGTTGAATCAGGTAATGACGGTGAAGATGACGAAGACGACGGAACTACTCATGTTCTAAACAAACAAGAATATACGAAAAATGATTTTCCCACTCAGCGACTACCACATGTTTATCTTGATGATGATCTTAAGCCATGTATTTTTGTTACCGGTGAAGAACATCATGACGAATATGGACATGAAATGTTTGAACATGACGATTGGCATAATATCGTTGCTGGAGGAAAGCCAGTTCCTGTTTCGAAGAAATCCAAAAAACGAAAACCACAACCGTCAGTTGAGTCGACTGAACAGGTCAGATTTCATCGGTTTTATTCCCTCAAACAGTCGATTTTATTCTAGATTATACCTCCAACGCCAACTGTTTCCAATCCTCGTCCACAACCATCAGCAACTGATTCAAACTCGTTGATCATCCCTTCAAACTGTCGTGGTTTTCTTCATCAACCGAAGCTTTATGAAACATTTCGTCTACGTCTGCGTCGTTCGTATCCATCGATAAATATTCATTTTAATCCTGATACCTACACGATAGTCATCGATGGAAACATCAAAACAAATGTTCAACAATGCCTTCAATATCTCCAAACACTTCAAACATACAAGCATTATCTTTCCATTCCGCATATTGATTTTCCTCAAACAACAGTGACAAACATTGTTCGAATGCAACAATCAACTGCTCAAGTTAAGCTCATACCAAATGCTGACTATAATCGAATATTTCGTTCAGTATATCGCTTAATAGATTATCAATTGAAACAACAGTTTGCTCAACAGCAATGCATTTATTGCCGACGATCGAGAAACCAGTTTCGGATAACTTATTTAGAATTTTCGTGTGAAAAACAATCGACCAAAGAAACGGATGAGTCAATTCAACAACGCGTTCTCCAATTGTTAAATACGCGGTTTAATTACATTGCTGTGGCGTTATCAGCTGATTTATTAAGAACGAAACGTTGGGGAACGTTTTATAAAAGCTTGACTGATCATAAAGATATCAATAAGACATTATTGATACGAAAAGTCGATACCATCATACAGGTTTATGGTTTACATGCGCATGTACAACAGATACAAACATTAATAACGAAATTTGTCGATGTCAATCGCTACGAAACTGATGTGATCGAAATTGAACAGGTAGATTTGAAAAGGAAACAACAACATTAGAAAACATTTCTCTTTAGGCGAATGGAATATTTTCATTGTTTGAAAAAGATTTTCATGAAATGGAAAATTTGGATTTGTTCCGTGAAGCAGAGTTACGTTTTATCTATTCCCAACGACGACATACATTGTTTTTTCAATGCTTTCAAGACAAATTTGAAACAGTGAAAAACCGTATAGAAAAATTGCGTAGTCAACTATCAGCCATTGTTTTACCGGTGAAATCACCGATTCTCAGTCGATATTATTCGAGATCCAATGAAATTCAACGGATGGCTGGTATGATGAAAGAAGCTTTATTCTCTAGTCTTGTCGTATTCTTGTTTTGTATAGCAACATCATCGTGTATTATTACTGTCGAGAAAAACACAAATGCAAATCGACTAAATGGTAACGATAAAAAAGAAGAGTTCTTCGTTGTTATTTTATTATTTTTATTGTAGATAATTTAGTTAATCTAAAAATCATCGGCCGTTCAACAGATAGCTTAATAAAAGCGCAACGATTGATCAAAGATTTTGAAGAACAAAAATATTCCATACGTAAAATACACAACAATGATATTCATTTATTCAATGATCAAGACGTATGTAGAGAAAATAGGCCTATCTCGATTTAGAAATATGTATCTTGTAGAGCGAAGCACTTCAGAACGAATGTGGAACATGTAATGTCTCGTATACAATTGATCAATCGAATAACATCATTGAGCTGGAAGGTCTTTCCGGTGATTTTATACAAATTGAGAAGGTCATCAAAGATTTGTGTTTGGGTGCGGCCCGACGTGCACTCGACGATCTACTATATTCTATCCAATGGGTATATTATGATACAACCACAGGTAACGCCGTTGCCTTCGGTGAAGCTATCAAACAACAACTAGAAAATTGTTACATACAAAAACAAAAAGGAATTGTAAGAGAAAAAAGGTGATCGATCGAAATGCTTATGTAGTCTTGAAACTGTAGGTGAATTTAAGAGATCGTAGTGGTCATGCGCATATGTTTGATTTGGATCAAATGATTGAAATCATTCCTGATAGAAATTCTTCGATACGAATGAAAATCGAACGTCGAGATTTGAAAAGTAATCCTTTTTCCAATTGTTTTCTTCTCGTTTTCCTATCGGATTTATTAAAGATCCTCAATCAGTACAATTACCAGTATATTGGGCATCCATGACAAAGCCGTGGGATCGAATACTTCTTGCTAGAAGAGATGATGCCAATGAATGGAGTACGATTTTCAATCAAAAAGCTGATAATTTCTCATCCTATCTCTTTTTTTCCAGAAGTCAATGCAGAAATCCAAAGATTACTCAGACTACAGTATATGTTGCCGGAATCCTGGATTGTTGAAGTACGTAATTACAAAAAAAACATGAATCGTTCGAACATATTCCACCTTCTTTTCATAGGTTTATCGTATACAAAATCCACGTATATTTCAGCAATATGTTGCTCATCGAGAAAGTTTTGCTGCACGCTCACAAGCTACTGAACGAGTTCTTTATCGTCTAGCTCAAGATAATCTAGTAGACGACGTATGTGCTCATGGTTTCAATCAATCACATACGGATTCTGCTTGTAAGACATCGAATTTCATCCACAAGATACACATTATTCTTTCTATTATTAGTTTCTGTTTATGGTCATGGCTGTCATTTCTATTGTAAAGCGATGGATATCGCTCGTACAGCGACTCTATTAGCAAACAGTCAACAAATCATTCCTATTCATATACAACAACAGCAACAACAGACGCCAACAAAACCATCGATAAGATTTTTATTTGTTTGCAAGGTTTTAGTTGGTCGATATACTCGTGGTGAAGCATCGATGAAAACTTGTCCATTGGGCTATGATTCCCTAGTTGATAATATTCATTCACCCGAAGTTTTCGTTACTCACCATGACGCACAAGTTTTACCTGAATATCTCATTGCTTATCATAGTGCTATTTTCTAAACTAGATTTCTACTTTGCTGTCGCTTTTTTTCCTACTACATGTTTGTTTCCTTCTTGCTCAAAACTGTTAAGTGATTTTTCACACATCGTGATTATGATGAAGAGAACAGTCGACAAAAACATTTTTCGTTTTAGTTCTTCGTTGTGATATTTGTTTCTTTCCATGAATGTACATACATTAACAATTTCATAAATAAACACGAGCAAAAACAAGAAGCAAACAGTGCCGGTATAAATAGATTTATATACTTCATAACAATATAAAAAACAAACGACAACAACCAACAATTCTCAAACAATATTAGCTGTCTTTCTTCCGCAAAGACACCATATAATCAAACCTAGAAAGACGCAACATAAGCAATCGCAAAAAGTGAAGAAAAAAAAGAAAGTACATACCACCAATTGGAAACAATACGATGATAAGAATCCAGAGTAATTTTCCAGCAATGCTACGATCAGATTTCAAAACATCGACGATAGCGATGATATCAAGAATCAAAATAATCTAAGTGAACGAAATCAATCTTTCCATATTTTCCGAATCCGTTTAACTTACGAGACCGGCAATACCACCACCAATACCTCCACCAAGCTCAATGGCACGATCAGCAGCAACAAAGGGTAAGATGTATAGAAATGAAACAAAAATAACCGACAATGGAACAGATAATGACGATGCCATGACTGAGTTCAGTTAGTAACAAAAGACACAACTGGAGTTTTACACGAATAAAATCTCGTTTGTTAATATAACCGTAATATTCGTTTTTTGCACACACTATTTATCTGACTATGTGTGTGATTAATCAAAAGAACTCTTTGATTTATTTCTTATCTTTGAGGTACAAATTACATTTACAAAGTTAACAGCAAACTTATTTCTTTCGTTTCTTTAACTCTTCAGTGAGACAGCATTGCAATGCACTCAACAATTCACTTCATCGTTAGTAAAGATATGAATGCGAACAAAACGTAAACTTCGCCTTTAAAATTTAGTCAAATAATCTACTGATAACGCTGTACTGAGTATACTTTCACGTGTTCTTTGTCCTCCTGCAATGCCTCAGAATATTGTTACATAGCTTGTCTTGTTTTCTCGTTCTACTGGCAATAATTTACATCTAACTTATGATCAGCTCAGAAATTAAAACTGCATAATTACATAGTCATGCATTTCATAATATAAATAAAATACGCGTATAAATCATTTGATCGTCGAGTGTCTGATTCGTTCTCATTTTTCAAACGAAAGGCTAGGTGGAATGCGTGCTATTCAATGTCATAAAATTTTTTCCGAGCCATTAAGCACATTTCGCTCAAAAGCACAGAATAAAGGTATGACTTTACTTTTAAAAACATGACATAACGGTAGACGCATCAGATGGTCATGGATGATTAGCTAGGTATAATGATGACAAAACTATCGTATATAAACAAGAAGAGTATGCACCATTGTATATACATACATATTCTTCTGTATCTATTCAACATATGGCTACGCACCATTCCAGTACTTCAAAAAAGAAATCTTCTCACCATGGTCAGCATGCTGCTCGCGATGGTCATACAGGAATGAGTTTTGAAACGGAACAACATTTCGTCAATGTGAGAAATAAAATCGCACATTATGTGGATGAACAAGAAGCATTCGAGTATGAAGCCGATTTAGTGTCACGTCCAAGATCTCGTTCACATAGACTTCGTGATTTCTTCGATGAAATTTTCGTCGATGGAAAACCCGTATCGAAATCACAAATAAAATCATCAACGCCAATGGCATCGCGAAAAGATCTTGCTCGTCATGATTTCAAAACGCCTCAACCTGTCCGTCGAGAGAAAAAACAACCATCTAAATCACATGCTAAATAATGTTACATTTCAGTTAGTTTAATGTTTGTTTTTATTCTGTTGAGCGATGGCCATTGACCACAGAAAACGGTCATCACAGTCAAATGTTTTTTTTTTCATGTAAATTATATATAAACTTTTGAGAAATTTCAATAAACAGTCAAACCTTATTCGTCCCACAGAACATATTAAAATGACACCCATTAACACTTCGATATTTTTTCATATTCTTAAGTAAGTGTGGCAATATCAATAAATTGAATTCCAGGTCGTATTGATTGTATACTGATTAATATTGTTTTCGATTTTTCAAGCGAAAGGAGAGTGTATTTAGTGATATCATATTTCTTTTCAAATTGAAAAATAAAAAAACAATGCGTGGTGAGTATCAACGTAACTTATCTTGCATCTGTTGCCTCCGCATTTGACTTGTTAATTCAGCTGTTCGCCTTTGTCTTCGATATTTTCTGTAGGTTGAGGACTGTTTCTCAAGAACAGATAACCAAGTCCAATGATGAGTATGTTATATTACTCCTTTCTTTACATTTTTCAATTACGCCATTGAATTTTTTTTCCATAGTCTTCTCATTATGGGGTTTAATTATTGGAGCTATTCTATGTCTATCTTCATTAATTACCTTTGTCAGCATTTATTTACGTAAAAGATTCAGACGCGATAGTGTTTGGCAAGCATCAACAGATGTACATACAGTTATCTCATCTGAACCAGTATCCAGGTAAGACACATAATATGCTAGTTTCTTTCTAGTGATTATATTCTATTCTAGACGATCCTCTACATCCAACTTAGTCAATTCAGAAAAGCCATCGTCAACATCATCTTCATCGTCACGGTCTCGTTCGGCTTCCTTTAGTGAAGATCTTTCTGCACGTCTTCAAATTCTACCATCGAATACATGCTATCGTTCGTTCACACCCCCAAATTCCAGTTCAATGACACGCTCGAAAAGATCATCATTGGGTGCAAATATCCGTTTACCCATGATGTCGAATCCTTCTTCCACGTAAGACATTCTAGTCACCACCATGTATTTTCAATCTATTCTTCAGTATGCCTTCAATGAAATTCCAACTTAAATATGATCATATGATGGAAAAATTATCTATCACTATCTTTCAAACATATAATTATATACCAAGTAGATCAATCGACATACATATCGATCGTTTTCATAAAATGTCATTGTTTTAGTGAAACATACTCAAACTATGTTTGTTATTGTTTATTTGTTACCAAATGAAGACGAACCACGACAGACACAATCATCATCGAATGGTATTTTCAACGAATGTTTTCAATTTCCCGTAATATAAAACTATTTTTGGTTCCGATTGACAACATCTGCATATATACTATTTTTAGTTGCAAAAAAGCGAGCTATGTAAACGAACACTACGCTTAACTGTTTACACGGTTGATTCAAACACTCGTATTCGCAATAGCCTAGGACACGTTTTTCTTAAACTCGATCAATTTATAAACGACAAAACATTTTCCACCGATATCTTGTCAGAGTATCTTACACCCGACTTGCAAATTCGAACCGATTATCTTGGAGAATTAATACTAACGAGTACTTACTTGAAGAATCAAAATCTCATTCAAATACGAATTCAACAAATGAAACATTTACATATTGATCAAACGAAAGCACGAATTCCGTTGAAAGGTTCAAACAAAAAATCGAGATTATTCTTAGCAATCTTTTCGTTTCTTTTCTAGCCTATTTTAGTGGACAAATAGTAACGTCCTGTAAACAATGCTATTGGACTAATACGGCTTCATTTCTTATTTCTTCATTATCGTCCATTCATCTTGAACAAGAACTAAATCTAAGTATTCATTCACAAAATGAGCAGAACATAAACTGTCATCTTCGACTTCATTTCCATGGTCTCAATCAAATACATAGTCATGCTCGATGGCAACAACCACTTCGATCGAATATACCAACAAGTCTCACTGTACCTTTAGTTGCGGTGTAATATTACGTCACTTTCTTCTGCCATTGATCGATGTCATGAAATAACTAATAACCCGATTACTGTTACAATAAAATGTATTTTTTAGGCAATATACTTTGGGTAATCGTCTGGATTGATGCCGATGTAAAAGAAATTCTTTGAATACTTTAAGTGCATAGGTGTTGCACAGTTTTGAATTCTATAAACATTCGAAGTATGAGTACGGATTGCTCGTTACGTCATCGTACTAATTCATTATCTTGATCGGTATATTGTGAATCATTAGTGGCAACGGATTGTTCATTTCGAAGAGGTTTTAATTTATCTGACGAAACTTCGTTTTCGATCTAAGATGAAAAGTGTATTCGAATGTTAAGAAATAACGAATTACTTTCTTGAGTATGTCTTGATTGTTTAAAGAATCAAGAATCGTTTTCGATACAGGATTGAATAGATGAATACTTGTTGGAAGATAGATCGATGCTGATAGATAATTATCAACAGAGAAAAGAGATGTTAAGATGTTTTCGTCAAGTGTATTTGAATCATCAAGAGAGTGAAGAAAGGCGAGGAAATTTTGAACAGGAACATTTTCATTGATCTAAAACAAGGCACAAGTGGAAATGATGCCAATGAGTATGGATTTACTTTCGGGTCGATTAGACTTTCATTGATTTGTGAATCATGAGTGACGCCGTTTTTCTTATCTAATTTACGGGATTGATCAAGAAGTTGTTTGTAACGACTCGCATTTGATCTATGTACAGTTGTTGTTTCTAGATGGCTGTCGGAAGGCAGTACCGACTCTTTTCTTTCAACATCATCTTCTATGGATGGTCGAGATTGAGTATTGATTGCAAAAATATTGTCTGGAAATGTCTAGAATCAATTGTGAACATATATCAGTGTGTAGCACCGGTAAACACGAACTTCATCTTGGATTAGCCTTTCTAATTTTTTGCGATCAGCTAAACTCAGCAGTGCTGTCAACTGATCATTTCGACAACATTCTGCTGGTAATATCGATTGACATTCCTGACGTTGAACTCGTGGATTATTGTTCGTCTTCATTGAATTCGAATACTGAGCACGCTGATGTATACTGAACGATTGTCGTTTCAGTTTTGATAGTTGAAAGTGAGTTAAACACTGATGACCACTGCGTATCATGTTCAATCGTTGACGAAAGTCGCCGTATTTTGACAAATATCTTCAATGAATTCAAACTGTATCCTGTCAATTCAACGTAGAGAAACATACTGATTCCATAGCTTCCTGTAAACATCAACGTTTGCATGAAACTCACGTATCGATACAAATGCAGAAAACTTACTCAGATACTTTTCCACAAGACATACTCAATACTTGAAAATCAAAGAAACTTGTTGCTAAGACAAATCTATTTGCTAACCATGCAATGCAACAAATTCTATTTGTATTTATTCTCTGTATTCATTGTTTTCGGTTCATGTCAGCTCGGCTAGACCCACTACGTACATAAGTAAAACTCTACTCAGCTTGGTTAAATATTATCGAGATTTTAGATTCATTGAATACTAGCTTACTTCCGTATTCGAACACAACGGATGAAAGTAGCACAACAGAGATTCGTGCACAATTAAGTGAATTTATTCAATGGTTTTCGCCTTTATTGGTCACACTCTCACTCTCAACTGCACTTGTTTGTCCATTCCTGTGTTGGATTTTACAAGAACGCTGTTTGTCGAGTAAAATGAATGATCGATCATCAACACTACTGACGATGCCACAACTACTTGTTGTTGGTTCAGAAACACAAAAACAAGAAATTAACAAAATACCAACAGGACTTAGAACTAGTTGTGCACCCTCAGAACAGAATCTATGGTACAGTGCTACAGAGATAGCATCATCGTTTGTTTGACATATCAGATAAAATATAAATAAAATGTTGAAAATCGTTGGCGCTTTAATTGGCAAACCATTAGTGTACAATGACAATTCATGCTAATATACAGGCTGTTGATGATTCGAGACATACAGTAAGACTAGCACGATTAGCAGGTACTTTTTCAATAAAGTAATCGTGCGTGACTTGTATTTATTGATTAAAGATGAAACAAGTCGTTTACTTTTTGGACATACCACAAGCTTGCTGGACGATCTATTTCTTCATCCATTATCAATCGACTATTTGAATGTTTATCTTTCATTACCAGTAGATATTTTTCTTTTATCTATGTATGACACATTAACTTAGATCTTTGGACAACGTCTTCTCTATCATCATCAAGCACAACAATTTGAATTCGATCCACCAGTGTCATGTAAACATCGAGTAAAACACTTCTTTCTTCAACTTTCGAAGTCACATGCCATCAATGGCCATAGAATGACAGCGAACTGTTTCAAGAAACAAAACAATGGTTGATTGACTGTCGTCTAAATAATTTCATATATACAGACCTTTACATTGAAAGTCTACTTGGCCTATTACTAATTAAATCAGATGGTAAAATATCCATGTAATTACCTGCATAGGACAATACAAGGCACATGTTTTTTCAGAGTCGATACATGCATTCATTGACTCGAAAGAAATCACGATTGAAGAGCAATCATACATATTCTCAACGGTAACTGATATTCGACGATTTCACCAAGTAGACAAACTGTTGTATAAAACGAATGATTGCTTTCTTCGCATCATAGTTTCTTCAATCTACCACGGGTGTAAAATATTGGAATTTCTTTATTGATTCGATGCGTATTTTACAATCTCGTTATTCGTCTCGATTTAATCGCATTGATAATTCACATTTGAATTTCATTCATAAGTACTATTCTCAACAAAATGAATTTCGTTCAACCATGATCGATGGTAAGAAATCATCTATGCCTGATTCAACCACATCCGATGCAGTCTGGTTTCAAATGGCAATGAATGCCATGCATCAATTACGTACATATTGGTTGCCACGATATATAAGTGAAGTACCATCGATGATGCAGTGGAAAATAAAAACAACGCTTGCACCAATGACAGTTACTGTGGACAATGTTGATAAAGATACTCCTCCATCAAATTCTCAATCTCATACTGAGGAAATATTCGATAAAGTTAACTTCGTTAAAGTTACGTTAGATAATATTTCATACATAGATCACAGTCCGCAACAATCTCTTCTCATCGATTCATCTAAACAACATGATTTTGAAGAAGACAATGAAGTTCTAAACACGTTTGACAATCATCATCAAACAAAACCAGACGACAAAATTGAACCAGATCAGCAACCTTCTGCACAATCTATTGAAGATTATGCTACTGATCATAATTTCGAATTATTTTATCGCATCTTTGTATCCGATTCTTTAGCTGGCGGTCCATTCCTCCATTATCTCTCGTTAACATCATCAAAGGACGAAGCAACTTCACTTCAGACTTGCCTTCATTTCATTACCGATGTAGAAGTTGTTTTGTCTACACCATCAGGAAACTTCAAAACAAGAATTCTTAAACAATTTATATCTCGGTAAATGACTTCACGATACAAAACAAGATCATTTTCCTTTTTCTTTTGAAAGATATCTGACAAACTCGACGATAGACCACCTGCCTATTCAATTATTTGACAATTTCCATGAACAAAGAACCGAGTTCATCGACAATCTACTAACAGAAAACACCGATAAAGAATCACTCTTTTGGAAAACTCACTTCAAGATAACAAAAGTACATTAACACTCTTCGTGCCAACATTCTCTCTACGTGTTGGTATATAGATACTTGTTCCTCATTTCCTCAAATATATCAAATTCGATCGATTACGGTTTCTTCTACAAGTATGTCAAATGATATTCTTTGCTCAAACTCATTTTTTCTTATCGAATCAAGAACAATACTACGAATACAAATAACCTTCTCCATTGTATGCCTACGATCAACTTTGAAAAACTTCGAGTCGGCCAGCAGACTACTTCGAAACAGAAAGATTCAGATGAAGCACCGTTCATCTCGCAAATCAATCGAAAGAATTGTGGAATACAATTGAATGATCTTTTAAAGCCATTGAACGAAAGGCAATATCATACAGCTGAAAAGCTCATCAATACAGACGAGAAATGTGAATTTCCGCCAAGTAAACGACTTCGTCCAATGAGTACTAACGAACTGAAACAAGAATCACGTCAATTTTGTACGGCATCTCATTGGACAACAGTATTCAAATGCTTGATAAAAGACTACAAGTGCCGTTCTCTTCTATAGGTGCCTGTAAATGAATCAAAATCACCTGATCCAATCAAACAAACTTCAATAGAAACCTTGATTTATCCAGATATGATGCAAATAGATTGTTACGTATCTAATCTGATGAATGAAAGTCTTCATCTATACGAGATCAATCGTGCATTTGAAGTGGAAAAGAGACCATCGTTGATGGGTAACATTAACATGCATGTATTCCAAAAACACGATAGAAAATTCCTCTCATCGAATGGTTTCTATTTTATTAATCCACCAAATAACAGCATTGATCCTTCTATTTCTGCTTATCTTTACAGTAATCGTTCACGATTTGTCTCTCAATTTACACTTCATCAACAGTCTCACGCGTCTCCAACTTCATTCTCTGGTTTCATCAAAGATTTTACCATCGACGACTCGGGTATTGGACATCTATCATGTAATCTAACCCAAATTGATCGTCTCAAACTGAACACAAAGATCAAGTTATACACAAATGATCATCGAGAATTCTTACTTGCGAATTTACAATCTTACACAATTGATTCACATGCACAACAATTGCATTTATTTCTCGATCAGTTCACTTTACCAAATATTACGAAACCATCAGCATTAAAACAAACACATGATGCCTTCCATGAATCGTTATACCTTGCACCGCAAGATAAATGTAACGACGTCAAAATTTCGATCGCTGACAATCAAACTTCACCATTTTCTATTGATGACCAGAATCAGTTATTAACATTTATTCAAAGTGAATTAACTAACCAGATTTGGCCAGCGCAAGAATATCTCGGCATAAAACAACAAAGAACATGGCGTGCATTCCAGTTAGCCGCAGAAGTATCAAGTATCGATAGCAGATTAGCACTAAATTATCATCATGACGTCGATTGGATCTCTACGGATTACGATCTAGGATCGTTTGATGAAGGAGTTGATACAATTCAACAAAAGTTCACTAACTCTAGCACAGATAATATTGACAGCTGTTGCAATCAATACTATTAACACATTGCTCATTGTCTAAAATCAATATTTCTTCCTAATAAACTCTGACATCTAATCAAATAATTATAAGATGAGAAAAGGAGGGAGAGAATCGTGACTGGCATTCGAAGAGTCTCTTCTGCATGGTTACGTTCGTCTCATGTTAATAGAACAGACGTCTCGATAAACAATATGATTATCTTCATTTCTCTACGATTCCTTCTGCTTCATCAAAGAAGTTCATGCTTGAAGAATCACCAATACAAATATTCAACAAATTTACTAACTCCTACAAAACATTGATCATCGTCTTTTGATAACAATTTCTTGAGGAGGAGAAAAAAAACTGAAAGTAAGAAACGTTCTGTATTATCATTCAAAGACAAAAACAACAACAATGACGATGATGCTGATGACAAATAGACATTTAACACAAAGTTTCGGCATAAGTCGGTTTTTGTATATTTGTATCTTTCGCATAAATATCAAAATAATTCGGATTACTCCATTGTGATGTATGAGGAAAGTATTGTGCAACTTCAAGATCACACGGATCATCGGATGGCGGAATTTGTTCATAGATATTATAAGTCGGACGCTGGTACAACTGTTTGCTTTTCGCTTTTTGTCCGATAGGTGTAAATGCACTCGTTTTCGTACTAATGGTATCACTCAATGAAACATAATTTGATCGGCTATAATCATAGTTTTTATTTGTATAGCGATATGGATAATAATTGAGATATGATGAAGATAATTCAGCAGGATAATAATTATGACGACGATAATAGTTAGTGTTCTCGAAATTAGCCATTGTAGCCAAACGACGATAGGATGAAGATGATGAATATTGCGAAGTGTTATTGATCGCCGAATAACGATAGGAAGGCTGATGTGAATAACATTCATGTATGGAAGCGTAGTTTTTATATGATTGTGGCTGTTGTTGTTGTTGTTGTGTTGTTCTTTTCGCTTTATTATTCATGATAGGTTGAACATACACAGAATAAACCTAAAGTGGTTGTTTTTTAGAAACAAATAATATTTACACGGCAAAAAAAGATAATGACGGTTCCCTACCGGTTCAGTATAAGAATTTTGTTTATAAACGGATGATAAATAATGAGACTTGGGATTAGATATCGAATTTTGTTTACTTGCCATTGTATAAGTCTCTTCTGACAAATGCGATAATGGTGTTGTCGATGTTGCTTTACTACATGTTGGTACAGTTGACGTCGGTACGTACGTTGATGATGAAAGTGGTTTTGAAGTCAATTTTGATTTCGCACGTTCATATTGTTTACGTATGAAACTTGATAGACGCGAAAGATTTTTATTTGTTACAGATTTATCGTGAGTAGAATTCGTTGTCAATGTAAGTGTCTTCTTTTGTGTTTGAGCTGATGAGGATGAAGTCGCTTTTTCATATTGGATAGGTAAAATTTCATGGATGGACTGAGGAGATTCATTTGTTGACGTGGCTGATGACAAGTCACTGTGATAGCCACTCGAGCTTGTCGTTTGTGGAGATATACGACGAGTATCAGTCATTGAAAGATTACCATTCGAACGCATAATTATAGATGAATATGATAATGGTGTTATGGGAAGTGACGTTAAAAGACAATCAAGACTTGCCCAAGCTAAAAGAAAATAAATAAGCAATTATATCGAGATATTCATACGTAATTGAGATCTGTAATTCTTTTCTTTTTTTTATGAATGTCGTCGAATTGCCATCAGAAAGACAAATTCCTTTTGGTATTCTGATGAAGTAACGTATCAGTCGCTGTTCTTTTCTTTTGAGACGACATATAATGTTTCAATGGTGTTTGGCAACAATAAATTTTTTTTGTAAAGAGAGCATACAATCTACTGTCATCGAAGAACAACTGAGAAGAATAAAAAAATATATCTGTATGCGTACATATGAATTCATAATATACTTGACCAAGAAGAAATAGAGAGAGAGAGGAGGAGGAGGAGATAGATGCAAGAGGCATCATGGGGAACAATTAGCGTGATAAGTGGCCTCCACATCTGTATATACGGATGCATGTGACTTTTAAGAGCAATGCCTAATTTGTACGCAATGAAGTAAAAGGATGCCGCTGATGCCATATACATATATAGATGTATGTGCGCGCGTGTCTGTATATAAATACATACATACAATCAACGACACAAGTGTATTGAGCGATGATCGTAGGGCGGCGACTATAACCAGTTACTCATTGCTGCTACTACTGATGATGGAGATTATGTAACAAACTCATTGATAAATATATTCGAAAAAAAGTGGCTATAACAATACAATCTGCACATATACGTGCATGGCAACGATGAAATGTCTACCATCACTTGAAATCAATGCATACAATGTATCAATCTAATATATATGAAAAGAAAGAACAAAATGTATCGTTTGATCATGTACATATGCATACATTTATCATAAAGCTAAGCAAAAGCTGTATAGCTTCATTCTAATTTTCCAATCGAATGAACGAGAAAATATGCAGGCGGAGAAAAACTCTACAGAAATGTCCTGTATGATTACTGATTCAATTCAATTCTCTCTTTCATTCCGTTCATTTAATTTCAACGGCACTCTTCAGACTAAACATATTGTCTTCATCTTCGATTTCGAGTAGCTACTGTATTTTAAACATCCATAGTAACAGACAGTAACAGTCATAGCGATACATGAGACATACTTATAACAAAAAAAAATCATTATCATCATTCACTAGACGTAGTACGTATACACTAACAATATTCGTTATAAGAGTGTCAATAACTATATACATTCATTTCTTCGACTCAATATAAGGTATGTGGGATTGTCGCGACACTGATGATATTATGATAACAAACTACATACCACATATTCGACAATTACCTTTCGAGTTATGATGAGAATACTGTTGAGTATAGAGCAGCTGTTTCATCTCTTGACTGTCTGATGCGAATGTCTTTCAAATCAGATACGAACACTGTCTTTTTCTTTTCTTCTTAATACTTTTTTTTCACACTGAACAATGAATTGTACAAGAAAAGGGGAGAGAGAGAGAGAAAGAAGAGAATTGAAACTTGATCAATCCGTTTTTATGTGTAGATACGTGATTATGTCACTTCGCAATAAACTTGTCTCTCATTCTCAAGCTTTATAAACTGTTTCTATTTACGTAAAGGCATAGATGAACTCCAATGTTTAATTTTTCGCTTCCTTTTATTAAAAAAAAAGAAACATAGAAAAGCTAACAGAAATAATTATTAGTTTTGTGACTTACGATTCAATAAACATACAAATGCTTCATGTAAAATGAACAAAGATGAAACAGAAGGGTGGAACTGTTCTCTCTCTCTCTCTTTCGTTCTTTCTCGTTTACTTTTGTATGCATACGACTGCTCTGATTACGTCAACATCAATTTCTATCTACGTATGTAAACAATCTATTGTCGACGACGGCGCCGGCCTCATACATATGCAGACCTTTGTCCATGAACGTATTTCCTGTAAAGAACATACGAACTATTTACTTCAGAGACTGTTTAGACTACATCTCTGTTCAGCATCATCNTCGATTACCTTGCTGTCGAATTATTCTTCTTGTACTTGGCTCTATCAGTATGCAAGCCGCGAGTGTTTGCTCTTGAACTTTAGCATCATCTATGCGAGAAAAACTTGTCAACACGATTACTCCTTATGTTCGAAGTAAAAGGTTTCCTTTTTCTTTCTCTCTTTCTCTCTACCACGCTCCTTCTCTTCTCCTCTATCGATCTATCTTTTTCTTTCTAATAATCAATGATGCTCTTGATAGAAAAAGAGAATACTGGGGTGGGAACCGGCTAACATGTATACATATTATATCATCTCTCATACGCGCGTTCTTCATCTTTCATCTTACGCCATTGCTTAGCTATAGTAATCGAGCAAATGATAGCTTTTTTCTCATCTTTCTACATGTCCGTCTCGGCAAAGCATGATCAAGAAAATATATTGTATATATCTAGGAACGATCTTCTTAGTCTTGCAACAGCTGCTGACGAAACTCGCAAGGTTCAGTTTGTTCCCTTAGAAATGTTGAGCATCAATTATCAACATAGTGAATCCTAATCCTTTCTCAATATATGAATGTAAAGAAGACAGAAGTATGCAGATTGCCTTGAAATATTTGTCTTCATACATATTACACATATTTCTAGCAAAGAGTAATGTCTACTTATGTCATTGCTTTTTTTTCCTCGTCTTCAGTCAACCGTTGGCTTCTTGAAATATTACCATCTGATTGCTAACATCGATGTACGACGAAAAAAAAAACAGAATTTCTACTTACATATATAATGAAATATAAATGATACAAACTTGGAGGAAGTGAAATTCATATCCGTTTTGAATCTTACCCTTTGGATGTGTTATACAATTATACGGATGAAAATATATTGACAGATATGTAGGCTTGTGTATGCACATTTACTTGTGAGATTTTTCTAACGTGTGCATACAAGCAAATAGACGTGTGTATTGGTCAAACAAGCATCAATTGTCGTCGAAGTAATCGTATGCTGTCGAACAGACGTGGTTAGGATGTTTGTTGAAAGACAGAAAACGAACTGTTAAGAAACATTGCAATGAGTTGATGACACATACGATAAGATCGAATAATTTGACAAGAATGATGTAGAAAATAGGTTGATGTTTACATCAAAAAATGATTTATCACAAATGAAGTAGCTGAAAGAAGAGAAAATCTAATTAATTAAATCATAAGAATAATACTGCTCAATAGAATTCGAAGTACATCTGATGACATACGTTTTTCCAAGGCAAGATGACAGTTGTCATCTGTTTACTTATTTATTCATTAAGTCAATTGTAAAATCGGATAATTCAGAAGACCTTCGAAACAAGGATAAAACATGTTAGTCGTAGGCAGTGTTGATTACATGAATTAGAAGACACCGAAGAATATTCGAGCTATATTGTTTTGTGGGTGTTGATATGTGGAAGAGAGAATGAAAACGGAGCTGTGCATATCATTATTAAATAACTCTAACAAAATTCACAAAATTGATTTTCATGGTCGTTCAAACAAAGTTAGAAGGAAGAAAGCGTATATCAATTTACCTACTTGCTCGAAAGTCTATTCAATACAATGAATGTGCAACGTTCATTTCATTGTTGTTGTTGATGCCCTCAAGCAGATAAAATTGTATGCCGTCTTGATAGACACTTTCAAAGTTAGAAACAATAGTCTCAACGAATGATTAATCAGTAGGTGTTGTTTGTCACAGTCATAAAAGATAAAAGTCTTTGTATGTCTAATGTTTGATGATGAAATAGAAGTAGTTTGTATCGTGATGAGATTAGCCTATGAGAAGACCGTCGGCGAAAGAGTTAATTTAATTTGTTAGGAAAAAAAAGACAGAGTCTTCTCACGTATTTATCTAGATCGACATGCACGAGAGGCACATTTCTCTTTATTCTTTTATTTGTCATATATTTTCACAATCGACAAGTCGCAGTCAATATTTTTCCAATTATGAACAAGGTCTTATTTCATTAAAACCTATTGAATAGATTAACCGTGAATATGGAAAAGAAAACTAAGTTTATTTTTCTGTTCGAAGAAATCTGTCATATGCAATTTACATATTGTTAATTTCAAGATAGAACGAATTCGAAGATTTATTCGCCTTGAAAAATCGCACATACACATGTCAAACATTCGATCATAATTAATTTTTTATTTACATCAGATAAGAATAGAAAAGTTACAGAAGAAAATTATTGAACTAAATATTTAATACATGTTGGCTTGCTCACTTGTGCAGTGGAACCAGTTGCTGTCAATATTCCTGTTGCAGGATCAATAGAAAACACCACTAAATTGTTCGAGTTTTGATTAGCAACAATTAAATATTTTCCATCAGGAGTAATATTGAAGTTTCGTGGATTTTGACCTTGAACACTTATATACTGAAGTGGTGCTAGAATGCCAGTTGATTGATTAACTGAAAAGACAGCAATGGAATCGTGGCCACGATTGGATATGTAGAGGAATTTTTCCGAGATTGGATGTAGAAGAAGTTCAGCTACATAACTAGGAGATGTAAAATCGGATGGTAAGGTAGAAATGATTTGAATGGGACGTAAACTTGGAAAGTAACTGTAAACTGTAACTGTTGATTTTAATTCGTTGGCTATGTAGACAAATTTTTCGTTGGAATTAAATATTAAATGTCGTGGCCCATCGCCTGCTCGAGCTGTACTAACAGCATTTATTCGTAATAGTGAACCATTGTTGGGAAAAAATCGATAGACAAAGATTTTGTCCGCACCTAAATCTGCACTCAAGAGATTTTGTTCGATTTTATCCGGTAGGATACAATGAGCATGCGCCGATCTTTGACGATCGGGATCAACGGATCCGCCCACGTGCTGATCAAAACCACTATAAGTTTTCAAACTACCATCGGAACCATCGATTGGTAGAGCAGCAACAGTTCCATCATTGTAATTTGCAACAAATATATGTCCACCAGCTCTGTTTATGGATAAATAGCATGGACCAGCGCCACCTGATGACTGTTGATTAATGTATGTTAGACGTCCAGGCTGACTGGTATCGATTTTGAATGCACTTATTCGACCATTTGTTTCTTCATTAGCAGCGTAAAGATATTTATGTGTAGGATGAAGAAGTACATAAGATGGATTAGGTGCTGCAACAGCCAAACCTAATGGCGTCAGTGTTGAAGTTGTATTGTCAAGGGAAAATGCATAGATTCCTTTGCTATCATTTGCACCGTCGCCTGTATATGTGCCCACAAATAAGATAGTAGATGCAGCATTGACAAATAATGGCGAAAACCAAGAATTTCCTAAGCAAGACGAAAAAAAACAACAACAATAAGTTCGAGTGATGATTATTGAAATGTGTACCAATGAAACAGATGAGAAAAAGTAGAAGATACATGATGATCAGCTTATTATCGAATGAAAACGAAATTGTCAGCAGCGATCTTATAAATATTGGACACATCTGTCGAATATTCACAGTATATCACTGATCTGAAAAGTGCAATCCTGATAACGAATAAATATTCAAAATAAAAATTTCGAAGGCATCTGCCTAAGTAAAATAAAGTTCATCGAATAGAAAAGAATGAAAGAAGTGTGTCTTGTAAGTTCGCTTCTCATTCTCATATTTGTCATTGTCGATATAATCCTTTGTAAGCGCTAAGTACGAAATACAATAGTATTAAATGATTTGTGTATTCATCGGCTCGCGATGACTGCTCTCCTAATGACACAACTAAATGCTTCTCTTCTTTTACATGCTTTACTCATTAATCTGTTTCGATTACAGAAAGAATTTAATCTTACATTGATCACATATCCATTGTGTAGAGACCACAAACTCACAAGTGTTGATTTTCGTATCATTATCACAAACAAGAGTGTGACACATATTTGTAAGCAGTGGATTTAATCCGATACATTCATTTGGTCGATAGTACAAGTTTACGATTTCCTAGAACGGCAAACATCGGTTCATCTATATCATTACTGAACGAGTATCAAATAAAGCATGATTTGGAATTTAATAACAATCAACGGTTCGAATCAAAGATAATGTAGCGTGTCTTATGAGAACATTTCTGTTGCTGATGAAACAGTTAATTATTTAAAAATAAACTATGAAGATTAATACATTCTTTCTTATAATAGAATAATGAAGTAGATGTAATGAACGATATTTCTTTTCAACATAAAAAATTCTATTGAAAATAAGAAAAGTGTTTGTTCAAGAGAATGAAGGAGGGCGTTTTAAAACGATGATTATGCATTCTTTTCTGTTTTCTACTTGATGGGATAAGTCAAAAATTAACCTCGCGAGAAATGTGCGCCAATTGAAAGTACCTAATTGGTCATATCTCTAAGTCAAGAAGAGTTCTGTCGAAATCACAATGAGAACTATTCAAAGTAGTTGCATTGAAATTAATAAATATAAATAACTCTCTTCGTTAGTCAACAATTAAGATTTAATTTCTATTCTTTTGACAAGTTGCCTGACATTAAGTGGCAACGTGAAATATCGGGACATTGTTGTTCATTATTAATGATAATTGACATATACTTTTTCTGCGTCGATTCTTCAAATCAAATGTGTATAAGAAAAGTACTCCAAAACCTAACTATAACAATAGAAGAACCTAATATTATTAATTAGCAGGTTTATTTATAAAACTTATTTGCGTTGAAAGAAATGTCAGAATCCAAGATTTTCATCAGTCTTTTTCATTTATATGTATATATGTAAAAAAATCGCTCTGATTAGACGAACGTTCAGTGGAAGAAACTGATCATATAAATACCGAATTCCCTCGAGAATACACAAATCGTCTTCTGCCGAGAATTCCGTTTCATATATTTGAATACAATTTTGAATATCCGATAAAATCAATACTTTTGAGCGTAAAAAAAGAAAGTTTTTTAAGTATTATTTGATTATAGTTAACCTTTGTCCCATTCCTATGTATTATACATCTAACGGAACAACTGTTTTCAACCAAGGATACCATTATTATGAATGTATACCCAATCACCCTAAAAGCACAATAATGACAGACTCGTCAATTTATTAATGCTCTTTTCCTTTCACATCGTAGTTACTCAGATTATATAACTTCATATTTAATGTTCATTTTGTAGATACTTTTCTTTCATAGATTCATTCGTCTCAAATCGATTCTTCACAAAGATCTTTTGCGGAGAAACAACGTCAACAAAACGCTTCTTCAGCGGTTCCTTGCATACTCAAATCACTAGTTCTATGCCAATTTTGCTGTCTTATTGAAAGATGATGGCGTAAATATCACATCGATCTCTTCGCGTATTGTCTATAGCATAGTAAACACAAGACGTGTTTATATGAGCCGAGCATAGGCAATTAACAAGATGATATAATTACTCAGCAAAAGAATCTAGCTATAAATATCCATTAGTAACAGTCAGATCACTATTGTCAAGACAAACTAACAAAGAAAGAACGATGATACAACAGCACGTTTTCCTGCCAACTTAATTAATTAATTGAATAGATCAATATCACGTAAAGATGCTGGATATGAAATAGAAGAGAGTGCAAATTTAGGCTACTTTGTCCTTTTTTTTTCTATTTACATCACTTTTATTTCATTCCATATAACAAACTAACGAGTAAGAGGAGAAGAGGAAAAAAAGCAAAGAAATGTAATAGTTCTTTTCGTTTTCTTCCAAAGATAGAGAGAGAGAAGGGAGGAGACAAAGATTGAATAGGCATGTATGTGGCGTTCTATTTTTAAGTTTTGTAATCAGTGTCAGACATTAACTTCCAACGCCAGACCATCAGATGAAGATGACAGATTTCTCCTTGGATTTTTTCTCTTTCCAATATATTTATACATTCGCTTATTTGTTCTTGCACCTCATTCAGCGAAATTTTCACTAGTAAGTTAATTGGAGATCAACTATCTAATCATTTATTTATTCTTCTTCAGATGAATTCGATTAGCATTATCAGATGTAGAGAAAGATACTATTCAATAAGATTAATGTTTATTGAACATGTTTCTCTTTCAGTATTATGTGTAGTACAATTCTTTATCGATTCTTTTCTTCAATATATCACATCGTTTTTATCATGTTTATTTGAACTTTGTTCTATCGATTAGATGCAGTGTCGAAGTGAGAGAACAATGTCTGCTTTTAAGAACAACGAAATCCTCTTAGTACGAGAAAAGATTTCCGATGTAATGATCATTTGCATAGTAAATAACTGTAGACAAGACGTTTAATTTGTAGCAATACATTATTATGACAATAGAATAAAGTGCTCGTTGTTTATACGAGCGTTTTATCGGGCACAATTTTAAGAAATTTGTATTTCTTTTTCGTCTTTAATTGTAAATTACAAGATTTTTTTGTTATAGAATGATATGGCGGATGCTTTTAATACAACATTAGCGTCTCTTCCTCCAACTAATTTGGTACCGAATGAAGATGAAACATTGAGCTCATTGATTTTCTTTACGGTTGTTTACGTACTTGTGCTTATCACTGGTCTCGTTGGCAATTTTATTGTTTTATTTGTTATTTTAAAAAATAATGATCTCAAACATTTCACCAATTATTTCTTTGCGAATCTAAGTGCAGCGGATGTTTTTGTTCTTATATTCTGTATTCCGACAGCTATACATGATATATGGGCGAAAGATCAATGGTATATGGGCAAATTTTTCTGTAAGTTTTCATCTACCTCTCTTCGTGGACTTTTCGTATGAAAATCGTTTCTAAAGGTTTAAGTAATCAGTATATCGAAAGTTGTGCAACAAGCGTTTCTTCACTGACAATAACAGCAATCAGTTTCGAACGTTTTATTGCCATCTGCGAACCCTTTAAGGTAATATTCTCTTGTCCTTTTCGTCTTCACACATCAACCGACTTTCCTTTAGGTTCATGATATATTCAATGAGACATTAACTTGGATTACAATATGTCTGATTTGGGCCATTGGCCTCATCTTTTCTCTCCCATTTTCGATCTTTGCTGTTCATGATCCATCATTTAATCTCACAGACTCATTAAATGATACTTCAAATCTAATTACCGTTTGTCATTTAGACGCTAATTCAAGCGTAGCTCGTGCTTCTATTACATGGTTTATTATTTTACTTATTTTTATTCCGTTTTTCGTTTTAATCTTTATCTACGCGCGTATCATACTTGAATTAGCTCGTCATCGTGCATTAAGTTTACCCAATGTTACCAAAAGTCAATCACAACAACATTCGTACGACGATGAAACAAATAGTTTCACTGGAGCCTCAACATTCAACGTGGATAATCAACAATCTCGTTCGTTTCTTGCTTATAAACGTTTTGAACAAAAACGTCTGAATACTGTGATTATCTGTGTTGTAACAGTGGCATTTTTCGCTTGTCAATTTCCTGTACGTATTATACAATTAATTGATATGTATGGCCGTGTACGTAATGAAGAAACCATGTCTTATTTAACATGGATCTGGCTATGGAAATTATCGAAACTATTGTTTTTCTTGAACTTTACAGCGAACCCAGTAAGATATTACTAAAAAATGTCTCATAGGAATTGCTTTCTTTTCGTTTAGATCATTTATAACATCTTATCCACTAAATTTCGTCGTTCATGTCGACGTCTATTTCAAATCCATCGATCAATAAGTCTCATATCAACTTCTTCACGTAAAGCCAGTATATCGTCATATCTCTACTCAAGTATCTATAAAAATCGTCGTCGTCAGAGTAGTTTGCGTAACAATCAGAGTCAACTTTACCGATCACATCGATCGAACAAACCAATAAGTTTATCACGAAATATAGTAAACTCAAATCCAACAATATCTTTAATGTCAAATGAAACAAACAATATCAGTAACAATGGAAGAGAACAAATAGCTTTTACTGAGAACGACAATCGAGATTTGGAAACAATAGCGAATAAAGAAGAGATTCCCATTTCAGCGATAAACAGCGGCAAACGTTCACAACACCCATTTCAAGTTTTATGCGAAGAAGACGAAGAATACGAAAGTACAATGGAATGAAATAGCAATCTTTTCGTATGTGTACATATCTGCAGTGTATTTCTTTGAGAATTTTGCAAAGAAAATTTCATTTTCAGTAAAGGAAACAACAATAAATAAACCAATTTCAATGTTGTTTAGTAATTGTAACAAAAAGATCTGTTTATTTTCTATCCTGTCATTTGGTATTTTATGAATTTCGGCCAGATGAAACATATATGATATTCACATATGACAGATGATATAATAATGGGCTCAAGGTCTTCAAAAGTCAAGATCAACAGGATCATTAGTATTGTTGCTAATCATCGCCATGATCTCGCCTTTCTTTTTTTCTGTTGATAATTACTTATAAATCATTAGAATAGGCAAAAGAATGTCACAGACGTTTTCCATTTCGACGAAAATAACTAGTGATTTATCCGGATTGATAGATCGAAAAAGTGTATCTATTTTTCTTTCTTATTATTCACCAGAGACAAAAAAAATGATCTTCATGAACCTGGTTTGTTGTCTACACACATCATCGACCTTCTTTATGTATGGTAATGAACTCGTCAACAACACATTTGCTCGGATATCGACATCAATAGAGACAGTTTCAACTCGTCTATTGTGTTGTCATTTATTTTGAATAAGGGAGAGAGAGAAAGGGAGAAAGCAAAAAGTAAATCATACACTGAATCAATTCGGATGTATTTTCCAAAACTATATCAATGAATACTATGATGGCTAAATTAAGAAAAGCAGATCTTTGCACTAAAAGATCGCTTCTCTCGTCAGAAATATTGATAACCTCTCGTACTGATTGACAGGCTGTTTACACAACAAAAAAACACAGTGATTCAGTAATTGGAAAGAGCGTTTATTGTTTCTGTTTTGAAACTAATCGATATGGATAAGATGAATTTATTACGTCGAAAAACTAGATACACATGAAAATATTAGACATTTTGATAAAGTTCAGCTATAGATACAAAGGAACTAGGTAAATGTTTCACACATATTGGCAATGGAGAATATTCTCCTGCCGTCGTTGTATTCTAAAGTGAAAAGACGTCAAATATTGACCGATGATCGAATCGATTCTCAAACCTACCGTTGACAATTGAAGTTGTTTAAACTTAAAAAGAATCTCTTGTTTCTTTTCGTCAGTTGTCTTTTGTTCTGTCAGACAGCTAGCACATTTTTCTGATTGAGACGAAAACGACAGATCATAAATAGGTTCCTAAAGAAAACTTTCGTTCTGCTGTTTGTTCTTTTCCTCCTTATCGAAATTTAAATCTTACTCGACACATCTTGTAAAGTAAATAGAGTAGATCCGAATTAATGATGAGTTCTTTTGTTGCACGCGTGGCTGCAACATAAAGAATATTTATATTTTCTCGATGATCATCAGGTGATAATTGTTCAAGTGTTGCATCGGATGAACGCGGAAGAAAATCTTCAGCTAAGACAACAATCGGAAATTCTAGACCTTTTGCTTTGTGCGCAGTTGAAAGAACGATGCCTAATGAAAAACAGTGAAGATTTGAATCAAGTCTTCGAAAGATTTTTCGTTCTCACTAGCTTGAGATATGTCCGCACACGATTTGTCTAGTATTTGTTTGATTTTGTCGATGATCGAGTGGCGGTGGAGGTTAACAAGCTTGATTTTGCCTATGAGTTCATTGTCAGCAGCTTCTTGGGAAAATTTTTCGAAGGTTTGAAACGATGAAAACGATTGTAGTAAAGGATCTCGTATCTGGTAATTCTCTAAATGAAAGTAGCATGAAATAATGTTGTCTCCTGTTTCGTATTCAATATTCTACTCTGCCGACGTTCTTCAGGGCTCAGCCAAAGATAGAATACATCAAGAATCTTATCGAAGCCCATCGCTTCTTTCCCCTACGACAATCAAATTGAACAAACACGTAAAATTTCATTGCATTCACTTACGCCAACAAAACCCACATTCTTCAAACCTTTCTCAATAATCAGTTGTACAGCACAATTAAACAGATGATAATTTGTTCGAAATAGATATGCTTTTTGTTCGGTGCAAACTTTATCGGTTGATGCAGATCGACCATCAAGAAAATCTAGAAAATAAAACTTTTTGTTCATCAAATACACAAGTGGCTGAATAAGACATACTCTGTTTATTGTTTCCAACGAGGTATTTTTTCTCATTGCATAATCTTTGTAGAATAAGATTTGATATAAATGCTATATCATAACCAAAACGAAATGACTGAAAAGAGTCGGTTCAACGAAGGAAATCAATAGGGAGTCGAGTTTCCATACCCGAGTTAGATAATATGTGATGGTCGATTGAATTAGCGTCATGGCGTTGACAGCGCCGCGAAAAGCGTAGATTTGTTGATGTTTGTCTCCGACGAGTATCTTCGAAACACGTTGATTATTGATAATATCGGTAACCGCTAGAATTAGCATTTAAATCTGAGATATGTCCTATGAATAGGGATGTAAGTCTACCTGGAGTAAGATCTTGTGCTTCATCGACAAATAAACAATCATAAATTTGTATTTGTGGTTTGGATAATTGATACAATTTTAGATAACCCTACGGAATCGAATGTTAGTTTCGATCGGTTTGACAGTTGACTTACATCATGCGTCATTAATACACGTGTATCTCGAACATTTTTCATAATCGCCCAGATACATCGTGCATCAGCAGCTAGATTCTAAGAACCAAACGATTGAATATAGAAGGCATATGAACACGGAAAAAACCTGTTTTTCTTGAGGTATTAAAGTGAATCCACTTGATGGTAAATCTTCCACGTGTTCATCGGTTATTTGTGGATCAGCTGATGCGATGAAATTATTTAGTGTATTGAATACATAGCGGGCACGAACATATATTGCATTAATCGATCGACCCTTCTCACCGATAGGTGCTCGATCAGTGACAATATCTACGATGTTTTTGATCCGCAAGTTGCCCAAATAGCCATCGAATTGACGACTAGAAGTACAATTTCAATACATAAGAATGACGAGGCATTTGAAATATTTGTCGTACCCGATTTTCGAATAAGCGATCGAATGAATTGTTTGACATTTGACATTCGGTGGAAAGACTTTTTCTGCGTGGGTTTGAATGGATCTATGAAAAAGAAGAGTGATCGTGAAATTGTTGACAAATTCTGCAATTTTACTTATTGTAAGCGATGTACAGAAATGATTCATCCATTCGTTTTGCAGCATAGGCGATCAAAGTCGTCGTTTTACCTGTTCCAGCATAGGCATTGATCTTCATTGTTTCTCGATTTTCTAGATTCTGGCAGACGATTGTTTCTTGTTCGTGTGTCAACAACAATTTTGATAAACTAAAATGAAATTATCCAGAGAAAATCAAAACAGACTCATAATGATTTACATTGATGAATACGTCGTGTAAGAAAGATCATTGTTGAGAATATGCTGAGAAATTGGATTGAACTGAATTAATGTACGATCTTCAATTTCTTTTAAACAATAATATAATCGATATGGATACCTAAATGAATACGTGTAAAATGATACTTTTGTTGTTGATATTCTATCTTACCGAAATTGTAAATCGTGTAATCGAGTAGCACCAGAAAATAATGTTAAAAGAAAATAGAAGAAATCCATAATCACTTCGTATTTTAATTGTGACACTGTCATCCATAGATGAAGTAGATTTCGAACTGAATCGATATTGTCCGACAATATATAAATTCCTGCTGTTACGCACAGTGGATTGTAAATCTATTAATTGTATGTCAGACCAAACTATTTTAATGATAAATTCTACTTTACTTGTTCATTGAAAATAGATAAATGAAAATCTTGTTGATGTTTATTTTTTGATAAAAGATCGATGGCATATTGGTAGAGGACATGTTTTTTCAATTGTGTACTCAATTGCATAAGTATCGATGAGGAAAATTTGAATTGAACGGTTCTTTCATCCATGACATCGGCGATAATTATTGAAGATAGTCGTCTTTCGGAAATCCTCGTCAAAGAACGATCTAATTTGTTCAAAAAACTACTTACTGAAGAATAGTTTGAAGCACATTATTTGTAGGAGTTATCATCTGATCGATCATTTTCAATGTCAGAATATCTTCGTATTCATAACGTAGATGAATTTTTGCCCAACGAAAAAACTAGATTGATTCAGATATTGACATCTTTTTTCAAAGGTTACTTATTCCCATTAAACTCACTCTTTCATCTTGGATAACGTTGTACCATTTTCGACATACTCTTGCGATTTGTGTTAATAATGTCTTAGTTGGAATGTAAGAGAAGATGTGTTGAATAATTTCTAAAGAAGAGATTTCGATTCAAAACAAGTGCAAATGTAGATTACCGGTAGGTAAATCAAGCCATGGTGGTGGCGGAGATGCAGATTTTGTTTGCTGGATGGTCGTTGATGGCACTGAGACAACATCATGGAAAAGACTACTTTTTTTGGTTCGTTTCTTCTCAACGGGATTTGACGTAGTCTTGAATGAAGTTGATAGTTTTCTTTTTGTGGTTTGTGTATTGATTTGAGACGGGCGTTTTTGTGTTGTCGGCATGAAATCATCTTGATCGGTGTCTTCGATTGAATTGTTGATCAGTGCAGAAAATAGACCCGCAGACGATCGTTGCTGTGTGGATGAAGTCGAATTATTTCCTAAAAATGAGAATCAGTTGAAGTTTAAAGAGAGAAATTCGTGAAGTTTCTAACCTTTTTTTAACATTGTTTGTTTCACAAAAGATCGATCATTGGCGATACTAAGTTTTTCTTACTGAAAAAATGAAAAGAGCGCCATCTTTATTCGAACTATGGTTGGTAAATTTTATTGAAAAGTCGAAGGAAACGAAACGTTCGCACTTCTCATTATCTTTGTCTGAAAGCTCAAAAAAAGCAAAGCTAACAAATGGACAGCAAAAGTAAGAATATCATCGGAAACAGTTTGCAAAATTCCATTCAATGTTTCATTTTCAGACGAAGAAATCAGTTCCATATTCGAACGTTTCCGACAATATCTTACGAAAAACGAAACTAAATTATTAATCAATGAATTCAATAACTATCGAACAACTTGGTCGCCAAATAAATTTCGTATGTTTCTAACCAACGTTCTAGTTGTGATGCGAACATGGGCAGACAGTCAACAATACACGACTAAAATTAAACAAAACGAAGACTGGGATGCTGAAGAGGTCACGACGACGACAACAACGCATGCGCCTATTATCGATAAAATGAAACAATCTGGACATTATTTATTTCTTGCGATTGTTGATTATCTTCAATCTGCAGTGACCATGCCTGAACAAATCGATCGAATGTCAAGCGAAGTTGAGTTTGATATGTGGAAACGAATTGTAACCAACAAATGGACAATGAATGAGAAAGTACGAGTTTATATAGGAGTTTAATTCCATTGAACTTATTTTCTAGTTTTATATTCATCTCTACAATGAACATGTTCGATTACCGACACGATTAACTCGTTCGCTTCATAATGACATGTATAATTTCTATGTTACAACGGAAAAATGGACGTCGACAACAAAACTTCTTCTCATCGAATTGGGTTTTATTTATTTATTAATTCATGATAATTTCTTTCTCGGTTGCAATCACATTCTAACAGCGAATACGATATTTACTTTGCAAGATTATCTTGAACTAACGAAACATAGTCGAAAAGATTCAACGAATTATCAACGAAAGTTAATCACGTCAATGAATACACCAGAGAAAATGAAAACTTTCTTAGATTATTATCCCGATGTTGATCTATCAGATCTGATATCAGGACATCCCGATCTGAATCAACAGCGAACGCCTTTAACTATACTCGATCGGCTTCTTAAAATGGATCCATTCTACTATGAAACCATCGATCATGTTCCTTTAATCAATCAACCTGATTTTACCTCAACTCATCCGTCAAATCGAGCAGCAAATATGTTGCATTTATTTCAAAATCTTATTTCCCGTGATGCCAAAGTAAGTCAACTATTGTTCATTCATTCCAACTGAATATTTTCCCGTTTAGTTCTCAATTCATCTCGATAGTGCTCACTACCAAAATCTTCGTATTCCATTTTATGTGACGACACTTGGTTTCTATCTTCTATCCGTTCTTCACTTTCGTACTTCATTCGTCATTGCTTCATCTGATGCACCTGATGATAGTGATACTGAAAATATACAGGATTCATTTATAATTACCAACATTCGATCTCAACAAAATATCAGTCCTATTTATTTAGATTCAGTTAATAAAAATTATATTTATTATCTCGTTAAACGTGCATCAACGTTTGCTCCGTCGTTTCGTTCGTTTTTCTTCAGTCATTTGAATGTATGCTGTCCATTACTACACAAACCTGAGTTTGTCAATCATGTTAATTCAATTGCAAATGTTCGACTCCGTTCATTATATGATGAAATTCTCGACAAACGACCTCTGCTTACATTGAAAGATCGTTGCCGATTATTGATCAAAGAATCAGTTCGAAACTATCCGTTCGATATTCAATCCTTGTCTCAATTACCATCAACGTTACAATATTATTTATCATTTGATATATTCAATCCAAATTTTGTTCAATTAACCCTAGAAAAGCTAAATGCAGCGAACGGAAGAATTAAACCGTCATTTTTCGATGAATTACAGTTTCATGAACACGGTCTCGATCAGATCAATGGACATAACGAATGGGAAGATCAAGTACCTGATGATATGGATTATGACAATGAGGATGATCACGATGATCGGGTAAAACTTTCTTGAAACTTAGAGATACATCTAACTTTGTATTCTTCTTGTTGAAGGATTACGATGATGATGACGCCGATCTATTCGATGAAGAAGGTCTTTATTCCGACAATGATGACGATGATGATGAATGGTAATGAATCGTTTGCTCTTTCTAGTCAGATATAACTGTTGCTTGTATATAATTGTGATTTTTTTTGTTTTTGATCATAACGAAAAATTCTGTGTCGTTTTTTTTTTCAAACAAAGAAATATATATATAGAGCATTTTCGAAATCGTAGTATCGAGAAAATAGATCACTGAAACGAAAAGTAATATACTGAAGTCGATAATTGGCGCTATCTATCATAAATAACAATTCTACTGGCATTAATGATTTGTCTATCTTTCAATTCAACCGGACCGTTGAGTCCAGTAGTATAGAACATATCGCCAGAAAATCCATATTCGATAGTTGTTGTTTTTTTCGTTATTAGATTAAACATTTCTTATAATGTCGAACGTGACAACGTTATCAGCAGATCAAGGCAAAAAACGTCCATCTGTTTCTTCGAAGTGTTTATTGAATATTAAATCGATTGTTACTCAAAATGTTTCAGCAAATCGTAATAGTAGAAATTCGCCTTTGCATTTAGCACCATTACCATTAGCTGATGACAAAATACCGTCGAAAGAACCTATTAGCCATGCGGACAGTGTGAAAGACAGAAATTTGAAACTAAACGCTGCGATCGAAAGTTTACAAACATCGTCGATGAAAGTGGTCGTTCCAGAAAAGTGAGATATTATATCCTACGATAAAAACTACATTGATGCTTTGTCTAGTGAAAATGATCAATTGAGACTGCAAACAGTCATCATTGAAAAACAACAAGAAGGTAGGATAATTGTTTCGGTAGGATTTTCTGTGTCGAACTCGTGATTTTAGAAATCCAATCAAGAAACGATTTGCACGATGAAACATCTGCTTTTGAGGAATGTACGTATAGTCTTAGTAGGGTGAAGTTGTAATGGGAAATTCCCACCTATTCATGGATTGATTTATTTCAAATCCAGAATGTTGATTCTTATCTTAGTATCTACATTTGTGCCGGTCGTCATGTGAATATTCTCTTCTGAATGAATACTGTAACGTAAATATCGTCGTATATCGCGTATATACATATAGTGCTTAACTAATAAGATAATAAAAGAGCAGTCAGTAAGAATTTACGTAAGTATTACATTCAATTGTCAAAGAGTTTCATTTGTTTGTCACCGTCACAGACTTGTCTATTCGAGAGATTTTATAGTTTCCCGGTTAGATAGAAAGATATACATTGGTATAGAATTTCGATAGTTCCATTCATCAGCCCACAATCGCTGGAATTTTGAATGCCTGTTGACCACGCATCGAAAAGAAAATATCTGAAATTTTTCTATCAATACTCTAAAAAAGCAACCTGTTATTTATTATCTAGCTTCATCCGTTATCAACACAGACTCAACCACTGTTCCACCACTTCCATTGGATAGCTCGATGTATCCATTCTGTTCACCATCATCGTTATCTGCTCAGGTCAAACCATTATTGTCGTTTCCGGCTCATTCGTCAACTCGTATCAATGAAGAATATATGAGACAGATGCGTCATATCATCGAAACATCGTCGTCATCATCGACAAATTCGAGTGAACTCAAACCCATTGAACTTGCCATTCATATTCATCGGTTTGATTCCACATCGCCCTCATTATCAACGTAAGTAAAAGCCAAACTAACTGCTTTATTGATTTCGTATTTCTCTCGTAGTATCGAAGTCGAGAAAGATCGGGATATCGATCTCCATGACCCTCTAATTTTTACGAATGATTCATCGAATTTAA
Organism: Adineta ricciae; assembly: GCA_905250025.1. NCBI lineage: Eukaryota > Metazoa > Rotifera > Eurotatoria > Adinetida > Adinetidae > Adineta > Adineta ricciae. Next base: position 199,735 of record CAJNOJ010000003.1, read on the forward strand.
CAGTTAAGTCGGGCACTCCATCATCTAGTTCTGATCAATCTATGCGAACAAGAAAATCTTTCGATGATCATTCGAAAAAAATGTATTACAATCAATCTCGATCATTCACTCCAAATTATCCAACGAGTTATGCACGTTTGCCACATTCACTACGTCAACAACAAACTCTGTTCAATTCCTTTTCACCAATAGAATCACCTCGATTACCAAAAGCAAATCCTCCTATAAATCGTCGTTCATTTCCTCATTTCGAATCTGTTCGTACACCTGCACCAAAAGCGACGTTTATCGATCCTGATCTGTTCGATTGTTGTCAAAGGTAAATGTTCGCCTTCGAATTCATCAACAACACTTGTTGTTCTAGTGAAAACATCTATTTCAAAGCTGAAACTACTCGAACACGTCGATCAGTCGATCGACAACATTTAACAACAATTGAAACGACGTTACTTGAGTCGGAGGCTCGTTCGAATTATTTTCGTGATGTGAACAATATACGTGAAATTATGCTCGATGCATCGAAACGTTTGACAACAGACAATAATCTCATGTTACCACTGTCCATCGTCGACACACACTGCCATTTCGATTTAATCTTTGATCGGTAAAAGTATTTTTGTTTTTCCCGAGTGTACTTTATCTAAAACAGAATCTTTCAGTTTACATATCCGACATAATAATTTAACAAAATATTTCAAGGATTACAACGAGTATTATCCACCAGGACTTTCATTCGAATTAGCTATACAAGTATTTTGGCGACCGCAACAGCTAACTGAGAGTAGGTAGATTTGAACCGATTGAACGTCATATAATTTTCATTATGAATAGAAAACTGGAATGAGCATTATTCGAAATATTTGGATGATGAACGTGTTTACGGTTCGTGTGGAATTCATCCACATTGGAGTTCCTCGTGGAATGAAACATCTGTTACCGACATCGAACGATGTCTTCAGCACCCGAAGATCGTTGCCATTGGTGAAATTGGTTTAGATTTTGGGCCTAAGTACAAAGAAATACTTTCTAGACTATTTTCTATAACATCTGTTACAGGAATACATGTGCAAAACATGAACAATGTCGTGCTTTCGAAGCACAATTGAAACTAGCCACGAAATGGTCAAAACCAATCGTTATACATGCCAGAGATGCTCACCAAGATGCATTTCCGTTAATGAAGAAAGTAAAGTCACGATCTATTGAACTTATCTGCACGATCTTTTCGTTCTAGTATCTTTCTTCTGATCACAAAATACATTTACATTGTTTTGTTGGTACTATGGACGACGTTAATCTCTATACATCTTATTTTAAAGAAATCAAATTTGGTTTTACTCCATTGATAACTCGTAAAACTTTTTCACAAACAGTTATTCAGCAACTGAAATTAACTCAAATTTTATCCGAAACTGATTCACCTTATTTTATTCCCGACGAAGTATATTCCTTAAATGCAATTCACTGAAACCACTCATATCTGTATTTATTTAGTTATCGACATACACACGCTGTGCACATCCTGGTATGGTCTATAGTGTTGTCGAAACAGTTGCAAAACTTCGACAATTACCTGTCAATGATGTTGCTGATCAATTAAGAGTAAATGCTCGTCAAATTTATGGCGTTTGATCGGATTTATCAAGAACTTTTTCTCTCATTGTCTTAGACAGTTTGATATCGTCTTATATCATAAATGATCTAGTCAATATTGTTTGCTCATTCGATTTTTTGTACGTTAATTTTCTGTCTTTCATTCTACTTGATTGAGTGAGATCAACTTGCTTGATAAGATCAAAATTCAATTCAATACACGGATTATCTTCACAACAGAAAAACTAGTATACATTTCATAGCAGCAGACGATAAATATACACGCGATCGATATAATCGTAGTTTGATGTTTTAAAAATCCATCTGCTGTGTTTCAAAACTACTATGCAAAGTTCTCGGACGCATTCCTACTCAATGAGCATTGTATTGGTTGTTGTATATCTACATCTTTTTATTGGTCATGTTATAAAAAGATGTGACTGTTAGGATCATAATTCTTTTTTCTTATCGAAACCGACTCGCGTATTGGCAAACGTGTGCAAGAAAATTCGAAGACAACGGCTCGTGTATTTATTACCCTTTCAGTTTGCGTTTAATACGAAAAGATAAAGTTACTTATCAAATAGGCAACCCCGCATTTAACAAATATGAGCAAAGATTTTTTCAGGCAAAATTATTCAGTCATCTGTCTTTTCTCGTCTGGCTTTGTTAGTAGAAGCAAAGAAAGAAGTAAATCTATACGCATAGTCTTATGTGTTTGAATCACGAAGCAGAAAAGACATTTGAATACTGTGCAGAAGAATGAATCTATCGAGTAAATAATTGGGTGAGTAAGTTATTTTCATCTTAGGAACATTGAATTAGATAAATACTTATTTTCCACCAAGAGAACCGATCGTATAAATCTTTTCATAAGATCACGTTCGTCATTTATCCTATAAAACCGAAAAAAAAGAACTAATTTGATTCGACGAATTAACACTGAAGGCGTACACTTTTAGGTGTCGTATTCTAAAATGACACTTCATTCCGATTTCCGTCAACTTTAATGTAAGTGTCATTGATATACGCTCAATAAATCCGACGGAAAAATGAACTCTTGACATAAATATCGATATCTACTTTTCTTCTTGCAAATCTCCAACTAAAAAATGTAGCATGCGCCGGTAAAAGCAACATCACTTGCTTCTCAGATTGAAGTCTCAAAGAAACTTATAGTGTTTGTCAAATTGCATACACTTTTTTTCTCGTGCGAAACAGGGAAAAGAAAACTCATTATAGTACAGCATCTGATATTCACATCAATAATGCATTGAGACTGATGCTCGTGTTCAAGTCTTGCGTTTTTTTTATTATAGAGCGAGAAAAGATCAAGTAGTTAGAACAAAATTAATGGTTTTTTTTTGTAATAAACACGCGTAGTTTAATTTATTTAAGACTTCGATACGCGAACTAGTTTTGTTACTTTTGATTTGATTAATAACGTTCGAATAGATTTTATTTTATGAATGCTCTAGTCGCTTTCTGTAATTTGCCACTATAATTTCTTATGCTGAGCATAGCAGCACGCTCTCTATATTTATATCAGCGGACAAATATTGGTGTACTATGTTTGGATTCTGCTTAGCAAATGTGTACCGTTCGTGAGGAGTATATGTTATTGAATGAATTGACTAAATCGTTTTAAATGTAAATCGATAAGAAAACAAAGGATGCCTGAAGTCGAACTCTTGTCTAAATCCATAATTTTCCGTTTACAGTAGTTAATTTTAAAGATTTCTAGTGGTTTTTATACCATTTGTCTAGATCAATGTCTAATAATTAAGCTGAAAATAGATTGACTTATAAGCAGCAATCATCGTCTTTGCCATATTCGTCCTGTGTTATACGCAGAATACTATCTAACTCACACAAATCCATGGCACAATAGGATTGTTCTTTGGAGCTTCCAAAACTTTACTAAAATATATACAAGTCAGCAATATTCACACTTTTTCAATACAAAAAAAAAAGAAACAATTCGTATTGATCAGCAACTCTCTCTCAAGAAAAGCCATGGATTTCTACGAATAATCGATTTTCTTCCTTATGTTTCCCTTCTTTTCACAATGCCACCCGTTTTGCTATCAGAGCAAGACTCAATAGTTAAAAATCAAATGTCGATTGACTCCATCTGGTGCCATACAATTAGATCTTTATCTCTATTGTAGATATTACTTGAATGAAGACGTTTAAATCACTTACTTTCAAATCAAGAAAGGAATCGATTGTACTCTTTATCATATTATTGATTTTCATTAGCTGCTATCAATGGTTTGTAAACAAACCACCGTCTACACATCAACTAATTCCACAAATACCTTCTAGTTTATCACGAGAGATCACTGAACCGAAGACTCTCATCTATCATCATCCACTTTGTTCATGCAATCGATCATATACTGCACAGAACCTGATTGATAATAAAAATTCTCAGTCACTTTGCAGTCAATACTCCACATATCGCGGTTTACATCAACGTATTATAGCAATCAGTATGTACGGTCCAAAAGAAAATGCTTTGTTTGCATTTAATGCATCGTTAAATTTTCTCCATCAACTTATCATTGACATGAAGAAAATCTATCCCAATTGGATTCTAAGAGTTTATCATGATGCATCGATCAAAACTGACGTTATCTGTCCGATTGAATGCATTCATGATCATGTCGATTTTTGCAATACAAATGCATTAGAAAAGTATAGTAATGTGAATGATTATATTCCACCAAAGATATGGCGGTTTTTACCAGCTGGGGACACGTTCGTCGATGTTATGGGTAGTCGTGATCTTGATTCGCCATTAGGTCAACGTGAACTAGACGCTGTTAACGAATGGCTATCATCGAATAAATCTTGGCATGCTATGCGTGATCATCCATATCATGCTGTTCCGATGCTTGGTAAATCTAGTCAGTTTTTATAGCTACTATTGCATAGAATGTCTTCTAGGTGGTATGTGGGGCTTTCGTCCAGAACAGAATCGAAAATTCTCTGCTGAGCTATTACAAAAAATGTTAGATCGTTCATTGATTACACGTTATGGTACTCGTAATGATCAAACATTTCTCACCGAACAAGTCTGGCCTCATATTCAAAATGATGTCATTGTACATGATGGTTTTCTATGCACAACATGGTATGGTAAAAATTCTCGACCATGGCCAACGCGTCGGCCGCCATTCAATGGTACTGATTGTTTTGTTGGTTGCGTTCGTCCCTGTTGTACACCAACGAAGACTCCTTTTGGTGAATGTCCTGTTGCTTGTCGGCCAAAAGAGCATGTAAATTGGACATACTGCTAGAAAATAACTACTTTAATTTTACATCGATACTCATTTCTATAATCAGATATAATAATATTTCTTTTTTACAAAATCTTCCAAATCTATTTTGATCTATTCTTATTTGCTAAATTGGTTTACTAAATTCTAGTGAAATGTTTTTAGAATAAATATGTAAATGAATATAGTCGAATGGTTTCATATATATGGGTATACGTGTTCGAACCTCGCGCTCGACGTTCTCTTTTCTCCTCAACGCCACAGGCAGGATAGACATTAGTTCACCTGGCCTTTCCAGTTTGTGGAGAAGAATAAAATGCAGAATGATAGGAAGCTGGAGAGATTTTCACTGTCTCATCTAGTGCCGTTAACTCATTCTATATCTTTTTCTCAAAATCAAATTTTTACAAAAGTATATCCATGACACACTAAGCACTCAACATCGCATGATGTCATTTGTTGCATGCATTATTCTCCGAAAAACAAAATTGTTGGAAGCTTTATTGATTCTAAATATAATATGAGTCAGGAAACGTGTCGTAAGTTGGTTGTATTCAATTTCTTGTTGTTGTTGTTTTATGCGTCATGATCCTCAACTTTATCGATGTTTTTCTTTCTTTTCCGTTCTATTCAAACTCGTTGCGAGTCAAAGGAAATTGCCATCTCGTGCTGCTATCAAACCACATATATATACGTTCTTCTTTTACGATTGGACAAGTCAATAATGGCTTGTATTCGCGTTTCGACATAATTGTACAAGCATAATTCAGTTCTTCACCATGTACAACTCAATAACTAAACTCGAAGATTTTTCCTTGGAAGTCATTCTGGAAATTTTCGACTACCTTTCGGTAATCGATCGTTTCAACGCATTTCATAACCTTAAGAAAAAGCTAAACTCGGCGTTGTACTTATCCGATCTTTGCGTTGATTTAACCAATATATCTCGACAAACGTACGAGAACATCTACCAAGATGTCATTCTCAAGAATTATTTTCCACGGGTACGTACGCTAAAAATAAGCAATGATTTAACGACTGGTTTAATCAATACCGTTTTCAATCAAATCAATCTGCACGATTATAAACAACTCCGATCGTTAACATTAATTAAACCATGTTACATGACATTGGGTAGTCTTGCCCTTTCCATTCCATATTTAACAAAACTGGAACATCTGTCGATTGATTCTCACTCATATCCACACGATTTTTTTCGTTTAATTACGACAACATCGTCATCATTGAAAGCATGCTATTTACCTGGATTAGAAATTCAAGATGAAATAACATTTTGTTCGAATTCAATCACGTGTCTAACAATCACAGTCGAAGATATCGGTTTATTGTTAAATCTGTTAGCTGTTTTTCCTTGTTTAACTTACCTTCATGTTATTTTACGATCGACATTATTTATTGACGATGAAAATTTTCCTCGAATGAACATTCTTTCATGTGAAAGCTTACAAACATTGAAATTACATGTACTCGAAAGATCGAGCATTGAATTTCGTGAAATCGAAAAATTCTTTCAACAAACAACTCTCCCGCAACTGCAAACATTATCATACACATGTACAACACCATCTCTGGATCATGTAGATGCGGCACGTTGGAATGAAATTCTTTCGGTCCATCTGCGAACAATAAAAACATGGAAATTCTTCGTTGAAATCCCATATAATTCGAATTCATACACGAGTATGAAACAAATCGTGGAGAATTCTCAAACAATTCTTCCATCTTCATTTACATTCACATTATCCATCAATTACCAATATTACATCGTTCATACAAGCATCTTTCCGAAAAGACATTTTGATTTATCCTTAAAATCATCAAATTCAGACGATTATGCTAATTGCGATCCAATTCATTGTGACTCAACGATAAAATATTCAAATATCAATTCCCTGATCGTTGATTGCAGCTCCCTACCGAATTTGACAACTTTACCTAAAATTATTCAACATTTACATCTAAAAGGAACCAATAATAATTTGGTTCTTTCCAAATGTCTGAAATGCTGCTCAAACCAATTGATTACATTGAAAATATCAGGCTTGATGGATGATTTACTTTGCTTACCCAACCTTCGACAATTAACCATTCAGAATACAATGTTTAAAACAGATATGATATCGAAACTAGTTCAATTTTGTCCTCGGTTAGAATTACTCACAATTGAAATCGATTCGATTCCGGATTTTTCCGATCTATTCAATCGTCTGCAATCAGAATCTCAATTGAATGAACTTAAATTTCTACGTGTATACTCACGAGATCCAAAGCATACGTGGACATCTTGGTCAAACGAAGGGAACGACTTATTTTCAAATGTGAAAGTGATTTATGAAACAAAACATTTATTTCTATTTATTTGGTTCTAAGAAAAAAGAAAAATAGATTGAAATAGTACTGTACAAACAATTTAAATCCATTGAAGTTTGTTTCCATCGAGCGAATTCAATGCTCGTTGTATGGAATAGCGTTGGCGACGAGAATCTTTTTGATGATAAAGTAAACGTTTTAATGGAATGAAGTTCGTTGATTGATGATTTGAACGACGTGGTGTCGAGGTCAGATATGGTTTGAGTAGAAGACTCTCGTTAGGAGACGTCGTTTTGGGTGTACTTGTGGTAAAAACATTGTTTTTCGGTGATGTTTTCGTGAGTTTTTTGCGTTGATGTACTTTTTTATATTCATCGTATGTTGTCGAATGAAATCGTTCGTTTTTATGTAATAAACAAGGACATTGACGATGATCTTTGAAACATGTTTCGTGTGAATTGATCGAAAGGTTGAATGGTTGGATATTTTGCAGAACTCGATTCATTGGATCGAGGAGCTGTAGTTCGGATAATAGTTCATAAATATGGTATTCAATTTCATGAACGCGTTTTTCGTTCTTGTTTGACATTGCTTTGGATAATGCAGACAAATTAGCGATCTAGAATGAAGAGAACATCAGATATTCTTCTCGTGTTTTGCTGTGACCTAATCAATTTGATTTCGACATGTATCTACTGATAGTCTTCAATGACACGACTGTCTGTTTTTTTGATGGCAGGAAAATGAATTGTATCTGAGATTGTAACAAAAAAAGAAATAGCCCAGCAGGATCCCATCATCAAACGAATCAATGGAGATGCACATCGTATGACGCCTGCTGGTGATGATGTACTATACTTGTTATTGACGGTTGACAACCAAACTAGTCTATCAACACGTCGATGCGGTTTTCATGCTGAGAACAAGCGTGATTGATTATAATGATTCCATTTGTTAGTTAATTATCGTTATCATCGAACTGACTGATTTGTTCGAAAGAGGGGAGGAAGAGAGGCAATTGTTTTCGTTTCGTTTGAACGATTGGTTTAATTTTTTTCTCTTCTCTCCCTCTCTCTCTCTCTCTGACTTTTCACCGGAAAATATATTCATTGGATATTGATTGAAATGAGGAAGAAGAACAAATAAATCTCCTGTGATCATCAATCAAGCGTATACAGAAAATAACAAACTGATTTTACATAGCTAAGTAGACTCGATGTTCTTTGAATTCATTTGAGTAGAAAATACCATCGATCGTTATCGTTACAAATATATTTGTCAATAAAAATCGACTTTTGTCCTATGTTGTCGACTTTTATGAAACAGATGTGCTTTTCACAAGCACTCACTCGCTATTGCATATTCAAAATGTTTTCTCCACCCACATCTTTCACTCGAATAAGAATGGCGTAATTGATATATTCATTCTGCAGGTATGTTGACAATCTGGCACGAGTAGTCACCCATGATAATGATGATGAATATATTCGATCGATCGTTAAAAGTAACGATTGGATTGTTATTGTTCTTATGTCATCGTCTTTAAGCATCTGTTTCATACATGTATGTACATATCGTGGGCTGACGATTGAATAACGAAACGAGAACTGCTTTATGACATGTGGATGAATGAAAATCAAATCAAGCTGTGAGTGCGAATGGCATTGCTACGAAAGCGGGAGAGATCATAGTCGTATTGTTCATCAAAAGGAAGAATAGAAGAGAAAAACAAAACCTAGATAACACTCGCCTGTCAAGTTAACTGACTAATATGATGAGCTAATGCCTGAGGATATGTCTTATCTTCTTCTTGTTTTTAAACATAAGAATAGCTTGAAGAGAAGTCTATATGCATGTCAGCAAATAAACAATATTCATTTCATCAGCCACGACATGTTTGTTACGACGAAAGAATATGCAACGTTTCTTTTTTCGTTGTTCTACAGTCAACTTGACGTTATTATAAGCTTATGTAGACGTAGTAGTGGGTGTTTTTTTTTGTATATGCGGATGACGTTAATTAAGTGGGAGAGAAAAGTAAAGAACAGAAAAAAAGAAAATACAGCTTTATTATATATAAAACCAAGCTGATAGTAGTCATTTTCAGATACAAAAGTCTAACGACAAATTATTTCTAAGATTTAATCGTAAAGATGAGCAACGTTCAACAGCGCACAAAAAACGTTTACAAAATTCCGTCGCTTGACATGACGGACAATCATGTTCAACCACATTTTGATGATCCACGATCACCAACCGCCAATCTCACACGGTACGGATGATCAATTGAGGTGTTTTCGTCTTATCTTGTTTTTGCTATTCTAGGACTCCGGTAGAAGTCAGTACACATTATCTATTTGATCCACAGACACGAAATAACATTCCAATCAATTCCACTAGATGAATGATGCATCTTTCTGTTTTTTCGTTGTTGTTGTATATATAAATATTATATGAATGAAACCTAATAAAGATTTCAATGAATATTCACATTCGCAATTTGTTTTCCTTGGTATTTTTTTTCATTTACATCCACTAAGGTGTATGATGTTTGATGCAAGTTATATAAATTAGCTGATGACTAGGTGAAACTATCTAACTATTCAATGAAATAACAGGAATTCAGACCGGTTTATTGTGCAAAGGTTAAATGCGGAAGTTAGCGAACACGCGAACCTTTTATTGACAATGCAAGGAAAATCAAGGTACGAGTCAATTATGAAATCAAGATAAATACATTCATGAATTTGTAATAGATCGCTATTCATCAGCTTTTACAATTAGCTTTGTGTTTTTTTTGGCTTTTTCAAAAAATTGCTAGATCATGAAGTACACTTTCATTCACAATAGTTAACAGGAAGATCCGACTGCTTTATTTATCTTCTCTTTTGATGAGATTTCAAACTGGTTGTGACCCGCCTTCTAACGATCAAAATATTAATGGACTCTTGACTGTTTCTTTCGCTTTCATTTTCTTCTCATCGGCGATGAAGACAAATGACTACTACATTTTGTCATTGCATGTGTCTATCTATTCTCGTTCTCATATCTTAAGTATAAATCACTTATACAAGATGCCACTTAATGGTTTCGTTAGCGAAGTGTTTTTCTGTGTGATCATCATACAGAGAGTGATCGGTGAGAAAATATCAATATGACTCGTTACTAAGAACAGGCGAAAAAAAAAAGAAATCGTAATTACACAATATTACAATGCACATCCATAATTAACTCATAGTTGAAGATGCTTTCTGATAAACGCCCATATAATTCATGAAAATATCGTATGTGTGTGTGTATTGATGAAAGAGATTAACAAAAAGTTGTTGTTTTTCTTTTCTCTCCGGAAAGTTGCATATATATATGTCAAATTAGTCCGCTGGAAAAAAGTAATAATCTGACAGGAGAACACGAGAACACTTTCTGTTAATGATAGAAATTTTGAGCTTGGAAGGAATAATTAACCGGCAATTTCAAAGAGAACTTGAAGAAATGGCTGCATTCGCGTGAACATGAGGGCTAAACGCATAGCAGAGAATTAATCAACATAGTTGAACCACTACCTGTCTAATAAAGTTTTGTATTCACCCATCTTGTGTGATGTCAATTTGATACGTTCATATTAATTATTAAAAAGAAGTATTACGTACGTGTGCTTGAAAAATACTTCAATCACAAAACGTGCCGTCTACCGCCATCTATAAGTTTCGAAATGAATTCGTCTAAGAAATCATTCAATCAAATGGTTTTCATCGATGCGTTATTCAGTATATAAAGTTGTCATGAAACATTGTGAAACCGCTTGTATCTTTTCGAATTATACCAATGTCTTCGTTAAATGATATGGAGTTGTTGGATGATATAGCCGGCGAAGGTGTTCTGGAATCGCATCATATATCTGATGAAGATGATTTGCCAAGTGAGGACGATGATGACGACGACGATGACGATGAACTTGATACAACAGATATTACTCACGTAAATATCTTGATTAGTTCATAGAGTTTTTCTGTCAATGATTATTTTCAGGATACACTTGCTATTAAGAAACCTTTGGCAGGGATGTTGCCGAATACTTATGACGGAAAGACAGCCGAGGAGCTTTTTCCTGCATTTAAACCCAATGCTGTGAGTGATTACATACGTTAGAGTTGCTGATTTTCTAAAAAACAATTGTTTAGATTCTTCAATTCAATAAAATATTTGGTGTCGGAAAACCCAATCATCTACCAAAACCATGGGCAAATTTACGTATGCGATCAATGACTGAAGTAGATTTCCTTGCTAGAAAGAATTTCTTGTTACTAATGATTTTGTTTATATTAGAATCTCGAAAATCAACTTCGCGAAGCAACTTTAGCAGACTGTGTTGCTGATAACGAGGTATTCGAGAGAATAAATATTTTCTTTTTTGTATTTGAAACGATTTGTTTTCGCTAGACACAATTTCTCGGCCGTTTACCTCCAGTAGTAAACGAACCGATATCAGATGATCACGATTCGCCAATCGGCGATATGAAAGTTCAGAATTGGCGTGTGGGTCCTGCACGTCTATGGTACGATCAAATTGGCCTGAGTTTAGACTTATCCACATATGATTATGGATTCAAACAAAAACCTACTCAAACATTACAAACACAAACTTCCAAAGAACAGTTGACAGAAGAAGAGGAATTAGCAGGCAATGTGTCATTACCTGTGAATTTGATCCGTTGGGAAGATGACATTATTTATGATACAGCCGTGTTGCGCGATAAATTAGATTTGAATACACCAAAGATACGATATTGTGGTTGGGTACCGACGACAACTTATCGCTCATTGGCGAGTTTCCAGAAAAGTGTTTTCGGTACGAGAGAATTTTATGAGTCGATAGATGAAATACACGATCCGTATCGCCTCTTTCTTTCAGGTAAAAATGTGGACTATTTAGAAAATGGAAATGGTAAGTTTAGATGCAGTTTGACCGTACTCTGAGGAAAGCCGTGTGTGTTTTAGATGATGATCCGAAATACAAATCTTGGTATTCAATTTTTCCGATTGATAACTATGATTTAATGTATGGTGATTGGGAGAAAGATATTATTATCGATCCAGAAGTAGGATGATGTTTTAAGATTGAAATACCTATCATTATTGTTTAGAATATGGAACGTATTCGTGAACCATCGGAGTTGATTCTTGACGAAAATGACGATCATTTAATTTTCGAAATACCAACAGATCCGAGCGATTGTCAAACTCGTCAACAACAGCGTAGTCGAGATATACGTGAGAAAGCTGAAGCAAATACTCCGATTAGCCCTACAAAAGCTGGAAAAGTTCCACATAAGGTACAGACAAAACCATTTACAAATTCATCAGTAATCGCCCGTGTTTTTGTTCTTCATTAGGATACACGAGGACGTGTCACACGAAAAGTACTCACAGGCAGTGGACTATTAAAAGAAGCGGAAGATAATGAGGATGATGGGAATGATCAAACTGATGGTCCGAAAAATGATTTTTGGAATTTATCCAATGATGAGTATTACAATCCAAGACTAATTGATTCTGTGGGTAAAAATCTCGGTACACTGAATTTGCAAGTAAGTGAACGAATTGTTCTTTTCGAAAAGTAGCACATTCTCTACGGATAATCTTTAGCATGCAACACCAGCTGTTGAACTTTGCTCTCAATTATTTCCTACACATTTAAAGGCGAATAAACTACGTCTCTTTCATCGACCAACAATCAAGAAATTTATTCATAGCAAATTAAAACCCGGAGAGTACCATCCTGTTCATTCAATTCAGAAAATAGCTGAAACACGTGCGATTGTAAGGCTATCATTTGCAATCTGTACGCTATTTAACTAAGTATATTTCGTTTCAGGAAAGAGAAAAAGAACGACAAGCCTATGGCGGTGGTGAAATGTTTTATATGCGTCGTCTACAAGATTTAAGCGGTCTAGATAGTGATGTCATCCTTGTTGAATATAGTGAACAATATCCACCTTTATTGAATCAAATTGGTATGGCGACAAGAGTAAAAAATTACTATAAAAAGGTAAACGATCGATTACCAAACTATCGTAAGACTGAATTCGCATTTGTTCGATACTTTAGAAACCTGGAAAACAAGATAATCCTCCAATGTTAGACTATGGTGAAATCGCCTATGCTCACACGTCACCTTTTCAAGCCGAGATGCTTCCTGGAGAAATCTTACAAGTAAAAAGTGAAACATAGTGAAACGAGATTTCATAAAGTTCGTTTTTTCATCAACAGGCATTCGAAAATCACATGTTTCGGGCGCCGATCTTTCACCATGATGCTCTGTCGACTGACTTTCTTATCCTACGTACGAAACAAAGTTATCACATTCGAAATGTAAAGAATATTTTCACTGTTGGCCAAGAATGTCCCTTACAAGAAGTTCCTGGACCGAATTCGAAACGTGCGAATATATTCGCACGCGATTTTCTTCAAGCGTATATATTTCGCTTATTCTGGAAAAGTCGAGATAAACCACCAAGAATAAAAATGGAAGATGTACGAAAAGCTTTTCCACAAAATGCCGAAAATAGTATTCGAAAACGTTTGAAAATGAGTTCGGACTTCAAACGTACAGGAGGTATGTTGTGTTTAAATGAAATCGCCGGCTAGTTTTATTTCAATTTATTTCTTTTCAAGGTGTACACTGTAACTGGTGGGTATTGAGAAGCGACTTTCGATTACCAAGTCAAGAAGAAATCCGACAACTAGTTACACCTGAACAATGCTGTGCTTACTACAGTATGCAAGCAGCAGAACAACGACTAAAAGGTGAATAGTTTGCAAACATTGATAAGATACACTTATGTTTTCAACAGCTGATAAAAGAGCATGGAAGTTTAATCTACATCTTCTATTGTAGATGCTGGTTATGGTGAAAAAGTACTCTTTGCCGCCGTAGACGACGAAGCAGCTGATGAAAATGACCAAAGCAAAATCGAAGATGAAGTATGTTGATCATCTATTCGTTACAAAAAGATGAATTTTGTTGTTTAGGTTAAATGTGCACCATGGCACACAACTAAAGCTTATCTTGATTCGCTAAAAGGCAAATGTTGGTTACAATTGCGTGGTTTTGCAGATCCGACCGGATGCGGCGAAGGCTTTTCATATGTTCGCGTTTCAAATAAACCGAATGCTCGAGTATGTGATGATTTCTATTTTATTCAAATTCAAAATTTGTTTCTTCGATTGCTCGAATCTATTAGGAAGCAGAAACCGAAGCCATACAAACGAAGAAAATGGTTACAGGAACGGATGCTGATCTACGTCGTCTTCATTTGAAAGATGCCAAGAAACTTTTGAATAAATATGGTGTCACGGATAGTTCAGTTCGGAATCTTTCTCGTTGGCAAATTATTGATATTGTTCGAACGATGTCGACACAACGCGCACGGGATGGCGAAGAAGGGGGTAAGCATTTCACAATCATGAAATGTGTCATTTTTCATTTTGATCTTTTTATTAGCTGCAATGGCCAAATTTGCCCGTGGAAACCGGTACAGTCAGATGGAATATCAAGAGAAATACAAAGAAGATTGTCGCAAGATCTTCGAAGGCCAAAGCAAAACTTTATCATCGAATCATTTGACATCAACAGATAATGAAACAAGTGGCGATGAAGATTCGGACGTCGATGAAATGAGAAAAAATCTCGAATCAATGCTAGAACCAACTGTTTCAAAACAATCAGCAGATACGAAACCGCATGTAGATACAGAAGATACAACGAAGAAAACAGTATGTTAAGGAAAATCATACGATGCGTCTGAACTCTATCTACACGAATGTTTTCTTTTTATTCGTAGAGTAATCGTGTGCTCAGGATTGTTCGTACCTATGCTGATGATAATGGAAACGAATATCAACGTGTTGAAACTGTACGAAAGCCTATGGTTGTTGAGGCATACTCGAAAATACGTTCAACGAAAGATAATGATTTCATGTAGGTGGCTCTCTCAGATGAATTTTATTATCTTTCTTTTTCGTAATTTAGTCGGCAATTCTTTACTCTCGACAACGATCAACGCGACAGTCTACGACGTGAACGTCGACGTTTGCAAGAACAACTACGTCGTGTCCGTCGACAAGATCGTTTGCAGCAACGTAATACAAATGAGCCGTTGAATACAATCGATGGCCGTCATTCTCCGTCATCGCGTTCATCGAATCCGTCACCCATCCGTAATTTACATTTACAATTGAATTCAAGCGATCTACCGACTTTGAAATTACCACTTGATTCTGATGCATTGATGAAACATGATGGCAATGCCTTGGATGATACTCATACAGATTTGTTCATGGATCATACTCATCAGATCACGTCAGCGAGTCAACTATTGTCAACATCGTTCGATAATATCAATAGTAACAGTCAATCAGGATTTGCTCATTACTTCAGCTCAGCGTCGTTCGGCGAGGAAGGACCGGAAAACAATGAAATGATAAGTCCAACAGCACTAGCGAATTCGTCAGATCCATCAACAATGCAAAAGAAAAGAAAAAAATCCGAGAAAGATCTAAAATGGGTAAGTTTCATTTCTCTGATTATCAGAACTGAACAAGTAAAAGAAAACTAATTCTTTTCGTGTTCTTTCTTAGCTCAAATGCGGTGCCTGTGGTGCTCAAGGTCATATGCGAACGAATCGGGTTTGTCCAATGTATGGCAAAACAACCGGTGGAAACATGCAAAACAATCCTCATGTTGATAACGAGGATGCACAGCATAGCTTTGATTTACCAGCGCTCGATGCTAATGCTTCGATGAACATCGGCGATGTGTCAGTGAAAATGGTCGAAGGAGGTGGTACAAAATTAATCTTTGCGAAAAGTGTTCTGGATAAGTAAGAAGATTGTTTTATTTTGTATTGAAAAAAGACAATGTTCAATAATTGTTTGACAGAGTATCATCAAAGGATACGACAAAGAAACCGAGAAAAACGAAAGGATCAAAATCCTTATTGGCCGGTACGAAATCTGTAGGAGATGGTGATGAATCTACAACGAATAGCCAATCGAACCCTATGATGCCGCAATTGAATGAAGATCGACCACCGACTCCACCACCCATTGTTCATGTCTCCAAGATGCAATTTATACCGCCGATCAAATCTTCGTCGTCATCTCCGCCAGTTAATTTAACCTATACGCCTAAGTCTAGTGGTACGTTGAAAACGACTTTGTCCCATGCAGGAAACCGACGTAAAAGTTCAACAACGCCAACTATTGGTGACAACAATTATAAACTTAGCCAAAGTCAGATGGGATCAACTCCAACTACCACATATCGTCAACAGCCAACATCAACACCACTATCAACCGGTCCGCTAGGTACCATGTTTTCTTTTCCACCAAATACACCGACTACACCGACACCATTATCAGCTGGTGTTGATTATTTGGATAAACGTGCCAGAACCGTACAAAGAAGACGAATTGATCCACTTGTCAGTTTCGCTACTTTGCTCGAAAGTATTCTTAATGAACTTCGAGATATGCCTGAAGTAAACTATATTTCGATGAATTATCTCATACTGATGATATCTCTTTTCAGGCAACGATGTTTTTAGCACCGGTCAACCCTCGATCATATCCTGCGTATTATGAAGTTATAAAGAATCCAATTGATTTACAAACGATACGCCAACGCGTCCTTGCTCATACTTACAATAATCGAGAAGGATTTCTAAATGATATGCGACAATTAGTTGATAATAGTCGTCAGTTCAATGGCGAATATCATCAAATTACACGTGATGCTCAAACGCTAGTGGCCGCATGTTTTCAAAAATTTGCTGCTGTAAATATACACAGAAGGCGTTCAACGGTTTTCTCTTATCAGTTCATATTTTTTTGCTTTGATTTCTAGAATGAAGATAAATTAATGAAATTAGAAAAAACCATCAATCCATTGTTAGACGATGACTTCCATGTTGGCATATCGCATTTATTCGAACGTATATTAACTGATCATTTAATGAACGTCGAAAATTCTTGGCCATTTCATCATGCAGTTAATAAACTTCGTTTCAAAGATTATTATGATATTGTTAAGACGCCAATGGATTTAGAAAAGATCAAACAGGCAAATAAAACATTTACAGCGATGTTTTTATGTCAGTATATTATTTCTATTTCAGAATATTCTTAAGCATGTCTATCGCTCACGTGCAGCAATATTAGCTGATGTTGATTTATTATATACGAATAGTGTACAATACAATGGTGTAGGTCATGCAATTACGGCGACCGCGGCAAAGATAGTTCAGACATGTAAGGAACAGTTTGCTGAGCATGCCGATCAATTCGATGCATTGGAAAGAAATCTTGAACAACAAACATTAGCAATAGATAAAACTGTTGATCAACAATCGAATGACGAAGGATGGCAACAAATGATGACTACAGAAACAACCAATAGCTTCGCATTTACTGCTTTAGAGCCAGGTCAGTCAAGAATGCTAATAGAAATGATTTGTCAGAAAGTGACTTTTTAGAACCAGATACAGATATAAATAGTCCGACAATACCTGGCATGTCACTTGAGACATTTATTGCAGGTGATTTCTCGGCCATGGAACAAAACATTCAAGCCATGGATGCCGAAGTAGCCAATGAACAGAACGATGACGCCGAGCGTGAAACTGTTGAACGAACAACAACAGAAGACATTCTCGGTAAGGAGAACGGTTGTTTTGATTTCTTCATCGAATTCTTCATTTCTTGATTTCATAGGTGACATCAGTGAATCTGATACATCCGATGATGATGATGATGACAGATCAGCAGCACAGTCATCATCTCTTGGCATGCATCAAATGGATCCATTCGATAACAATCCAGGTGCTCACCATCGGAGTCATTTGAAGAAACGACTGAAAACATCCCATCAACAGACAACATCGACCGATGCAGCTGCACTTCAATTATCTGAAGATGAACTCTAAATGTTTTATTTTGTTTATAAATATATACAAATGTATGTCTGTTCTTTTCGTATGATAATAAAACACTAAACGTGATTCAAATAATTTTCCATGATTCAATCATGTTTTTAACATTTAAGATGTCGTCTGAAATTTTCGATGTTTTGGTTATTGGTGGAGGCATATCTGGTCTATCAGCAGGAAACTATTTATTCGACCACAACGTGAAAAACTTTCTAATTCTCGAAGCTCGCGATCGTGTAGGAGGTCGAACATGTACAATCGATTATAATCAGCATGCAGTCGATGTTGGCGGTGCTTATGTAGGTCCTTTTCAAAATCGTATTCTTCGGTTAGCCCGCGAATTTAATGTCCGTACTTATCGTGTTCATTATAAAGGAAAGAACACACTAACACTTTCAGATGGACGTCGATCGGTTTATAAAGGAATAATTCCAACTTCTGTTGGTATATTTTCATTATTGGATGTCAACTACATTCTGTGTCGCACGCAAGAATTGTGCGAACAAATTTCCAATCAGGCACCATGGTCGAACGAAGCATTGTCAGCAAAATACGATAAAATGACTGTTGAAGATTGGCTACAAACCTTAGGGGAAACAGAAGAAGCTAAAGAACTTTATCGAAGTGCCGCTCGTACCATCCTTTGTGTTGAGCCGAGTGAAGCATCAATGCTTGCTTGGTTGTCCACTGTTAACAATGGATTAGGTATAATGCGTTTATGTGAAGTTGAGAACGGCGCGCAAGAGCGCAAGTTTCGCGGTGGTTCACAGCAAATATCGAACCATTTGCGCGCTAAACTCGGCACTGATCGCGTTCTACTTAACCATGCTGTTAAACAGGTGCAATGGTCCCCGACGGGAGAGTTAGTTAAAGTGACATGTGCAAACAATCAAGAATATACTTGTCGTCATCTAATCATTGCTTTAGCACCGTCACTCTATAAAACCATTGAATTCGAACCTGAATTACCGGAAAAGAAACGTGAAGCAACTGAACGCATGTATATGGGCTCGATTATCAAAACGATAACAATATATGATCGACCCTATTGGAAAGAGAAAAATTTTTCTGGAATTACGTTTGATACATCACATGTAGCAAATCCGGTGATATTCACTTATGACGACTCGTTCGAAGAAGATCGTTTCTATGCTATCATGGGTTTTATTGTTGCTGATTCGAGCCGACAGTGGTCAAAAATGACGCGTGAGGAACGTCGTCAAGCTGTTTGTAAGCAATATGCTCGTGCGTTTGACTGCAATGATATGATTACAGGTTGTCAAGAATACATCGAACAAGATTGGTCTGCCGAAAAGTTTAGTGGTGGTTGTTACGCAGACATAATGCCTAAAGAAGTTTTATCATCGCTGCGTGAACAACTTTGGGTACCATGTGGAAATAACGGACAGTTGGTTTTTGCCGGTACTGAATTAGCAACACGTTTTTCTGGATACATGGATGGAGCAGTCCAAGCAGGAGAAAGAGCTGCATTCGAAATTCTTACTAAATATTTGAAAGTAAATGGTGAGCATTTATCATTGACATGGGTAGATGAAGAACCAGTAGATCCACGCGAAGAGTGTCGATCACCTGATATTACTAAACTTATGTATGGACCATCAAAAATCGAAATGCTATTACCAAAAGCGTCAACAGTGAAAACTCTTTTAAAAGTGGCGAGTCTTGCTTTAGTTGGATTAACGGCTGTTTTTATTAAATCACGATATTTTTAATTATCCTAAGACATTACTTTGACGTGCATTCTACTTTTGATTAAGAATCAACTATCATATTTATTTCCGCAACAAAAGAAAATTCTTTTCGAAGATGTCGCTAGCTGCCATAGGTCTACTAATAACTTTTTATGAAAACTTATTTATCTGATAATAAATACAAATATCAATGAGAAAAGTTTGGTTGTTGTATGGAAAACATATATAAATATACGAAATCATTGACACTCGAATCTGATTGCTTGATTCAAAATTTTTTGTATAAGATGATGATGTATGAGTCATTACTCATCAAACTGTATGGTTTACGTGTATATTCACTTAAGAACTTTAATTAGGACATTCCTGCAGATTAAGAAGTAGATACAATTGATTAGGGTTTGAGATAAGGAGATTTCATTTCTATTGAAGTCTTTTTATGTATAGATACAACGGAGAGACTGAAATTGAAATGGATGTACATTTCTCTTCTAGATTTGATCATACCGTTGTAGTATTACATTTTGCTTCCGATGGCAACAGCATCTGATGAAACAGCCTCTATTTCATCTCTTATGACAACTAATGGTAGCTCACCTTGCACAAACGGTAATACAGCTTCCACTGCATCAGGTTTGACGATTTTCTTCGGAAAACAAGTTTTAATGTCGAATTTTACTAGTTGAAACAGTTACGAACACTTTCAATTGGGGCAGCTATCTCAAAACAACTGATTCGCATGCGGCTCCTGTCAGTTATTTTCGTCATGTAAACGAAAGACTGAGATCGATTACTTGAAGGAATCTAATCTCTTATCGCATTTAGGCACCACTGCATAATATGTGGTCACAATTAACACCAGGAATGAAGATTGAAGTCATTAATACAGATTGTAGTGGCAGTCCGAATGATAATAAAGAGAAAGTCTTTTGGTTTGCTTTTATTGTTCGTGTGGAAGGTTATTTAGCCCTATTGCGCTATGAAGGTTGTGAAGATGATTCATCGATGGATTTTTGGTATAATCTTTGCAATAAAGACGTTCATTGTGTTGGATGGTGTGGACAGAATGGAGTAAAATTAGCACCGCCGAGAAGTAAGCAGACACAAAGATTTGAATTGAAGTAATTCGCTTGAAATTTAGCTATCGAACATCGTCAAACCGATTGGAAAACGTTTCTTATCAATAAACTCGTTGGATCAAAGACATTGCCAGATAATTTTCGTCAAAAAGTAAAAGAATAAACGTCAACCAATCTTTTTCGAATGGTCTCTCTCTCATTTAGGTACAAATGTCACTTCGATGTCCGTTTCGAAGAAATATGGTTGTCGAAGTGATTGATAAATATCGTGTATCGAATATGCGTGTTGGAAAAATCTCTGAAGTGGTACGGAATAGGATAATAACCTTATTATCCAGACGTTACATTTTCTTTTTTTCTCCGTCTAGATTGGCGGTCGTTTGAGAATCAACTATGAAAACGTGAGAATCGAGATGTTGATGGCGACTTGTATAAACATTATATAATCTTTAGAGTCCTGGAGAACACTTCTGGGTACATCATACTTCGGAATTGATTCATCCTGTTGGCTGGTCACATACAACCGGACATGAATTAGAGGCAACCGAACGTAAGTTGTATACATGCATAGCGCACTCTTTCAATGAGTAACTGTCGATATTTAGAATACAAGAAGGAAGCGATCAAAATGATCGAAATGAATTCCTATCCAGCCAACGTTGCGACAGAAGATCTTTTCCGTAAAGTAAGACAAATGAAGAGTATGACCTTTCACGAAAAGATAATGAACGAATCGTTTAGGTGCCGATACCGTTATCAAGTGATGAGGAATTTAAAGAAGGACAAAAACTAGAAGCTGTAGATCCACTAGAAATGTCACGTATTTGTCCAGCAACTATTGGCAAGGTAATTCTCGATGAATATTTCTCCTAAAATACGTCTGAAAAAACTTTTCAACGAAAAACAATTGGCTGATTTTATAGGTACTCAAAGATGGCTATTTTATGCTATCGATTGATGGATCAAGCGTTGAAGATGGTTCAGATTGGTTTTGCTATCATTCAAGTTCACGTCTGATATTTCCGATTAATTTTTGTAAACTAAATAATATTCCATTGTCACCACCCATTGGTAAACTACCGAATCGAATTGATCTTCTTATTCAGTATCCGTGTTCTAGGTTATCAAGGTGAATTTCAGTGGGATAGATATCTACGAGAAACCAATTCAGTCTATGCCCCACAAGAACTCTTTCAAGTGATTAAAGTATGATATATTCACAATATTGAAGATTTATCTATAGTAAATTGCTTTTCAGGAGAAAACTGTCAATCCGTTTTCTGTGGGTATGAAATTTGAAGCTGTCGATATGATGGCGCCACATTTAGTATGTGTTGCAACAGTTGCTGAAATTGCTGATAGTCTTATACGTGTTCATTTCGATGGATGGAACGAAGATTTTGAACAATGGGTTGATTGTCAGTCGCCAAACATTTATCCAATAGGTTGGTGTGAACTTGTTGGTTATAAACTGGAACCACCCAAACAGCCGGAACAAGAAAATTCAGGTAAACTTAAACTGATTCCTATGCAAATCAATCGTGCCGACTTTTTAGAATCAACCAAAACACGCCCGAAAAAATCATCGAATCGAAAGTCCAACAAACGAAAACGACTTAATTAAAAAGTAGTTCCATACAAAGTAGACGTCCACCTTTTGACACGATTGCTTTTCTGACGCAAATGTATATATAGACAATGATTTTGTTGTAAATGTAGCGATGGCTAAGAGAGTTGTCTTTCATTCTTCGTTTTTTTCTCTTTTCTTACTTCTGTATAGAAAAACATGTTCTCATTAGATTAGCAAATAGAAGAACGACACTGTTTCCGTAAACTTAGTTTTTTTGATTATGCATTTCATGTACAACGCAGGTGCTTCGATTTTTTTTGTCATTAGTCGGTTTTAACACTGTGATGTACTTGAATATATACATATGTGTGTGTGTGATTCAAAATGCAAGACTGAGTCGATGAAGTGTCTTGTCATCCTGATTTGTCTTGTTTGTTTTCTTTTTCTTGTGCGCGTGTGTGTTCTCTCAACAGAACAGTTCTCGACACCGCGAGAGACAATTTTCTGACTGTTCGTTTTCTTCAATTCTGTTTTCTCTTTATCATTATCTGGTATCGTGTTTAGTGAATATGGTAGTCTCATGATTGTCTAGAGTGAAACATCAAACATAAAGATAAAAGTCGCGCTGCATATATATGTGAGATAGAACGATAAGAACAAAATAGTTGTACTTCATGACCAGCTATCTCTATTGAATCTATGGGCCTTATTTTTGTACGGATATCCTCAAAAGCTTCGTGATTTCATTTTTGAGACAAGAAAGTCAGTTTATTCATGTAAAAAAAAAGAAACAGAGATTGTTATTGATGGATTATCCACGTGTGCGTGGATCTTGCCAGACTTTGCCTATAGTTTTAGCAGTTGTAGTAAAATCCGAACATTTACCATCACCTCGACCTGTGAATCCACCTGATGGTGCACAAATACGATTGCATTTTTTGTCATAAAGTTCATTGAATTGATCACAACAGTTGCTACTGAATAGGAAAGTTCTCTTGTTTTGGTATAAGTATTCATATACAGTAGCTGGTGGATTCCAGACTGGCTGGGCTGCAATTGCATTGATTCTCTTCTGAATGCAATGCGGAATTCTTGCCTGTGTTGATAAACTGATCAACACAAACGAAATGCATAAGATTATCGGCACCGCACTAGTCTTCATATTGATACGTAGCAATCTTTTGATGTGTGTATATTTGCACTGCAAAGTCAACTGAAAAAGAAGCCAAATTGGTTTCGTTATTTATATTGTATAACACTAGGACACTCAGTGATGCAGAAAAAAATACGCAACTATTGGAGTGCAAATTCTATTTCAGTAAACTATCGCGTATTTATCAAATGTGACTCATTACGTGAAGAGTACTGCGTAAGAGAAAAGCAAACATGTGTAGTCAATCTCTTCCAGTAACTAGTGACCTCCACGTTTCAGGTATCCATGTAGAATGATTCTGATTTGCTCGTTGTATTCGAGTAAAATGAACTGAAGTAAAAACCTGAATGGTGAAAATTCATCCATATAACATAGTAATTGCAACACTTCTTTGCAATTCTTTTCAATAATAGAATAATAAAAAAGCACAGCAAGGTCGTCAAATGTGTCTTGCGAATTCTTTCTTTTCTTCTTCAGCTCGATATCACTATATACAACGAGTAGTCCTATTACGTTTTAGATCATTTGTGATAAGAAGGGAATTGAGACTACAGGATGTTCAGATCAGGACAACGAAAAAGAGTTACAGTTTCACGTCGGAGTGGCCTTATCTTTCCAGTATCAAGAATACATCGGGCCATCAAATCGCTACCAAATGTTCCTAATCGAGTATCAAAAGGTGCATCCATTTATTTAACAGCAATTGTTGAATATTTGACTGGTATGTATATTGAAAGAACAAAACCGACGGTAAAAACGAAAGCCATGGTCATCTTGATCTTTAGCTGAATTATTGGAACTAGCTGGTAATGCGGCCAAAGATTGTCGTCGTACACGAATTTCACCGCGACACATTCTGCTTGGTTATGCTCATGATGAAGAATTAAATAAAGTAAGTTAGAATACTCCAAATTTGAAGTGTAATTATCGTGTTTTTCATTGCTTAGGTACTTCGCAATTGTGTTCTTCCACAAGGAGGAGTACTTCCAAATATTCACAGCGTTCTCTTCCCTGCAATTACTACTCAAACGAAAAAGCAAGCGACAGCAAGTAAACCATCAATATCTCGAGGAACAAAGAAAACTACTGATCATGTCAACAAAGCAGTCGTACGAAAACCAACGTTAACGAAAAAAGGACAAGGAAGTTTTACTGTTCTTGGCGCTCCAACATCGAAAGTAGAAAAATCGACAAAGAAAAGCGTTTCTTTCATGAGAATATTTCCTTTACAGGCAGCTGCAGTCAAGGGTACCAACGTAACAACGTTATCTGAACGTGTTCTTATTCGTGGACAAAAAGTAAATCGAAACGAACTCGAAACGAAACTATTCTACTGACGACATATTTGTAGCTAACTGTCGTTCAAGGAAGTATAGTTAATATTCAAGCTGATGCAATTGTTCATCCAACAAACAATTCGTTCTATATGGGTGGTGACGTTGGTTTGTATACTGAATTGAATTTAACTCGTGATAGAACTCAGATGTAATCAATAGGTAAAGCTTTGGCGAAAGCAGGTGGACAACAATTACGAGATGCTGTTGCTGATGCTGGTAGAAATTCGGCGATAGCGAATTATGGAGATGGTTTGATATTTGATTATTTCAGTCTTAACGAAGATACAATTATTTGTCTTTCTTTAGTAACAATAAGCACAGCGCCGAATTTGACCGCATCGCATCTTATTCATGTTCACTCGCCAAAATGGAATGCCGAAACTCAGGATCAATGCATTGGTGATTTGGATAGAGCTACATTGAATATTTTAACATTAGCCGATCAACAAGGCCTGAAATCAGTTGCCGTGCCAAGCATCAGTAGTGGACAGTAAGTACTTGCCTTTCACAGTTAGAAAACAAGTTTCCATTATTCTCTTCTAGCGCTGGTTTTCCGAAACAAACAGCAGCACAAACCATTCTTGCTGCTCTATCGAAATACTTTCGACAAACAGCAACAACTAATCTCGAACAAGTATTTTTCGTTTTGTATGACGCTGAAAGTGTAAATGTATACACAACTGAACTTCAACGTATGGTCGAATAATCCTGATAGCAAACCTATAACAGTGGTTTATTTTTATGTGATAGTTCTTTTTTTTCGATTTTACCCGTTGCTTTGTGTTTTGTGCGATGTATGTGTGCGATTTGAATGTAATTATTTGAAGTAGGATGACAAGAAACACAAATGGATATTTGTTATACATACATTATCAAATTATTTAACATAGGCAATAAATTGTATTGTTTTGCTTTTAGAAACAGAAGAAATGACAGAGGATACTTCAAGATCAACTGAGCTCGAAGATTTATTTTTTCTTCATGCTAATTCAACAAAGCAATATCTAGTTAAACTTTCTCCTACGGCTATTTCTATTGCTCCACACGGTGCGCAACAGAGAAATCAAACGCGTTTTATTACAATTGATGACGTCTATGGGTGTTTATGTATGAAATCACGAAAAAATGCAATCCAATGCCATTTAACGTTGTATTTATATACAACGCGAAAAACGAGAGTTTGTAACACGCCGATAACAAAACAAGAAAAGTTGCGTCGCTTACGACAAATCTTAACCTATGGAAAATTCAATGATTTTGAAAGCAATCTGAACGAAATGACTAAATGGCATGATTGTGTAACAAATGCGATTTATTTAAGACGAAATTTACCTCGTAAGTGGAGAAAAGAGGTTTCCCGCCGTCAGATCATTCTCTTATGGATGTATAGGTGATATTGTAATGACAAAACGTGATAAGCGTGCATTGGTGTTTGTTAATCCAGCTAGTGGTTCTGGCAAAGCCTATCGCCTGGTCATGGAACACGTTATAGGTGTCTGGAGCGAATCTGAATTTAATCATCATATTGTTATTACAGGTAAATAGATTATTTCGTCAGATTGTTGCAATTCGAATCACGTTCTCTGATATAGAATATGCTGGCCATGCTCGTGATTATGTTAAAACGATTCAACTCGCCGATTGGAGTGGTATTATTTTAGCATCTGGTGATGGTCTTGTTTTTGAAGTAAATAATAGCTCATTAATGCCTTCAAAGAAAATGCTCCTACCGATATCTATTCACATATAGGTGATCAATGGTCTTATGAGTCGACCTGATTGGCAAGAAGCACTACGATTACCAATCGGACACATTCCTGGTGGATCAGGGAATGCCTTCATTACAAATATTATACGTTATAGCAAGTAAAACACTGTTCCTACTAAGGAACAAATGAATTGAAATTCTTGTTTGTCTTCTAGACAGCCGATCATGAGTGCCATGAAACAATTTGTTGCGCAAGCTGCTGTACTCGTTGCCACACATCAGGTGATACCGTTCGATTTATCTGTTATTCACACCTGTGATGAGCAACGTCTTTTTTCATTTCTCTGCGTGGAATGGGGTATTATTGCTGATGTTGACTGTGATAGCGAAAAATATCGTTTTCTTGGTAAGTATTCATTGATAATGTAATTACTAATTGTTCAATGTTGTTTCCAATTATCTGTATAGGTGAAACACGTTTCACAGTCGAAGCCATCAAACGCATTCTTCGTACGTAGAAAAAAAAGTACAGGTTGCCTTTTTCAATGCAAATCGTTTACCTATTTTAGATCCCCGTGTATATCATGGTTACATTGACTACATTCCATACGAAGATTCTGATACAATAGTTGATTTCAATCAGATATCAACACATGCAACTACAACTGACTTTCATCGTGATTTGTTGCCGCTTAACGAAGTCATTCCAACTGATTCCACTACAACTAAATGGCGACGGATCAATGGTCCATTTGCTCACGTTTTAATCACCTCAAAAGCTTTGATATCAAAAGACGTTGTCGCCAGTGCAGTGTCAACTCTGTCAGATGGTTATCTCACACTGCAATTCATACGCTCAGATGGTCCAACGCGCAAAAATCTTGCGAAAACATTTACAAAAATATCTGATGGAAGCCACTTTGATTACAATTTTGTCGAATGGATGCGCATTCGCGCCTTTCGACTCGTACCAAATGATACAAATGGAAACCTCATGGTCGACGGAGAAAAAGTTGCCTATGGTAAGCTGATACGCAGATCGATGTTCTCTAACTAGAGTCCCTTATGATTTTAGGTCCAATTCAAGGCGAAATCTTACCAGGTATTGGTCGATGCATGGGAAAATTGCCGAACACCGATCGAACATCAATAGATATCTGACGCGATTGAATTAGTTCTTCGTTTATTTATTCAATTTGAAAACTGGAAGAGAGATCTTTTCATGTGCGTTCATTTTCGCAAAAAAAACATTGTTTTTCTTTGCCAATTTGTTTTTCTGAACCTTTTTCTGTTAGTAATCTCCTTGCTGAGCTTGTACATGCCCGCGTACTCATATTTTATAATTACTCGTTTACAAGATTCTGCTAAAATATACACGTCAGTCTTTCGATTCTTTTTTGTATTACATTTTATTGGAATAAATTACTGAAATTCACACGCTGATGATTGTTTTCTTCGGTATTCTTCGAGGAACTTTTTCACAACTATCACTCGATGTGTTTACTTTCAATAAAAGCTCTGATTCGTTATCGAATTTGCCAGCGTGTCGATGAGAACTAATTGAATTCAATTACATATCGCTTATTTTCACTTGCATCGATTTTCTTGTTCGGCGTGCGCGAGTGATATTGAAATTCTCAATTATCCAGGGAGAGTGTTTTATCTATGATAATTCCAATCTGCAATTCTTCTCTGTTTAATAAAAGCGAACCATGCGAGGCCGAAATTGAATTATTTATATCATCATTCCTATCGAGATCATTCTCCATTCTTAACCCATGTCAGGCGCGCCTGTCTTCCATCTTTGAGTCACTTTTCTATTTTGTTTCCACGTGGAACTCTATTTGAACTGTTATGCTCATTGATCATTAAACAAAAGACGATTTTTATTTTACGTCTAATGATGAGCGTAGCCGTGCTACTATTTTTAGAAAGTATAATTATATATTTTGACAGTGTTAATTCAGCTTTCATGTACGGATATCCCTTCTATCATTATGTGAAATCTATTCAAAAAGTCTACGTTGAATTTAGGTGTGGTATAGCACCTCATAGACAAGGATAATAATATCGTGCTTTTGGTGTGCGTGGAAATAGAAAGCTATATTTTAGTGGGTTGTTATGTATATCAATATGTTGATGTGCTCCGTGAAAAAATTTTCTGAAGAAACAATATCTTTGTAATTATAGACACAGTTGTTCCGTTGCCCACACGGCGACACTTCCTCTCAGCCAACGAATTCAACTAATAAATCTTTATCACAGACATAAAAACAGTGATTTCACCGAGTCGCAAGGAGAAATCATGACACGGTTTCTATAGAAAATATTGACGTTCAGTCAAATAATGCTTCACGTGATATGGACGTGTATGACTGAATATAAAGACAAAAAACGCGCTTATTTTCTTTCTACTTTACCAATATTCGATCAATTATTCCTATCGTCCTTCAAATTCAAAGAAAGTACAAAGGTTAGAGAAAACTAAATTACGTCTTCGAATAAATCGGGAGAAGAAGAAGAAGAAGAAGAACCACCGTAAGTGGAAAGACCTTGGCTACATGAACTAGTACTTGAATGATTAGCAAAGAACGTATTTGTTGAGTATTTAGCTTAGTAAGTATGATGAAAATGAGATCATGCTCAACGACTTCATGTGTCATCCGTCGACGCAAATGGATTTGTCGGTTTAAAACGACATATTACCATGTCACGTTTCGTGTTCAGATAAACTTTGATGTCATAACGATTAAATATACAACAATGTTGAGTTCACTTCTCTCTTCCTTGTTGCTTTGTTTTTTCAAGCAATAAGACAGGCGTCTCAGTTGTTCCATCATTCCATTTCCGTCTTTGCTTTTGTAAGTCTTTTTCTTCTCCACAAACGAATAGTGTTTTCTCATTATTGGCAACTTTGAAACCACGTCCTTGCACTTCAATGCAGCTACGAATGCGAAAGCCTGATCAGTTTAACATCTTTCAGTAACGATATTATAAAAAAAACGTATGACTGGAAGCAATCAAATCAACCGGATTCTTCGAGATTTGCAGAGATTTTCCTACGTCTTTTATTTCATGATTAAATGAAGTGTCTATCCACGTCTGTTGGAAATTCTACGCTTTTTCTCCGTGATGAACCTTGACGAGATCGAATAGTCTTATTATTCATGACTATTAACAAGTTTAATTGCATAGAAGATTAGTTTCAACAATAGATATGATTATTATAGAAGTTCTATGCACGCTGACACTCTCATTTTCCGTTTTAGAGTTTAAGAGGTATCGAATTAAGATAGATGCGAAGTTGTTTTTCTGCTGAGGATATGAAACGAGAAGCGATTCGGCGTGTGTAAACTATCAGATAATCTGTTGTAAAAGAGTTGTTTGTTAGAATTTCATGTGATTGTAAAAGAAAAAGTCGTGAGCATGCAAATCATAATTGATTAGTTTGCAGTTGCGCTATCTTAACATGCGAATAACAGATAAAAAAAATCGATCAATATTAAGAATAAAAGCTAGACTATTGTCGGCGCTATTTTATCTTTCTCAGTAGGGCAGAAAATGTCAGTAGAAAAGGAAAAAAGAGATTTTTTTCTTCTATTACTTCGTTTCAACAACACACAGAGCATTCTTTTTCTATTCATCAATGATTCACATACAGAAAACCTAAGAGAGATGCAACAGCACTTTTGTATCTTGTAGTCATTTCTTTAATTATTGTGTAGCATGCATTTGGACATATCTGAATACTTCCTGCTTCTACTTGTGTGTTTAGTCCGTCTAAGTAAGTGCCTCCCCGACGCAAATAACATGACGAGCGAGCAAGAAAAACAACTTTTTATATTTAGGTTTTCAACTTGAATGCCTTCAATGTACAAGTCCTATTCGACGGGTTTCACGTGATTGGGATCACTCATGTTTAGATGGAACTCTCACACCAGTCAACTGTTCACAACCACTCAATAAAACTGAACCACCTTTCATGCAATGCGTATCGGCCGTTCATCGATTGGGTAATCGGCAAGGATCAGGTATGATGTTAATTAACTAATATATATGCACTGCAGGATACAAGTGCTTCTATATATAAATCCTAGAGAAGAAAATCCGTTTCTTTTTGGTAGATAGACCTATTAAATATTTATCAATAGTTAGTTCTTCGGATGTTTGTTTGATTCTACGCATATTCCGAACAGAATATTCCACGAAAAGTACATAGACAAACATGTGCCAACTGATCCTTAAGTATCTTGATAGAAGATATCTTCTCGACTAATTAAAACCTTTTATTCTTGTCTTGCGTTAAAATCATCTCCTTCAGTTCTAAATACTTCTAAGCGACGCTTATGTCAGAAATTAACATATGAAGTTGTTTCTGTGTTTGTTTATAGGTTTACTCATTTATCGTGGCTGTGTAAAAATAAGTGAATCTTTTCAAGAATGTGATCCGCCTATACCAATTGATATTGATAAAACAATAAGTTTTTACTGCAGTCTGACATGCTACGGTGATGGATGCAATCGGCATTCTGTCAAAAATGTTATATCATCTATGAGTACACTATTCGACAATCCGCAGCATTTATTGAATATTGTATGCATTGTAATTCTACGGAGTTTTGCGGGAAAAAATTACTAGAATTGAAGCTCACCATCGGTTGTATTTCAAGGAGCAATGTACCGTTAAGGATTCAACAAATGATCGATCAGGTTTTCCGGTTGTATATACATATCTCTATTTGACAAGCCGCTTGGTTTTCTAAATATTTTTGTCAATGTTGTTTGAGTCAAATGAAACTTTTTCAATATTGTTACTTTTACTTCGAATGTAAAAATATTCGCCGAGATATTGACATTTTTATACATGAAAACACTTGGATCATATTCTTTTATTAATAGCACACTCAAAAACATCTTTTATCTCAGTCTCTTCTTACAAAAACATCGTGTGCTCTGGTCCAGAAATGGATAGAATGATTTTTACTTGAGATTAAATCAGAATTCCTCTATTAATTCGTACACATCCACAGGGGTTATGAGAATAACAAAGAGATTGAATTCTAGCCTATTAAACTATTATTTTATCATAATTTGCTTCTGATCTATTTTGACATTTGTCAAACGTTTCTGCATAACTTCGTTTGTCATTTGGAGGCAAATATAAATAGCGAGCATCCACTTACATTTGTTTCGTCTCGAAGATGAGATGCATTGATGTCAATCGTAGGTAGACACTTGTTGAAATGCACACATCGACAAAAATAAAAGACATGTACTATCAATCTATCAACAATACATTATATCACTCGACACTATTCCAAATGTCATGACAATAGAATAGAAGTAGTCAATTGGCGTCGAGAAATCCAAAATCCAATCAGAATATTTGCCGGAGAAGTGCATTTAATGAATCGGTAACTAAAACAAAATGTTTGTCGTTGTCTGCTTTCGACAGATGCTTGAAACAGCATTATTCAGCAACAGACAGTGACATCCTGTCAGGTGCAGACATTAATTTTCTCTTACTTTCAGCTGCTCGAAATCTCGGAATATGAAATCGATATTCCAGCCACTTTCGGAACATTTCACTGTCTTTTAATATTAGATAATATCCAAGTAATTGACGAGCATAGATAAATCCATGATCGGCTAATAATTGACCATACTTTTGACCGATACCAGGTACTGAACAAGTCAACTCGATATTCATTTCATAGTCAAATGTGTTTGCATACCTGCAGTTATAGGTTTGATTGATATTGCTTCATTCGAAAATTGACATCGTTTATTGCTAATCAGCTGGTTTTCGATGCGTTGATTCGATATCGGCCATGCATTGTTGACCAACTCGAAAGATAAAGGAAGTCGTTCACTAGATTTCTCTTTCGGAATGTTTGTTTGTTTAGGTATGTCAATGATAAGTTCGCTAGGTCTTAGAATGATATTATCTTTTGCTGTAGTATGCCGCTTGATTTTCACTGGCTGGCGCGCAGCTTTTTGCTCTTTCGATCCACAACAATTTTGGTTTGATGCAATTGAATGAAAAAGAATAGATTTATTTACGAACAAACGTTGAGGTTTCGATTGACAGAAACAAGATGAAAATGACATGGAAAATAGTAAAACATAGACGCGCTTTGAATTAGATATTTTCTTCGCGTGAAATATAGATCAATGTGTCTTTTTCGTGATTTTCAGTACATTTCGAAAAATAAAGAAAGTCGGGCAACATGCGTCCTAGTATTCTACTTTGATAAACTACATTTCTTTTTATTCTTATCACACGTATACGTATATTAACTGATGTCTTTCTTGTCGAAATCTTCATTCGTGTGTGTTTTTATTTGATAGCAGAATGATGAAAAGCATATTTTTACTCGTTATCTGTGCCGCTATTTCACAATATACTCGTGCAGATCAACCAGTTACTGTCACAACACAATACGGCGATCTACTAGGATATCAAACCGATACAGCGCGTGTTTTTTATGGAATTCCGTTTGCGCAACCTCCAGTAGAACATTTAAGGTAGATGAAATAGAATTGTTCCAACTATTTAGTATCGACCTTTTTCTTTCTATAGATGGCAACCGCCTGCACCCATACAAAAATGGGCACCAAGAATAAGAAATGCTACTAGACCGGCACCTGCATGTCCACAACCGCAGTGTAAACTTCCTCCTATACTATGTCCAGCTTCTGTACGGTTAATCGTTTGAGATGATATCTATCTATTTTCGTTATTTCTAGACATCAGAAGATTGCCTTTATTTGAACGTTTTTACACCAATACCGTCGCAAACACCGTCTGCTACTCCATTACCCGTAATGATTTTTATTACCGGAGGCAATTTCCAATTTCTTGATGCTTCCGCACCTATCTATGAATCGGAACGTTTTGTCAATACAACGAATACAATCCTTGTTTTCATTCAATATCGGTTAGGTATTCTTGGCTTTTTGGCCACAGGTACAGGCCCAAATGATATTAAAGGTAACTATGGTATTCTCGATCAACGTCTCGCTATTGCTTGGGTAAAAGCAAATATTAATGCATTCGGTGGAGATCCTGATGATGTAAGACAAGACAACCTTACTCGCAGTGAACCACATTTTTTCTATTTCTATAGATTACTCTATTCGGTCAAAGTGCAGGTGGACAATCGACTGCTTTACATTACGTTTCAAGCGATATGCAACAATACTTTCAACGAGCCATTATTCAAAGTGCGCCACTCACCATACCATTCAGGTAAATCATTTACGACGAAACGTCTTCATCTTTTATTATTATTATGAACCTTCCAGAACCTATCTTGAATACGTTACCCCGAGCGTACTACTTGCTGAACAACTCCATTGTGCTGTTGGTGACATCGACTGTTTTCGTCGTGCTTCGTACAAGGATATTGTTGTTGCCCAAGCTGTGATCAACAATATGCTTACTTCATTCAAGCTTCTACTATTCTTTGAACCATGGGTACCTGTCATCGATAATGTGCTTGTGCACGGTCAACTTCTTGATATGGTTCAAAATACATCATTCCCGTTGAAAGAACTTATCGTTGGCACATTAAGTGAAGAAGCTGTCTTTTTTATTTACGAAGGCTGGGGAAAACCAGTAACACCAGCCACGTATGCTGAAGTTGTCTTAGCTACATTTGTTGAGAATGCATTAAAAGTTCTTGAGCATTATCCACCAGACAGTGTTACTGATGTGCGACCACTCTTATCACGCATTGCTACTCAATGGGTATTCGCATGTTCAAATCGTGTATTTTCTCGCAAAGCAGCTTCATATTCCTATGTGTTTGGTTATCCACTAGATTTTGATGGTTGGGGTAATGAAACATACTGTAATGGACATGTTTGTCACGGTGGTGAACTGCCATTCTTATTCGAGTCAGCTTGGACAAATTTCACAGATGCCGGACGACGTGTTTCTCAAAGTATGGCCACGTACTGGACGAATTTTGCTAAAAGTCAAGATCCAAATGAACCGATACGCGTTGACACACAATGGCCACGTTTGTCAAGCGGAAATGAAAAATACATGTACTTCCAAGATCCATTACAAGTTCGGGAGAACTATTTGAAAAACGATTGTGACTTTTGGGATAGTATTGGATATAAAAAAATTTCTCTTTGATTAAATAAATACATGATAATTCACAAACCCTGATCAAACTTTTCTTCCTCTTTGTAAAAAATACTACAACGTATGGAGTGTGACGGAATTTACGAATTAAATCACATGAAAATATAAGTATTTTGCAAATAAAATGGCTCATTACTAGAGATCTGACACGTTGCCCCTGCCGACTTATTTTGCAAGAACTATGTGTGGACAGGCATGTGCGTCTTCAGTTCTCAAGCAGTAAAACAATACCCGTAAAACCGTGACTGCCTGCGTTGTATTCACTGGCCATTTAGAGTTGTAGATGGGTGCCAATACGTCAAAAAATGCAAACTGCCTCCTGGAATCAAAAGGTTGCTTGTACTCATACTGAAGTATTTACATATACTCAATCCAGAATGATTTTCTAAAAGCTATGAACAGAGACACACACTTCATACATTGCTGGCAACTAATCTTTATATGACATCAACTCGTAGGCAAATCTTACAAAGTTTAAATATGGGATGAAGTTCGAGCCGTATTGTCGAGTAGTTTCAGAGGCTACGAAGTGATATACACCGGTGGATTGCATCTGCATGTACATCATAGGTTGTATAAATATGGTATTTATCGAATTTAACAAATGAACTGTAAATGCTCGTCATTTCGATATGGGAAATCAATAAGACGAGAAAAATTATGATATTCTATCTATCTTGTCAATCGAAGCTAGTACAACTAAGTTAAACTGTATCTTTGACATTAATGAAAATCTACTTTCGCACGAATTTCAGAAAGTAGATTTGAAACTTCTTTTATTTTGATTATTCCCGTTTAAAATCATTTCACTATGTTATCGCCTACTATTTCAGTCGAATAATCTTTAATTCTTCTTTGTTAATAAAGCGAATGTATAAATCGCTCCTCTTTTCGCGCACAGCAAGATTAAATCATTTTATGCTTAGTTCAAATATGATTTTTCCCTATGATTATTATCGTTTCATTTACATTATGTTGCTTTTCAATTGTCACGCAATGTTGGGAACGAAGCTAAAGTTCTTATTTAAAGGAGACAATAACATAATAAGATGCTCTGAACACGATTATCTCATTTATACACATTGGTTTCGAGCAGTTAAACAAAATATATCATGTCCAAATCAAGCTAACTTATTTGACACGAATTTTCCAAATGTATTTACGAGTATTGTTGATAGACAATGTAATTCCGAAAAGACTGCCTATAAAATGAAAATTTATGTCAATACCTCAACAGAAGACCAAGTTTCAACGAATGGCTTATGTTCCGATGGAGTCTCCACAATAGAGAACCATAATCTGTCTTTTTTACAGGGCACTTATCAGTTTGAAACTGTTAACTATAAATTCAAAGCGACTTGTGGTCCGTTTGGTGCAGAAATCAACTTTGAAGAAGAGCCTCTGGATAACGTTCAACCTGACTTCGATTTGTTTTATATATATTTTAAAACTCAACCTACGGCTTGTCGTT
The DNA here is from genome assembly GCA_905250025.1 of Adineta ricciae. Taxonomy (NCBI): domain Eukaryota; kingdom Metazoa; phylum Rotifera; class Eurotatoria; order Adinetida; family Adinetidae; genus Adineta; species Adineta ricciae. The sequence goes on from CAJNOJ010000003.1 coordinate 236,119, forward strand.
TAAAGTTTTATGCACCGAACGCAACAAGAGAGAACTACTGCCAGATTAAATGGCGTGGTGAAACACGCATGACCTGTTATTATGATCCCGCAGTAACCACCTTAGATGGACCAATTGATTGGAACAAAATGGATGCTTTTATCACGGGAAACTCTATTGCGCCTAAGAAATGGCTAGATCGTGGTGGATATTACTATCACAAAACATCAACAAACGACATCACCACACTGGTAAATACTTTTGAAGAATTTATTCTTTACAGCATTTGTAGCCTTTTCACTGTGTAATCAAGAGTGTCTGCCTTATTGACGGTCTAATAACTCTCAAGTCTAATCGTATACACGAGCACGAGCATTAAGTTCGAGTATCCATCGATAATAACATTTTCTTTTATTTGTGAACATCTCATTGATGACTAATATCGCAGGCAAATAATGCATAATAACTGAATTCTAGAACGTCTCTTTCTATTCAAAGTTCCTCGAGCCTTCTGATATGGCAAGCGTTAGATATTGCTGGATGAACTTCTATTGAATCGTATGACTCCTCTTGAAAATATTACGCGGAAAGTTAATGGTGTGGCAGTGAGAAGCTAGTCTGAATGGGTCGGTAGCCGCAATAAGAAAGAAAGCTAAAACAGGAATTAATGCTCTTTCTACTTTGACTAGAGCATGAGTACAACCACCACCAGTACGTCCACTACTACTAGAATAACAACAGCAACTACATCTACTACTAGTACAACTACGATCACTATAACTACTACGTCTTCTACTAGCACAACTACTACCACTACATCTGCTAGTACAACTTCATCCACTACTAGTGCAACCACAACGACTACATCTACCACTAGTACAACTATTACAACTTCCACTACTAGAACAACAACAACAACAACAACTACGTCTTCTACTATTACAACTACATCCACTACTAGTACAACCACAACAGTGACGAAATCAGCTCTTACCAGTATTGAGACAATTACTACTATTATTTTCCCAACCAGAACAACCAGTACTACAACTACAACTACAACTAATACATCTACAACTACAAATTCAACTAATACAACTACAACTACTATTACTACAATTGCTATCAAGTCTACATTAAAGCAGCTACATCCAAAACAACCAAACAAGACTCTATCGTCGAACAAGACAAACAAAAAGAATTCGTCAGCAATCGTTCAACAAAGAAACAAATCGAAAAAGAAGAACTCGTGGTCTTTATCTAGCTATGTCCCAGTTTTGTTAATCGTTATTGTTGTAGTTGTTTTTTTATTTGCGAGCTTTTATTTCTATCGCTCTAAATTACAAAAGTCTAACGAAGATCAATCGATATTGCCAAAAAACAATAGCGATGAATCGTATGTGTCGAAGACTCCTGACTTCAAATCGGAGCTAGCTGATCAAGAAGACGAAGAAGAGCAGTCTGCGTATGAAATAAGTCCACATCCTACATCAGGACGTACGGTCAGTCAATTCGATCCGGATCTATTGTAAAGTATCGAACAGTATTTTTTCCTACATTACAAAACACTTTTTGTCACATATGATTTATTAATCTATCTTCTGTATATATATAACATAACTAAAGAAAATGACAGACTATGATGTCTCTGTGCACATAACAGTTGAAATCTTTCTATTTTTTATTTATTGGAATGAGATGGAGTAGTAGATGTTACGTCAGTTGACACCTGGAAAGATGAAACGAGAACAATCGATAGAGTTAATTAGTAACGTTTTCTTGATTGATCTTACTCGACGTGTTGAAGTTAATGACGATGAATAATTTATTGGCAATGCTGGTCGGGATATACTGACACGTGTTCCATCCGGATTCGTTCGATACGATACTCTTGAAGGTGTTACTGTTGTTTTCTCATTTGTGCTAGATGGAATCAACGGTTGTGAATCATTCTGATCGTTACTTAACTGTGATGATTGAGATATATCGTTGGAACGATTTTTCTCGTTTTCATTAGAGTAATCTTCGATGATAATAGCAGGAGGATGTAGTTTAACTACAGGTAGATGAATCTCCTGTTGGCTAGATTCATCTTGAGCAAATAAATTACTCATGACTGTATCACTGAGACCTTCACTTGAGTTTTCGTGACGTTGAGATAATAAATGAGATGATTGAGACGATTTTTCTGAAAGGTGATTTGTTGCCGCTGCTGTTGTGGGCGAAATAACCAGAGATTCACCTTCGAAAATTGTAGCTAATACATGAGGTGCTCGAACACTATATTATGTGTATACACATGAAAAACAAAATTCAGCAATTAATAACATATGGATATTACTTTGTCGACATTGGATTTGAAGATATTTCAGGCGTTGTTGACGGTAAACATTCATTTGGTGCTACTGTTGACGTTGTGTCAGGAGGAGTCTTCTCTTCAATCGGTTTACCTTGCCTATATCGACCCTTTTTCAATTGTATTTTTGGTAAACACGATGCCATTAGATTCGTTGGTGTACGTCGAGCTGCCGCAGGTGTGAATTCAGTTTGTTCTTCTGACCCTTGATGTACTTGATTCAGAGCAACTTCAATGGCTGCATACGTGTCATCACTAATGGGTGCCCAGGGATTACTTTGTTCGTTTTTATCAGTGACATGAGTGGATAAAGGTTCTACTTGACTATCTGGTTGAGAATCGTCAATAACAATAGGCTGATCCGACGATTGTTGTAATTGACAAGTATCGAGAGCATTGGGACTTTCGAAACTGTTGATGGTTGATGATGTTGAGGTAATAACAGTGAATGTGGTATCGGGCGGATTCGGTTCTAAATGTGCAAGACTATTGGAATCAGTTGCAGAGGACGACGAAGTGGATTGGTCAGGTTCGACATAAGTAGGTCTTTAAAAAGAAGAAGAAGAAATGATTTCAGACGCAATCAGTGAGCGCGTAGGTTTACTTCATTGATGATTTAAATCGACCCGAATGTTCATTATCGGAAGATTCTGTAATAATTCTTGATTTTTTTAGTATCTTTCGGCTCTTAAAACATGCTCACATTCATATTTGAGAGAAGATATGCATTTCCTTACAGATTTGTTAAGGTCGATGGTCTTTTTAGATGATGTTGATATTTGCGTTCGTAGATGGTGACTTCCTTGATGATTCAGGTAACGTTGAACAAGTTCATCTGTCATTGGTAAAATCATCACATGCTGTGGGGAATATTGTTCTATATTAACCGTTGAGTTTTTATGAACGCTCTTCTTACTATTTGTTAATAACGATAAATGTTTCGAGCAACAATTATACGACGAAAGTGTCGAAAGAATTGAGCAAATTAAACAAGTTGCACATTTCGGTGTTCTCTTATAGTCATTATCTGATGGATAATTATCAGCATGGGCAGGACTAGATTTTTGTCGTGCTTTGTTACTTCGAGATCTTTGTCGAGATGCTGCCGGTGGCTTTTCTTCATCGGAATCACTAAGAACGATGTACGTTTTGTTGCTTGGTACTGGTTTAGATTGAACTGCTGGTTGCTGCGGTTGCCGTTGTTGTCTGTTGTCATTGTCATCGTCTTCATCATCAAGCCATAAATTATTACGTCGTCCAGCACGTAATTTATCCAACCGTCGGTTGACTTTCGACGTTGTGACTGATGATGACGTTGAGGGTGGGGGTGATTGTCGTTTGCGTTTCCCTACTTGCAAATATTCATTCGAAAACAAAGAGTTCTTATGTGAAAATACACATACGCAATGATTTTTTACCACTACTCATTTGACTAAACTAGATGATCGAACAAATCTAATGAAAAAGACTATCTGAATGGGTAAATTTTCACTTTGACACTGCTTAAACAATGATCCTCTTCTTTCCAAGAGGTCGCCAGTATCTCTTCAAATTGTCAACTCTATGTACCTTTTGTATCACTCTTAATAAATTTCATAAGAATGAATCTGTCTTGGATGAGAAATAGATGCGCTTCAATAAAATGCACTAATGTTTCAGACATCTGATGAGAACCTAATGAAAAGAGAATGCGATCAGATTAATCACAAGCAGAAACAATCTACACATGAAATGACGTCGGAACCATGAAAATAACTCGCTTTTATTACAACCACATACGAGAAATTCATTGAACTCATTTCGAACGTATCTGTAGGCGATTTTCTTCGAATAACTTCAACATACCTCTCGCGTCACTGAACATTCATCAATTCAGTTTCATCTTTGATATGAACATTATAAAGCGTTGTTACTGGCAGTAAACAATTTCTTTCTTATAATCATGTCGAATAGTACAGTAATCCACTCGTATATAGCCAAATTAAACACTATTCAAAGTAAACTAACATTGTATGCATACATCGTTATTTTCATCAAAGAACATATTGGATATATCTTTGTAATACTTTAATATTTACGCGATCTGATGATCACCAACGTTCGTGTTCGTACGGTATCCTTGCATTAATATTGATGAATTTCATTTTTATTAATATGGTTACAATAGTTCGGTTTTCAGTTTATTGGCAATACGCAAAGTCAAGGAACTTTAAAAATGTGTTCATGCTCTACGTTCCCATCCGCTGAGTAGCGTGCAGACCTCAAATGAGAATCATAAATTTTCAAAGAAAAATGATGATTATCAATTATTTATCATATGACATTTATTCGACAATATGTCTACATTATTTCAAATCTTCTATTTCCATTGTACAGCACGAAATAGATAACTCAAACGAATACCTACAGCTTCCATATCAGTGTAGCTTATACATTACTTTATTTAAATTTGTCTTCGACATTTTATATATATCTACCATCGTCACACAAGTTTCGAAAAACTTTGAGACGATTATTGTCGTAGCAACGTTTAAGAGGACATAGGTTTCATTTATAAAGAACTGCAGATACTGATTCGTCGGACCAGTCTATCTCTCATTGCATTAGGATTCTTTCTGTTTTCTCAATTGGGTGTATACTAACATTACACATATTTACACCACAAATGATCACTGATTTGTCAAAAGATTAAAGTTTATTTTCGAATGAAAAATGATAAGCAAGAAGAAAATAATCATAATCATAATAATAAAGTAAAAGCTTCGTTGGCGATTTATTTCTTCGGTGCAATCAAGCCTTCTAATTGTGCCTAAATAAGAAACAAGTAGAGAGATACAGATGAGACAAACCATCTCTTTTTCATCTTACTTTAAGTTGTTGATTGGTTTTCTTCAAGAAATTGATCTCTTCCATATGCTTTCTTTCTTCTACTTGTCGTTGTTCGTTCAGTTTCTTTTCAGCGGCTTCAGCATTCGCTTTTGTTTCTTTCAATTGTCGTTCTAAATCACGTTTATCTTCTTCGAGTTGAATCAACTAAATAACAAAAAGCAAGAATCTTCTCCTAGAATTCCTTTGTCACATTCTGATGTTCACGAACTTTGCGTTCCAATTCAGATTTGCCTTGTTCAGCCATCAATGCTTTTCGCATACCGAATGCTACACTACTTTCATACAGTGTTTGATAGGCACGTAGAGTCATCTGTAATTCATCGCGTACGCGTAGAAGAAGCAAACCACGCTCAGCGCAGTTGATTGCCACTTGTCGAATGAGTTCATCTACAGAAGAACTACAGTGAACAAACTCGATTAAAGTCGATATTTACCAAAACATTGAGAGAACAGTTCACGTCGTACAGGACAAATACCGGTTTCACGAGCTTGCCGTTGTTGCAAACGCATATCTAATTGTTCTTGTAAATTGATCACATCGAGACGTGTCGCTGGTGTTGCTGATATACGTTGACAATAAAGTAAATCAGGATTGTTCGGATCTTTCGTTATTCTAAATGAAAACTTCAAAGACGATCAAGTAATCGAATAGTTCGTACTTCGGTGGAAGAATTTTATCAAGAATTTCTTCTAGTGATAAGTCTTTCACGGCTTGTTGCTTCTTACTAATACGTGGTGAGTTGACACCGCCGCTAACATCCATAAGTTGCTGATCTAATGTTTGTTGTTTCCCAGCACCCTTCCGATCTTTATCATTTTGTGCTGTTATCAGTGATGGATTATCGAATCGAACTAAGGAGCCTGATGGTGGAATGATCGACATGATCTCTGTGTAAAGAATCTAGAAATAAATTGGCAATCGAGTCAACTCTTTTGTAGAATCACAGGGATGCTGATTAAAAACACGATTTAAGCAACGAAGGTTTCTCTCTAAAGGTTTGAAGTGTCGATAGTTTGTTTCTGTGTTATGTTACTAAAATTTTCACGCCATTGATGCTTGTTTTACACGTTGGTTACTAAGGAGCAATGTTAGCAATTCCACGCGAGGAAGATATTACTCGTAATGAATTATAGAAAATTTTAGAAGATATTGTATTTAATTCAGAATTTTATTCAATTGATACTAAGGAAGAAAACTGCTATTTGGCGGTTAGTCGACCAATCATTCACGAAGGATGAATTGAGTTGAGTAGAGAGTTTTAATCGTTACTCAACTCATATCAAATATTGCTCTGTTCTCTCTATTGTGCTGTATGAGTTTAAACGGAAAGTCGCCTGACAAGAATTTCACGAAAAATCGTCTATGGTTAACCAAGTGCTGGATCTCTGTATGAAGATATTCGTAATATTTCTCAAGAATATATTGATGCTAGAGACGGAGATTCGTTGTGTTTTTGAAGGGCGAAATGACTTGATGGTGATGAATTTTCATATAGTATATTCTGTACGTTACTAATACTGATTTTCTGATACATGAAAGTATCACTTTTGCTTTATTAATAATCTTCGATATAAACTGGTGTCATCTCCAATGAAAGCATGACTAAGATCTTCTCTTTTCGAACAATATCGATGTTTCTTTCAGCCAATAACATCTTATTCAGTTCGTTCGCACTTGTATTCGTTCACATGTGTCTATCTTTGCATTGTTTCGATGTGAAAATATGAAATTAGACTGTAAAATTAAGATTCAAGATCGACAGAGAACAAATGGATTAGCCACTATCAAAGCTGCGAAAGGTGTTGTTGGCCTTGCCAAATCCAATAGCGATGAGTGGGTTCTCATCGTTCGACTTTTCAAGGATACAAGCGCCACACAATATAAAGTATCTATCGTCTTCAAATTACTTGATTCAGAGAAAACCATCCAATTCTAGAACAGAGATCTTTGATTTTTAGTTACGTAACAATGTTCAGGCACTACTTCACAAGATGATTAACAATGGTATGGCTACTGTTCAAATCAAAACGCCAAGTCACGATGTGCAATTATCTGAAGTAAAATATCCAAAAAAGAAGCAAAGCTATTTCATCGCTTTTCGACACTTAGGCGAACGTCGAGTCTCTTAAAACTCTACTTTCAAGTATACGTCTCGCCTCGGCTGGTAATGATCTTCCATCTACGATTAAGTCGACATCTGTAAATGCCGTACAGAAACTTCAGCGTCCAACGCTTCAATTAACCATCACTCAAGTCAGTGATTATCCCACACTGAAAGGTTTTCCATCGACATTAGAAAAACTTACTATTAATACCGCACAACTCCGAACGCCAGTCGATCGTCGAATTTTTACATTGAAAAATCTTCACACACTTGATCTCTCTGAAAACAACATCACGCAACTACCATCGAAAATCGAAATGCTCCATCTTCACACCTTAACTCTTCGCGCAAATCAAATCAGATCCTTTCCAAACGATCTGAAATGTCCTGTGCTCAAATATTTAGATCTAAGTCAAAATCAACTCTCAGCACTTGACGAGACAATTTTAAATCTGAACACTCTCGAACGATTGATTTTGTCATCAAATCACATCAAGATCATTCCCAGACACTTACTACGTTTGTTGCCACAGTTACAAGTTTTCAATATCGCATCTAATCAGATTCGAGTCATTCCTAATGGTTTAGCTGCCAGCGGTACACGTTTACATACCTTTCATTACGGCGAAAACCCTTTGGTAACAAACAAGTGTATCACATGTCAACGATTTAATTTCACACTTGTGGAATTAGCTCTTCGAACGGTTGTCAAACACAGGTAAAGCATAAAGGAATTCATCATACCATCTTATGAGTGTTAATCTTTAGAATTCCTTACAATTTTCAAACGTTGCCACGAACTTTATGTTCGTTGTTGGTTAAATATGAATTATGTGCGCACTGTGCTGCACCATGTTTGACTAATTTCGGCGAAATTTTTGTCCCACGGCAGTTATCAGCTAATGGAGTTACAGTTCATGTTACAGCTGCAAGTCAATCATTTGCTGTTCCTGTACAAGAACGATATTGTTCAATGAAATGTTTTAACTATGGATTAAAACGAGCTGGTAACATATCGATCATCGTTTTGCTCCTCAATTGCTCCAATTAACTTCTTCTAGGACTGACACAAATGCCAATATAGTTCCTTGTTCGATGATAATTGAACTCAACATGTTTCTCGGTGATAATAGAGTAATTAAATAAATGATGAAATAAAAAAATCTGACATTTCATTTTCTGATTATCGAAAAATTCACAATATTTTGAGTATCAACATAGAGAATAAACTATCTTTTACATAAATGTTTCTAAACCCGCCCATGATCGGCCAAGTATATCTATATCTGTTGCTTGATCGATAATACAATCAACTTGCTCATCAACCGCCAATCTGTGATAGCGATTGGGTGCATATTTGACTAGAATCTGTGCGCGTTTGTTTTCGGTCTGATCGCCACCAACGATCTTCTCCATTTGCCGGCGTGCTTCTTTCAAGCTTGACGAACGAAGAAAACTATTCAATTTCAAATCCGACCTACGACACAGAGAAGAATCATCTCCTTTTATTTTGTTCCTTAAACAATCGCTTACCCAGTAATCACTGCAGGATTGACACCGTTCAATTTTAATCGTGCACTTTTAATTCGATCTTTAGCATAAGTATCATCTGAACGGTGCACATTTGATTCTAAAATCGAAGTCGTTTATTTTCGAGATAGCAATTCTCATCGTCAAAATGGCATACCATTCTGTGTCACTTGTTTACTTGTTTTCAATGCATGTTCCTAATGAGTACGTTAGATTACTATGGTTTTAATTGCTAAACAAGGCGAGCTTACCATCCATTCCATTAATGGTTCTTTGATGAATACATCCATTGTGCTAAGTAACAAATCGGAATTATCACGTAATGCATTCATTGTATGGATCATAGTTGCACGAAATAAACCGGTAGTACCAATAGGTGACATCAATTGAGTTAACTGACGCGTTAATCGAATAGGAATCAATTCAGGAACTGGTAAATGCTAAAAGTTCATTGATATCAAAGATAGATATTTTTGGTCAAGCGATATTTCTTTTACTTACAATCGTTGCTGCATTGAATGCTGATCCAAAATCGATACCAATCACTTGTCCCGATGATGTATCAATCAAAAAGCTAAAAAGTAGACCCGATAAGTGCGAACATCTTTTCATTTTCACATGAAACTTACTTCGATTGATGTCGATCACCGATTCCAAGTATATATTGACTTGTACAGAGAACTGCATAGCTAGTAATAAACTGCCGCCGTAAAGTATAGAAGCCTTCATGAGAATTAGCAATCTTATAGTAAGCTCGTCGAAGTAAATCTGCAGGCACAACCGATTGTATATGATTAAACTCTTCTCGAACTTGATCTTTCGTTAAACTAAGAAACAATTCTGCATACATCAAGGTATTATTTGCAGTTTTAGCAGTTGGCTTCGCTTTCTGATAGGCATTGGTCACATAATCTTGATAGAGCTTTCTTGGATGTTGACCTTGGTTTGCTATAATGTCAAGCTCAGCGTCCGTGTACGATTGTTCGATTAGGTCTTTCAATGGACGAGTGTTATCTAACCACTCGATTATGCCTAACTTCGATGACATCGGGATAACTGAAATGATCAGACATCACAATTTTTGTTTTCAAATATATATATTCCATTACCTTTGTAAGTTCGCACAGCGATATGAGCTGAATTCGATTGATTGCAGTTCGGATCATTGGCATAGAGATCATTCATAATGGAGAATAAGGCTTCAATTCGTTGATCTTGCCGAATGTCCTCTCCACCTTTGACTAAAAATCGATAATCATTCTCATCATCTCCACGAATTGTTAGGCGTTTTGGTAATCTTAACGAATGTAACACCAAAATTTTCTCATCGAAACCAACGATTTTAATATGATGCTCTAACAATGGTTTCTTTTTACTCGTATATTGTCCGGGTATTTCCAATTCTCGTATTGATGATTTGTCCAGCATGCGGTTTTGCTGTCGAAATCTCGACGAAAACCATGTTGAATAATCATTTAGATTTGATTTGTCTTGTAGGATGGTTTTTAATTTTAATGAAATATTTCCCAATGCTAACCGTGTATCACCCAAAGATATGTTGGGTAAGAGTTCACCTTGCTTGCCGAACAAGTCGTCGATTTCTTTTTCAACGGCATTCTTGAATAACGTCCGTACAGATGTTGTCTGAAGTTTGTCCGTAGATTGATCAGCTTCATCGGTTTCCATTACATCAACGAAGAGTGTTTCTTTGAACCTGATCACATGAGATTTCAGTCGGTCAAGATCGCGCGATGATGATTCCACTGATAATAAATGAAACAATTCTTTCGACCATGTATCGTACTGCTGCTGTGGATTTAATTCATTCAATGCTTCAATAAATTCATTAACCATTGGAATTGACCGGTTCAATTTTTGATGGATCGACTCGAGATTGTGTTTGAGAATCGGCTCTTTAACCGTTTGCTGTAAATTTTCATAACTCAGTTGAAATGGATAAACAATCGACTGAGGATAAAGTTTCACAATTTGTTCAATTAATGGATACAATTTAATCCTAGAAAACAAACAACGATTACAAATTAAGCGATAGTCGATGAATAGAATTTACGCAATAGGCTTGTCAAGATACGCTGTAAGTTGATACAAACAATCGAAAAACATCCAACAAGGAATCTCGTGTATTCGATTAGCGATTAAATCCATTGTATTTGGATATAAATCAACAATTTGCAATAGACGTGAGAATCGTTTCACGCCTTCATTTGATCCATATTTCATTGATGAGATCACCGATTGAACAACCAGTTCAGCAATTTGATTACTTTGGTTATTTTCAAATAATTTCTCCAGAAGATGGTTTTCATCTTCAAGATTTTCATATCGACGTAGATAATCATCACAAATACTCGCCAATTCATTGTAATCTCGACTGAGAATAGTTTCCTTTTCCAGATGAACACTTTCCTGTTTGCTGATATTTTCTTTTAAGATCGATATGCATTTGTGAAACAATTCCGAGATCAATTGATCAGCTTGGTGAATTTCTTGGATATGGCTGTCCAAACCGTACAAATACATTTCTAATTGTTTATGTTTCGCGACGGGAATCTTCTCGTCTTTTTCATACAGAGCGTACGCTTGTGGTTGTACGAGTAGAAAGTCGATAACTATGCGCGAAAATTGTGAATTCAATTGAATATACGTCGAATTTAGCTGAGCGGTTTGTTGATCAGTGATGTTCAATGATTGAATTTTAGTTTCCATTTTTTTCAACTCTTTCGCCACACTTGTAGACAGAAGACTTGCTAATGTTGCTGTTGACGACTGCACTTGGTAGCGTTTCAAATGTACATCGCAGTAGATTTCATTCCAATAGATAGATTTTACCAGTGGATTTCGACATAAATCGAGACGTGGACGTGTTTCGTTCAGTTTTGTTAGCGCTAATTTGAAATTACGCTGACGCAATGCACAATAAGCCATGTCAAGTGAAGATTGAACTTTGTAATCTATTAATAATGGATCGAATTCTTTTGCTTTCAATCGACTGGTAAATGTCATGCGTGGTCCACCGATTAAATCGTCGAGAATCTAAACAGAGTACTTTCCAGTTTACTTTTACATTCTGTATTTGAACTTACGTCCAGAAATAATGATCGATTGGTAACAATATCATCCCATGTTTGTATCGAATCACGTATAACATCTGGTAATTGCCATTGCGACAGCAAATCTTTGTGTAAACGTTCCAGAAATAGGTCTCGTGTTGTTGTATCCGTTTTATTATTTGTCAAATAGCGATTCTCCAGAGATTTTAGTAAAGGTAAATTATATTCAACAAAACCAAGAAATTGATCGAGTTCATAGTACGGTTGAATCAATTGTATGGTCGTTTTTCGACCATATTCGCTTAAACGACTCAATGTAGACCAACGAAGCAAGAATTGTTCTCTCGCATATTGAATATAATATTTTGCACCTGAAATGGATTGAAATTTAGTTCCGATCAATAAATTTCAGATACTTACGATCGAAATCTTTTTGGTAGAGAAAGAATGTTGCCAATTCAAATGGATATTGTTTTTCAATATAGGATCGTTTAACGAATGTCGTTTCGGCATTACTAGTTGCTGCTGTATTATTCGATGTCGATGATAGATTATTAAAGAATTCGCATAGATCTTGTTGTTCTAATTGCTCTTGTTCAGTTCCGGATATTAATAATTTCAACTTCGAACGTATTGCATACGGCATCAGATAGTTCAGTTGGTGTGCATTCGACCATAATGTGTCGAATGTTGTATCATCGATAAAGATATGTTTGGACATAATTGTCCAATTGTTCAGTTGATTACAACAGTTTAGCATTGACTGTGTCCAAAATTCGTGTTCTAATTCAAGAACGGTATCTTGAGTTGAATCATCGACGAGAGGATATTGTTCTAAAGCTGTAACATAACTGTTTAAAGCTAAGAGGAAGTCAGCATGACTTTCTTCTTCAATTGCGCGTAGGGTAATGGATTTCAAGCCGGGTGTTTGAGAAAAGATTCCTCGAACATCGTCGTAATTTGCCGATGAACGATAACATTTCGCTAATTCAAGCCATTGATCAATTTTCTTGTATAACTGCTTACTAAGATCAGGATCTGATTTCAATTTTTTCTTCAATGGTCCATGAAGCAACTGATTAGACTCGATCTGTTGACTGAATCGTATGAAATATTCGATTGTTAATATGCCAACTGATTCTAAATGACTTGCGATTGCTGAGGCGCTGATGTATTGCGCAGAGATCTGAATCTGTTGAGGCTTGGAGAGAACAATATCAAGTAGTGCAGCAACGAACGATGGATAGAAGATTTCCGATTGAGATAACATCACATCGAAGCGATATTGAATCGTCCGCAACAAATCATAATATTCATCTGACGATAATCGATCTTCTAAAGCGTTGAGCATGGATGTGAACAAACTCGCATAAAGTAAACGTGCTGTATGATTATCGTATTGTGCAAGCGCTTGCAAAGGTATGATGATATCACTGTAACGGATCTGAATATCGGGTAATTCACCAATGCGATAGGTGCGATACTTTTCAACTTGATTTTCTTGCTTAAGCTTGATTTCACTGAGAAATTGTTTCTCGTTTTGTTTCTTTTCGTTTTGTTTCCGAGCGAAATATGCAGCTAGAAAAGAATGGAGAGATCTAATCTATGTCTTCGCAATGCAATATACGAACCATGCAATTGTCCGGAATCTTTAAGAAATCTTCGCTTCAATCGAAATATATCATCATCATCTTCGTCGGCTTGCTGTGTTTGTGTTACTATTGCATTATTTGTCTTCGGTTTTTTATCAACATCCACAATTAACGAAGTCGTCTTTCGCGGTTGTGTTGACAATGTTGGTAAAGCGAACGTATTTGTTGAATCAAGCGTACTAGTTTGTTTAAGCCAATTGTAATTCGTACCATTGTCCAACATTTGAGTTGGGACAAATTGTTGACGACCGGACATTTCTTGAGTTTGTAGAATCATCGGCGTTTGTGACACCTGTTCTCCATTACTCTGATGATTACTATTCTCACTTAATGTTTGCATGAATTGTACCGGATCCATTGTCATTAGATTCGTATTCGTCGTTGATAGCGACGATGAATCGAGACTTGATGTTTGCGACTGTAATGTGAATAAAGGTATCATGTATGTATGATGACGTTGACGCCAGTTGCATGCTAACGGAAATTCTTGAAATAAACATTTGTCCAACGGATTCTCGAATATGAAATGATTGTAATCCGAATTATGTGTAGTACGTTCAAGAAGAAAATTTGTACAATAATTTAGATATTCATTTTCAGTCTTCATCGAATACATTTGATCGACCAGAGCCAGGAGACGATGATGCGATAGAGTACTCAACCGTTTCGGATCACACCAGAAATTTCGACAATTCACACGGATATATTCGTTTTTACTTGATAGTAATTGAAGTAATTGCTCCCGAACATGATGATAGAATGATTCGGACAGCGGTGTAATCGTCTTTTGAATTTCTTTTGTTAGATAGTTCGTTATATAATCATACATCCATTTGTAAATTTCAAGTGTCCAGGTTTGACATTCATTCGGACCGTCAACAGATAGAACCTGAGCAATCTCATATAGTTGTTCATGAGTTAAATTTGGTAATAATTTATGCAGTAAACGTAAGGCAACGGCACGAATGCCAAAGTCTCTGAAAAAAAGAGAAGATTTTCGTCGTATTGCTTTGCAAATTAGAAGTTTATTTACTTGTGAATGAGGATATCCAATATTCCTGCGGCGCGTAATTCTAAATACGCTGATTCGAATTCAGTGATATTGGCAATTAACGCTTCCAAACATTCGATCTTTAAATCTCCATACATTTTCTTCAAACCAAATATTAATTTATTCATCACACTATAAATTCCAAATACACAATTTAGAAATTTCAAACTAATTTACTCGCTTACGATTTCTCAACAATTTGTGGATAATGCTTTTGAATCGAATAAATGCATGTCACATATATATCTTGCAAGCCTTGACTGTTGTACCACTTCAATATGGAATTAACTTGTTCTAATAGTCGTTCACTTGATTCTTGTTTGATTTTTCGCACGTTGAGTAGCATACCGATGACTTCGGCCGCTGCAGCATAAATAGTCCGATAAGTATTCTTCATATTCTTTAAAATTGTGTCATGAAATTTATCTTCGGTTAGATCATTTGGTAAACTCGACAAAATTGAGCCGGTTGTCACTGGTATGGCGTTGCCTGTCGGTGTTGGTGGAATGTAGTATGGTAAAATTTCATTAGCTAGTAAGATTCCGATTAGCGAAAGGCCAATTGCATTTTGTTTCGATTTCAAATCTGTTTCAGCAATCAATTTATATAAGATCAACGTTGGAGCATGAATACGTTCTTTCCAACATTCGACTAACTTCTTAATTAAGTCTAAATTTGATTTCATGACAACAGGGTTTCGATGTGAACAATTGGCAAAAAGATACTCAACAAGGCGTTGAACAGCTGTCGAATCCAGTTCACTTGGTATAGCTTGTGTATGCCAAGATAGAAGAATTACAATTGTATCGATAATAAATGTATTCAACCCTTCCGAAGAATTTTCAAACATTTGATTACACATGTGAATAATTGGTGTTAACCAATAGCGTGCGTAAGGTTTAAATATCGTATGGGTATGAATGATTAAACGCATAAGAAATAATTTGATGTTAAATGCTAATAACGGATCACTGAATTTCTTGTACAAACATATCATCCATGCTGGCATATCGGCTGACTGTGATAGATTATCATAACGCGGGATGATTCCACTGGTTTCCATATGTTTTAATAAGCAAACCATGGGCACCATAGAGGGATGAAGGTTGAGTTCGTCCATCTCCATATCAATAAATTCCGAACCGATTTCATCGTCTGAGCCTTCGATTAGCGCGGGTCCGTCATAATCTTTCTGTTGAAACGATAGATTTGTTGTCGACTGTTCTGTTAACGAAGTGGAAAGACTCTTATTCAAGTCATTGTGTTGTTGATTGACAGCAGCTGACGTAAAATCAAATACAGCTAATTCATCAGTCAGACTACTACCGAATAAATATTGCGACGACAGATACCGCGGTGTACTAGCAAGACGTTGTTGTTGACTGGGATCATTCGACTTCGATGCTGTCAAGATTTTTTTGCACAAAATATTTAATAATGTACGCTTATCTTTCTTGTAATATCGTTCTAATTCGAGTGGAAATGTATATTTGTGATCTGGATCGATCAAATTTTCGAAAACTTGTTCATCCTTGGCTGGATTCGCATCGAAGATGAACGCTTTGTAAAGTTTGGCCTCGGTTTGAGTGCAAATAAGTAACGATATCAGACAATTGAACGAACTTGTAGCCAATGCCCGAATCAAATGAATTTTAATTTGTTTTTCAACTGTATGGATTCCAGCTAACATCATATCTAATGATTTTATTGGTTTTCCATCTACAAATTGTCCTCGGGCCTTTGTAATCACATGTTTCGTCAATTCTTTTCCATCAAAGTGTTCACCGATTTTAATTGCGGCCAATGGAGTTTCGACATTTAAAAATTTTCGTGCTTCTTCTTGTTTCTTCACATGATCGTAAAAAGCTCGTGCGATCGAAGAACTCATACCGAAAACGTCATCCTTGTTCAGAATTGTATACATATGGTCGATTAAACGATATGTACAAACTTTATTGATCAGTATTGACATTAACGCGGCGGATGTTAGATCAAGTTTCACATCCAGTTCGTCGATAACTAATGTGCAGATGTATTTCTTGTAGAACTCGATTAATGTGATTTTTCTGACTGATGTGAGAATTTTGAGAATTAATTTCTCTAATGCATTTAAACGATGTTCCGTGCGAAACAGGGAATTCTTGCCGAAAATGATCGAATAGATATAATCAAGTAGATTACTTTGCTTTTGATGGTCATTAAGTTTAATCACATATCGGCTGATCGACAGAAGAATTTCTTCTTCGAAAACATGGCGCTGTTCGCAGCATAACATCCAGATCAACAGTTCGAACAAGATAAATGACGATGATAATTCCAATGCGGAAAGTATCTTTCGAATGGCCGCTTGATAATCATGATATTCTTGTGTACCCGGAGGAAATTCCGTGCTTTTCAACGGAAAACAATCAGCTGTAAATGTGTGCAATGTTCGGCAGAGGTCAATAGACCATTGCTTTCGTTTTTCTTCACATAGATTTTCATCTGTGTCAATAGCAGCAAAAAATGCTAATAGGTCGAGTAAACGTGTCTTAAATGTTAAATTCAATTGTTTGTCAATTAAGAGTGCTAAGTACATTTGCGAAATATAATCAAATTGTTCATGAGTAATCAATCGATGGCTATCGATGATAAAAGTTTTCGTCAGTAATGTGACAATTAATAGTTTATCGTCGAGATTCGTCGAAGAGCAAAGCGAAGAGAATTGCGGCCAACATGTGTAAATTCCATCGACAAATTGTCGACCGAATTGTTGACGGATATCTTTCTCACGGCTACATAAATCAAGAACTGTACTTAGGAAGGCGACTGTGGGACGGCATTGTTCAATCGAATTGATTTCACCGACATTATCTGTGATGAAATGTGGCGTTGTACCAAGCCAACTGGTTATTTGATGTTTGAACAACGTTAGAAGATAAGTGCCGATTGTTGTCATTCCTGAATCGGTATGAATACGATTGGATTGAAAGAAATAGGATAAAACTTCACTTGGCTAACAAACACGAAAAGATACCGAGGTAATCTATTAAAGATGATCTTTGTTACTTTGATGCCGAGATAGATTATGTAATCGAAAAGAGACTGTAGAGCACGTTGGATATCAACAGTCAAAACAAGATTTGCTTTGTCGAAGTCATCTTCATGACTGATCATCTTCTACAAATGAAGTACAAAGTAGAATTGTTAGAGAAAAAGGAAATCTTCGTACCGTTAACATGATAGTCCAAAGTTCCATCGCATAAGATTCTGATTGCTTTGGTTTTGCTAATAGGCGAACGTCATGAAGGAGGCGATAACCACGAGATAGTGTAAAAATCATTGGCCACCGAATGATATTTTGTTGTAATTCACTCATTAAGTTATACGGTCTAAAAATACGCGTAAAGTAGTAGTCAAATAGCTTTTCAAATTACCCATCGGTTTTCGTCATCTCCAATGCAATATCATAGAAAGGTTGTAATAGATGATCAGGTAAATGGTTTGTCATAGATTTCAGTAGATTCGTAATCTAAACGAATAGGTGTTTGAAAGAAAAAGAGAATCTCTTCGCATACTCGTTCTGGTAATTTCTTATTGATTTCTTCATTGTTGATGTCGAAGCCAAGTTGTGTTGGATTTAACACACAAGTTAAGATTAATTTGACTAAATCCTGACTGTAGAATGAAGTATCGATGGCTCGTATGGTATCCTGAGGATATTTTGACCACAGTGCCGTAATGAAATTGAGTAAACGAACAATAACTGTGCACTTCGCACTACAAGAACAAAGCGATGTTTTCCATAGACATTTCTGTTGATCTTTGTCTTACGTTTCAAACTGATTGATATCCGTTGGCGTGAATACTTGTGGTTGATTTGAAGACGGAAAGTACGCAACAAGATCCGATAGTGTACTCATGGAAATCTTACTAACAAAATAGGACAAAGCAACAATGAAACGGCTCTGTTGATTATTATCTATAGAAAATCCACTGAAATGCATATTATTCTGTTGGAAGAAAGATCTACCTTGAAAGAGGAGCGGATTGAGAAAACCTTGAGAAAATATCCAAGTATAACAATCTAGTGAAGCAATTATGGTATCAAGCCATTGATGAACCATAGAAATTGAGAATTGTTCACCCATATCGATTAGATATGGTTGATTTGCTAGATTTGCTTTAAATTTGGTTTTCTTTTCTTTGTTCAATGTTCCTTCGAACCTAAGCAAAAAGAATTCGTCGAAAATAATAATAATAATAATAACAATCGAATGATTCACCGTTCAATGAAATAGATGTTGCCATCTGATTGAACTTTTAATTCAAAATATTCTCGTATTGATCGAATACCTTCAGTTTCAATTCAATGAAAATTTGTTCAAATGTTTCAAGTAACAAAATCTCATCTCCTACCTGGTAGTAGTGGAATGAATGTGCAAACTAGTTCGATACATTTTCGTCGACATTCAGTTTCGATTCTTCCACATTGTCGAAGTAACCAACGAACAGCAACATCGAGCGTGGCTTCTGACCACGATCTAAGATAGTAATGTTAATCTTAAAATACTGCCGACGAACAACGAAATCTTACGGTGGACGATGGCGCTTTGGTGTTTCTTTAACGAATATTGAGGATTTTTCTTTGATGATTCGTTGCATATGAGATAAAGCTGCAATGGCTTGTTGTTGAGTACCTGTAAAGAAGATCAACAATATTGATAGATATCATTGTCAAGTTCTCTTACCTAACGATGGATTATCACTCTGTGCAATTGACAAACTTTCGACAAAAACATAGAGCAATTGAAGTGTATAGACATCGACTAGCACTTCCGATTCTCTACAAAATTATAGTCAAATTTCTTGATCAGAACAAACAATTGAAAATATTTTTCTACCGATAGAGCGTATAAATAGAATTCCATGCTAATGTCGATCCGAGTCTTTTGAAACTGTTTGGATGCATAGAGAAACTGATAATACGTTTCAAGATTGACGTCGCATTTTTCAAATACGATGATTGATCATAGCCACCAGCATGTTTAACAGTCCATTTGAGAAATTCTCTCAGACAAATACCACTGAAATCTCGAATGGATGCGTTTCGTCCAGAAATCATTCCATCCTAGAATATCTCATTGAAATCGACATATTTTCCAAAGATGAGATCAAACCATGAAAGTGTCGAGCATAGACATTGTCTCTGGATTTTCGTAGTTTTGATTTTTTGTAAACCAATGAATCATTTGGATCATGAACGTAGTAAACAATGTTTTTGTAAACTAGAAACTATTCACGATAAAACATAATAAACATTTACATCTCTTACAGTATCGGAATCACATGAAAGCTCGAGTACAGCTGGAAACAAATGAGCATAGAGCTTTTCGTACGATGCCTATGTGTACATAAATAAGGAAATGAGAACTATTTTATGAAAGCAAACGAATACACACAGCAGCGTTGCTTCGATTATTCGCATTTTTCCCGATCATATAGAGCATGATGGATTGAAGTAATTCACAAGCTGTGATTTTGGCTTGTCGATCTGAACTGTGCAACGCCAGATCAACAATACGTGGAAGGAAAATATCTAAACAGTAGACGTAGGATTCGATACAAAGGGCGAAGAATCAAAATACCAAGATGAATTGTTGGTTTAATGTCATCGAATGGAACGTTGAAAGTCAAATGATTTTCATTGTCCCATGCTACAGCTTCTTTGACTAAATAATTTGAAGTGTCATCAATCAGATAATGACTGGTTCGATTGCCCAATGAACCAAGATATTTCAGTATGCGAAATTGAACTCGACGAATGTCACTGTCTTCGAATAGCTAAAAGTAAAACACTATGAGTTCGAGTTCGAATTTACAATTCGAATCATACGTGTTTGATCTGTTTGGTTTTTTTCAACATTCTTGTTGGTAGAATCGTTCTACTTTTCGAGTTCAATCGTGTTTTTTCTTGTAAAGATGAGATGATTGCTCGAACATTCACATCGTCACCTACGGATGCAAAAAACACATACATAAAGTTGTTTTCTTCGACACGATGAGTATTGGCATTACCTTGATCATGAGATAAACGTAGAAAATCATCGAGATGTGGTAATATTTGATTGTAAAAATTCGGTAGATTTAACGATGTCGACTGTGACCATCGTTCAAGACTATTGATCGTTTGTTCAGCTAATGGCAAATAAGTTAAACCGATATTCAATGCAAGCTAAAATATGGCCAGAATGAAAACGTTGTTTTTCTCGAAGGTTTCTCTCTCGTTTACTTGGATTGCTGGAACATAATCAGCAAAATCATAATCAATACATTCCGAAGGCAAGGAAATGATGAATTGTAAGCATGAAATCAAAAGATCATCTCGATATTGTTTTTGCCGCGATAGGACTTCGTGTGCAAATCGTCGTGCCAGTGTATTAACTGATGTTACCTGTTCATTTTCAATCATATCTGTTTCCATCATTTCGATTCCACCGCGAGTTGTCGGAATAGCTCGATCGGACTAGTCAAATAGTAAAATATTGATATGGAACAATAAGAAGAAATAAAGTACTTTGAAATAATTTAATTTTAAACATATATTCATCACTAAAGTGGCAAATCGATACAGACCGCTAACTAACGGATACCTATGTTAGAATAAATGTTAAAGGTGAACTGTCAATGTTAAATTTACTTGGTGGAAACGGTGATGATGTCATACAGAAATCGAAATATCCATTTTTGAAATAAATCAGGTGATTGTTCTGGTAGTAGATCCCTATAAAACAGAAGAAAACGTTTGATGAAAGTATGCGATTGACTTTTTTTACTGGCAAAAATCGACGAGATTGTAGAATATTTCGAAATCTTTAGGTTTGACAGGTTTCATTCCAAAAACCGGATCAGTTGTTGTTGTTCCATCGTCATTTTCACTCTACACGTTCATTTATAACAAATAAAAGCACGAGAACTGATCTAGTCTTACTTCCGGTTTTTCTTTTTCAACACTCAGATCAAGTCGGTCGATAATATGTAAAATTGAATCAATCATTTCATCGTATAACGAAACGAGCATGTTTTGTCGATCAAATATTGGATATGCATTTGTATCGAATTCTTTCAATGAAGTTACATTCAGAACTGTCTTCCATAACGGAATATAGTTTTCATAGGTAATTGTTTTTCCAATAGCAATAAGAGATTTCGCTTTGTCGTCAGGTAGGTCGGGTTCAACATCTTCTAATTGTTGTTCGACAGTAGATTTCAGTGGATGTGAACAACAACGAATGATCGCTTGGCTTACTGAAATAGAAAAATAGCGGAGTACAAACTTGTAATAGCGAGCAAGTTTTACCAATTCGTGTTAGAAATGGCTTGTAACACATCGGTTTCGTTTGTAAAGCTAAAATCATTTTAATTACAGATGAACATGTGGTTGCTTGTGGTTTTGGTTGATAACGTGGATAATAATCGATGGTCATTACAGTTAAACGTTCTAAAGGTCCAAGGAATTCTTCCCCAATCTAGACAACAGTATGCTGAATTTGTTTTGCTTAATCAAACAATTTATCTTACGTTTGTCATTTCAATAATAATCGCTGAAAGTGCATCAAGTAGATTGGGTAAAGCATAGAAACGTTCATCGAACACATCTGATGCTTGTGACAATGTGATTGTCGGCATGGCGATTTGTTCGCATCGTTGAATGAGACCAACAAACATGAATTTGACATCTTCATCAGTGCCATACAATTTACACGCCTTCAAAACACGAATGTCAATCGAAAGAAACCATCTAATACAAAAATAATCGTCTTACATTTGCGAAAATGCCGTAACCACGAATACCCATGGCTAAATCTCGAATCTCCAGTTCAGGTGAATCAATTTTATCTCGAAACTCTTTGATGAAATATTGAAATGTTTGTACAGCACGGCGACGTTGTTCCGGCGTGTTCACGTTCGTTTCTTTCAAAGCATTCGCTACCTGGAAATAAATGCATTCAAGTTAGTAACTATCCACCTTCTCAACTTACTCCAAGTAAAAACGTATCATAAGCTCGTTGTGCAATTTTTTTCACATCATAATTATCATGAGCATTCCATGCACGAAGACAACGAAGTATATCAGGATAATCATCATAGAGATATACAGTAAACAATGTCGAATGTTGAGCAAATAATTCCAATCCAGCTATGATCAAGTTCATGATTACATTGAGAGAAAATATGTTGTCTCAATTACCTTTAACTAATGCATATCGATTGAGATTGGTTTGATCTTGCGTTTGAATTGCTCGTGATGCGTAAATATAGACACGTTTTAAATTAGATTCACACCGAATCTGCTCTTCTTTAATTCGCTTATCCTCGTCCTTACTCTTTGTTCGAGTCAACGAAGGTTGTTGAACTAATGCAAATCTACATTGAATTATATGACTAACTCATGACGATTAGTTTACCTGGAGTAGATGACGGCACAAAGTTGTATAGATAATAGATAAGACCTTCCATAGCGCCAGCAGCAATTAACATTTCGAATTTGACAGCATCTCGGACGAGCTAGAATCGGTTAGAATCAGTTCTATTCAGTGATCGAGCTCCTTGGTACATACCTGTTCATGTAAGTATTTCAAATACTGTCCCAATAACAGTGGATCAGAATATTTGCGCATGTGTTCAGGAAAGTATTTACATAATAATCCCAAAAAAGCCAATGAAAGTCCCTTGACTAAATGAAATATAGATTGATGGGTCATGTGTACATAAAAATTACTTGTTGCTGTTGTTTTTGAACTTTGCAATCCAATCAGGTCGAGGAAAGTCGTGGCCATTTTGTCGATTTCGTTTTCCATGTCAAGAAATCCAGCACTTAATTCGATCAACTAAACTCGATAGATTTTAATGAATTATCTCGTTTGCTTCTGACGACTTTACTTGTGATAGAACAGGAAAAATTGCCGCACGTACATCAGACGCACCATCGACATTAAAAATTGTTAACAGAACTGATTTCAGCTCAACAGCATGTGAAAGAATCTTATTCGACGCAGTCTCGACAAAAAATTTCAGAAATTGAAGAATTTCAATCTTCGTTTTCTTCAACTAAACACCAAAAGAAATTAAATGACTTTCCTCATAAAAAGAGCATATCTACTTCAGGTTTTGAACATGCGCGTCGAAGAAACGTTAGTATATTCTTTTGTCCACTGAACAAGGCGGATGAACACATTGCTAAAATTCAACTAAATACGCATTTAACAGAGAAATCTTATTGATACCTGTTTGCATGGGTGATGGTTGTTCAGAATAAGCTTGAGCTAAATCAGCTACAAGTGTCGCACATTGTTCGTCAATGTCGGGAATTTCGCGAAGTCGATCGAGATGATCATGCAATTCGGCGATATAATTATCGAAATTTGACGTTCCGGAATGATCCGTCATGTTTCGAACTGATTAAATGATCAAGAAAAAAATCCGCACTTAACAAAGGCCCTCTTTTGGACGAATAAGAAAATACATTACTGACATCTGACTGTGTGAACAGAAACTATAGAGGATATAACTAAGAAAAAAACTTTGAGTTTATGTGAATAATGTCGAAACGCGTTGAAATGAATGAGATTTATTTGTAGACATCTCCGACATTGAGAAAAACGAAATGCCAAAAAAGACTCTTTTTCGCGTCGTTTATTCGTCAAGTTCGGATGAACAGCATCCTGCGAGTGAACTGAATCATCATGGGCCGTTAGTAAATGGCTGGCAAAGTGCACGTTTTTGTCAATATCCTCAAGAATTAGTTCTACAGTTTGACAATTATGTTCGTCTTCGACGTGTTCAATTACTCGCTCATCAGTATTTAATTGGTAAGAATTTGTCGGTTAAAAAAAACATTACTCAAACTTCTCATGATGGTTTAGCGTCAAAGATCGAATTTTTTCTTGGAGATTGCACTTCAGATGATAGTATAACACTTGAAAATGCGCGTTATACTCGTCTCGGGTAAGTGATTAATACTGTCTTATCAATGACATTCGCTCCAATGATCGGCTGTGCTCTAGATATATAGAATTGTCTGGTAATGAACGAACAGATTTCAAAGCACGAGAACTCAAGTCAATACACGTCGATGCAGAAGGATTGTTCTTAAAACTGATCATACATAGAAATTATACCAATCGATTCAATTTATATAATCAAGTAAATATTGACTTTGATCGACAGAAATCATTGATTTTAGTGCTGTTAGGTAAGCATTGTTGCAATTAATTTACTCGGTGACGATGTCGATAAGGTAAAAAGACGAACATTATTCTTTGTTCGACATCTAATATGCAAATTTTAAATAGCTGAATGAGACGAATGAAAGTCAACTAGATACAATACCAGCTCGGTAAGCATGCAAAGCGGAGCAAAGAGGAGATGTTCAGTTCCGTTTTTGTTAATACAATTTTAGTTCGGATCAAATCTCTATCATTGATGATCTAGCATTCGCTATGTACCAAGATCCCGAAATAGCTGCAATTATCAAGAATCTCGATCGGAAAAAGCGAGAATGTGTGCATGGTATTACGATATGACAAACGCGTGATCTTTCTTTATATAATGATGCTTTACAATGCCTAGATGAAAGATTTGATCAAGCACGACGATTCAAACAAGCGATACAAGAATTAATAAAAGTTTGTTGAAATCCGTGACATCAATTTGATATAAATTGTACTTTAGGTTGGCGAACGTCTCGCTCGATACGAAGTTGAAAAACGTCAAGCTATTGAAGTAAGTGTTATAAACAAAGGAAACCATACAAAAAACTTTTCAATTCAGTTGTATATGACAAGAACAAATAACGGTTGCTGTTTGTCTTTTAGAGTGAAGATTATGACGTCGCACAAATTAAAAAAGATAAAATGGAACTTTATCGGACAGAAACTTATAGACAATTGCAAGTACTTAATCTTCTCGATATTGTTATTGTAAGTAGCATCGTGCGACTTATTCGATAAAGTGATATTTCATCATTTTATAGGAAAATGGAAAAGGAACGGATTTCTTGAAGCGATTACAAGACATCATAGATAATGAACAAGACCAGAATAATTTCTTTCATGAGGTAGTTCATTTATATGTGTTATAGCACGTTTGTATATATTTTTACCTGTCGATTTTCAACTTTAGCCATCTCGTGCAACCAAACGACAAAACTACGGTATATCATTCATTCATCCAACGAAACTTCTGCTTCACACAGTTTTTCCGTTTAGGACGATCTCACCATACGGTGCAAAATCGTCGTTCACCAGAATCGTCTGTTTCTTATGGTGCACCGCCAACTGTACCCGATTCTACAGCATCTCCACAACCAGTTCAGACGAATAGGACGCGTCGAACTGGTTACGTATCGCCAGATTATCCCAAACCACGTACTCCTTACGAAGATAAAGTTATTCCAACATTAAGAAATCGTAATCGTACCGATGGTGGACATACGCAGGGTTCAGTAATGGCAAATACAGATGCGACAGGACCGACGAATGAAGAAACCGAAAGTGTCTACGGTGGAACGAACCCCGCACCAAATGATGATGCTACAGCGGAATTGAATCAAGCAGAAATGATTGAAGCAAATCAAATGATGATTGTATTCGACAAACAATTGGTAAGAATATGGATTCCACCTTTCGATAGACGTATGCTACATTTTTAGATCGGTAAACTCTATCATCGAAATCATGCACAACGCGAGGAAGCTCTAGATGAAATCTATCAAATCTTGAAATCATTCTCCGGCGACCAAGAAGACGCTCGTGCTTATTTACGTGCTGGTAGTTTCGTTGTGGCACGAATGTTTCGTTTTGATGTACTAGCAACATTTTCTCATTCCTTAAAACTTTTTCATTTATTAATGAACGATTACGTACGCAAACATTCCATACAAAAACAAGATATTATCACTAGTTTAGAACGTGTTCTGCCTGTTTTATTGCAACGTACAGGCGATTCCAATGCTCGATTAAGGCAACGCGCTCAAGAAGCGATCATTGAATCAGCATCCTATCCGGAATTGAAGCCATTACATGTTATACCGAACCATTGCGTTACGCCATTTAATAAAACATGCGCACCACGATTGGCAATAAGTCGATGTGAACTTATCGAAGAATTGATGAAAATACTAGATGTGAAAACAGGTGAAAATGGTCTAAATGTTGATAATGTTAGCAAATTTTGTGCACAAGCACTTGAACACAATGGTAACGAGATTTTATTTTGGAAATTTGTATCTGTTTGTCATATACATCTTTCTTTTTCTAGCCGGTGAAGTACGAGAATTAGCAATCAAAATTTTACTAAATTTATACAAGGTAAAACTGAATAAATCTTTTGCAGCATAGCTGACTTCTCGACAAATTTGATGTGTCTAGAATCAAGGATCGATTGTCAAACGTTATCTTCCACCGGACAATGATCAAACACGACGAGTTAAGAAATATCGTGATATTTTCGAAGCATTCGATCGAATGGATGGCGTAAGAGTGTCCTATTTTGACTGAACAGGAATTAACTGATGTTCGACTTTTTCAGATAACAAATAATGACCCATTGGAAGCCGAAAGAAAATCCGTTGGAGCGTCTGAAACAGGAAAACGTGATAGTCAAAAACAACAGCACACTGCTCGTGAACAGAATAAATCCGTACAAGAGACTCTTCTGATGTTAAATAAAACTCTCTATTTCTTCTCTCGTTTTAGTTCGATGCGAAATCGACTCGAAGTAAATCTCGAACACCCACACGTTTCGATCGGAAAACACCGACAACAAGTGTGGCTGATGAATCCGAATTTACTCCAGAAAAGTATGTCAGAGAGATTTTCCTCAACATACCCAATTTTACTGCACTGTTTGTTATATCTTAGTACGTGTATATTTTGTGGCGAGAAAAATGAAGATTTTATACGCGATGGTCTCGAACAACACTATTGGGCTGCTTGTCCAATGCTACGGCGATGTCAAGAATGCAATCAGGTTCGTTTGTTCTCCTGATGTTTGTTTTCTTTTTGCAATTAATTGTGTTTATTCCAGGTAGTAGAAGTTGCTATTTATGTCGAACATTTGTTGCGCGAATGTGAAAACAAAGGCAAATATCAACAATGTCCTCGTTGTTCTGAAGCGATTGGCAACGATTTTGATATTCATATCAAACTCAAAGAATGTCATGAAACAAAACCAAATACAAGTCGGTGTCCATTATGTCATATGAACATTCCTGAAGGTGATGAAGCATGGCGTAACCATTTAATGGGTGCTGATGGTTGTGTCAAAAATTCACGACGAGTTTCTGAACTAAAACAAGGTAATGTGTGAAGATTTTGAATGAATTTCTGAATGTTTGTGTTTTGAATAGGTGGACATGCGTCTCAACAGAAATCAGCCGTTGTTCCCACAACTCAAGTCAATGCAATGAAGAAAAGCACGGCAACCACCGGACAGAAAAAGATGTCAACGACTGTGAAATAAAAACATTGAAAGAATTCAATTCTTTACGAACAATTTCTACTCGCATTTGATTTTCTTTTTCTTGTATATGTTCGTTTATACCAAATGACATCTATTTTGTTTTGTTTTTTGACATTATCATCCACCTTGATTGTTGTTCGGTAATTTTCGTTTCACTATGTTTTCTAATCATCAACATTTCTCAATCTGAATAACTAATAACGAATCTTCTCCTTCTTCTTGTGTGATTGTTTTGATTTGCAACATCACTGACTGTTGTTATCATTTAACTTCTTTTCTCATGTACATATCTATATCTCGAAATAATATGTACATTCTAGCCTGGGTGTCTCTGTAGTAATCACGCACAAAATGGATATATTGACAATGTAGAGTTCGTTTTATTTTATTCACCAAACAAAGTCAGAATTTCTCTTTACGCACTTCTCGATCGTGCCTGCTCTTGTGCACAGCGATACTTGACATGTATATTTCATATATATTCTAGTTAAATTTTCGTTTTTATTATGGTGAGTATCGTCTTCTCATAAGAAGATATAGCATGATCAAACTTAATCAAGGGATTAGTGGGTGGTTCGGCATAAATGGATCGTTCAGCTTTTTCATTTTGCACTCAATCGAGCTAATTTTTTTTTCAAAAGATGCACTATGAAATTCTCTACAAATTTATCTAGTTTGTTCTCCTACTTCCATCTTCAGTGAATTTTCCGGACATGGAAAGTGAAGAATTCTTTTTATCGAATACATCAGAGTCAGTAGCGATCTCTGTATTTTTTCAGCTAAAGTTATCTGTAAAAGATGAACACTAAAATTCTCTATTAAATCGTGTACTTTATTTAATCTACATGGACTTTTGATAGACAAATAGTTCGAAAAGTGACTTTGAAAGTACGACTTTTCATGTCTTGGAGATTCCCTGTAGATGGAAATGCAAAAAAACAAACTAGATTATTTCATAGTACATCTTTTGAAAAAACGATCAACTCAGTTGAGTGTAAAATGAATAAGTTATTGTGAAAACCTTGAGCAGCCCATCTAAGCTGGGTCACTCGTTTTTATCCAAGCAAAATAATATCAACCATCATGTTC
Source organism: Adineta ricciae (assembly GCA_905250025.1). NCBI lineage: Eukaryota > Metazoa > Rotifera > Eurotatoria > Adinetida > Adinetidae > Adineta > Adineta ricciae. The sequence goes on from CAJNOJ010000003.1 coordinate 265,344, forward strand.
GTAGAAACAACAAGGTAGTCTTCCGTTCATAAATATGTGCGTTCTTTTGCGTCTATACATCCAATTAATTGATGATTTCATGTTCCGAAGTACATCTTTTAGGATACTTGCGTTTTCAAGCGAATGAAGAAAACAAGTATTCTATTAATTATCAAAAAACTGAGAACATGTGGCACACGATGCATACAATATCAAAGATTCAAACACAAAGACGATCCTTATATCATATAATAATCTTTGAGATTTTCATTAGAATGTGGCCTAATCCTTTCATGTGCCAGCAAAATGATATCAAAGTTCTTTCATACCGGAAATATGACGATAAATTTGCTCTCGGATGCTAATAACTGAATATAATCACTCATAGAATAGATTTGGCGCCTACATTCACTTTTAACGGATAAAAATCCGTTTTAACTCTATTTATGATTGCTTTTTCTCATAAAGATGAATGATCATCTAAATCATCTTTTCTTCTTCTTCTTTGTTTTGATCCAGACATTAAAGATCTGAGTCCCCGATTAAGCGTTCGTGAAAGATTTTCTACTTAATTATCTAGATTTCCATTTAAAACTTCGTCTCGAGGTCACAGAAAGATTATCTTAGCTATGGTTCATATCAAGTATCATATTATTATCATGTGTCACGATTTTCACGGCGTTAGAAATAAACACGGGAAGAGTGCCTGAAATAACTTTCTTTACTTGTCGCGAATTCAAACTATAATCTTAACAGATTTCAAAAATTTATTTAACGAAATAAACGACGACTAGAAGAAGAATGAAACAAGTTTTTAATCACAGTTTAATAATAACAGATGTGTTCGATAAGGATTCGTTGGCAAACGTCATTGGCGAAGAAATAATTGTTGTTACACCGTTATATCCGCTACTATTTTCGTCATAGCCAATAACTGAATCATTCGATATGATATTCAGTTGATCTTCATCAATCGAGGATGGCAAATCATGAACCAGGCAAGTTCTCAGACGTTCTTTTCGACTGTAATCATTCTTGTACGGAACGAACTGTAAGCGAAAACATGTGGTCGGCTTGCGTAGCTTCCAGGAAAAGCGTAACTTTGTGCGGAAGATATAGAAAAAGATGGAGTGTATATGAGCAGAAAATTGATGTTGAAAGAGATAAATAAATAGAATGCACATACGTAATGGAATGGAAAAATAGGCTAAAAGAAAAAGAGATTTGAAGAAGATCTTCACTGGTAGCCATTTGAATGGTGTTTGACAAAAACAAAGAATAATTGTTAGTGAAAACATGTAGAAAAGATGAGTTAGAGTTAATAATATATGTGAATATGTAATTAAGCGAAGAAATGATCTCAGTTGAATGATTAATACCGATTGTTTATGAGATTCAGCTGATTTTCGTCTTCCCAAGGAGCGAGACTTTTCATACAATTGTTCATGATGATTCGTATCCATATTTGACATCTTGTATGTGTGAACAATGATTAAATAATACGATAGTAAAATGAAATAAATCAGTGAATGAACTAGCGAAAGAAAATTCGATAGATAGAAATTCTTCTGTCCGTATGTACAACGATTGATTCGATAAGAACTATGTTTTTTCTTCTCGTTAGTCGATATTTGTTGTCGTCTAGTTCTCTTCGTTCGATTGTTGATGGGATTAAACAAATCATATGGAAATTTAATTATAATTTCATTACCAGAACCATCTTTATGATTATCAAAGAGTTCATCATTTGAATGATTGTGAGAATTCGATATAATTGCTGTTCGTTCGTCACCTCGAGAGTATCGATCAAGATCGGCCATGAAACGATCATGAGAACGAAGTTCCACATTGGACGTGTCATAGAATGATAAGCGTATTTCTTGAATGTTAATTTCGTATTTCGTTTCGTTCAAGGTGATTAAGTGAAGTTTCTCCAGTTTTAAATGCGTTATCCAGTTATTATCATAGACAATGAAGAGAAGACAAACAAATGTCAAGGCACGAAAGTTGATTCGATTGGTGTTCGGGAGAAGGTTATGGGTGAGGAAATATCGAATATGATAACGACTCAAAGCAAACAGGAATATCAATGTTAAACATTGACCCGATTCAGCTGAAGATTTCAAGTAGTATGGCCAACGGCAAAGTTGATTATAGAATTGCTCGGTTGAGTTGTATTTCAGTGCAACTAAGGATAATAATTGAAGTAGATCGTAGAAAGTTACTGCATACAGGAAGGAGTTGAGATAAGATAGATAAACATTCGTCGATCGCGAGAGTAAAATAATGATTATTCCAATGGCGAAGAGTCCAGTCGAGATGATTAAAACATGAAGCATACGAAGCGAGATCGTGTGGAGGAAAAGTTCTTCGATATCATCGAAAAAGAGTCTATAAGTTGGTAATAAATTTTTATCTGATTGGTTATGAAACATGGCAATGATTTGAAGTGTGTATGTTCAACTTCTGCTTTCTTCGTCTAACGCCAACTGCGACCTTTATGCACGAGAATGCTAAAACGGAGTTGACATCACTTGGCATTGACAATAATTTATTTAATGATAAACAAAATCTGCACTAAACGACGCTTTATTATCACGAATCTAAAAACGTAAAATTGTCCGTAAATAATAAGAGGGTTTACGCATGACTTCTATATGTTCCCTGCCAAGAGAGGAGAGAAACGATGTTATCGAGAAGTAGAAGAAAGAAGGAAGGAGAAAAAGACATTTCTTGTCAGATTGAATCATTATCTCATTTACGAATCTTCTATTCCCATGATATCAACGAAGATTGATGAGAACAAATCGAGCTAACCATTATTTCAAGATCTCTATCGTCTTTGCAAATAATGATGTCGATTTTCCATCAAAACAGTTCTACTTTATACACACGTGTGACAGTAGAACGATATAATCACCAATGCTATCATTGATTAAAGCTAGACTAACGCAGATACGTCTGACGAAGAGAAAACATGCGTTAGATATAGAATACGCTTCGTATATCAAATGAAAGGATTTGTTGAGCCTTAGACTTCGTTTGTAATATGAAGAGATTCTGGTGTTTGTCTAGGGGTTTAAAGAAAAGAAACTATTATTCAAAAAACAATAGGATTAACGTTTCTCGTGACGTCAACATACAAGCAAACATTGATAACACATACATATATATATAAATAAACCTCGCTTGCATGCTGTGCATATTGCTAGAGAAATTTATTCAGTTCTGCATCAAAGGAGCTGAATAGACGCACGCGTGGTTCATGTTAGCTCTTTCAGTTAGAAAACACCCACAAGACGAATGCGCTTCTGTAAAAGAATGATTACCGCAAGCAAAATGTTCTGTATGAAATATCACTTCAATATTCTATGTAGATTTACTTTTGAACGTACATACATGGAGAGTTATGTGACCTTTTCTACTCATTGAAGAGATAATCCTCTAGACTTCAACAACATGCTACGACACGAGCATTTTTTTATTCGAAAAGTTCAACAAAGAACGTTGTAAATGTCATGAAGAAAATCAGTTTCTCCAAAATGAGTTTCATATTTATGAAAAGCAATTAGACTGGCCGAGTTTTATAAGCGTTACGATGTACTGAGCGACGAGAATCTGCGCTACGGTTTGTTTCATCTATTATTCAACAAGACTTCGGCCTTTTAATCTATTACTGTTGACCATCTATGTAACCGAAAATAAAAGTTAATAAGAAAAAGCTAATCATTTCTTATCTCGGCTATAATTCAAAAAGAAATCAGCAGCTTTAATATAAGCTTTAATGTCTTTATCTAGCTGGAGGAAAATAGGTAAGATTATTTGATCTACATTGGTACTTTCAAGTCGGGAACAACAAACACATGAGATAAAACAATCAGTCGGTGGATCTAAGTATGTTATATTCTAAACAAATAGATGGATTTGCACGAAGAATTCTACTTAGATGGCCAAAAATAGCTCGGAGGTATAAAGTGGGGGACGATGATGAGAATATGCAAGATTACGTTCGCTGGAAACTTTCACTGACGATACGTATATCCATCGATATCGTTTTCTTTGAACGCTTGATGAAGTTCTAAGAATATGTAGTTTTGAACGCATAAAACTCACATTTTTTACTTGTTCATGCGATTGAAAAGTCACATAGTAATTCAAAGAAGATTGTTTCCTAGAAGATCCTATAACAATTATTGCGGAGACGAAGGAGGTACCATCACCCATGAAAACATATAGATCTATCGAGTATATCAATGTACGCTAAACAAACATGAAATTTTCTACCTCTTATTATTTGTGATGTTGGACTGATTTATACTGAATCAAAATTAGTATCGATGTATCATATGAAAATAGAATCAGCCAAATTATTACGTAAAACATTTACACAGCCATCGTCGTTAATCATTCACTAATTTTGATTTACATCAAATTTAATATATTTCAATTTCCGTTCATGTGCACCGCGCAAATGATAAGTATACATTATCGACCTAAATAAGAATAAAAAATAATATACCGCTAATATCATTAGTAATCATATAGCTATCTATAGTAGCGTTAGAACGACATACTAGATGATTATCATGCTTACGGTATCCTTCACTTGAGGTACACAAGAAGAAGGAAAATAGGAATGTATCCGTGACATATATATACAGGGGTGTGTATGCGTCTCACAGCTGCGAGATAGGTTGTTTTCATTAGTGAAATAAACTTTTAAGATAAAATATAAGAACAAAAAAACTATTCATCGTAATTTATTCATAGGAGAAAGTAGTCACTCGTATGATTAAAGTGAATATAAACCGAATTGTATTAATATTTCCTCGTATGATAATCTGATGCTATTTTCTTTTCAGATTCGTCTTCGAATAACACGATTCCCTAGATTAATTCTCTTTCTATTAAAATAGCAAACAGAAAATTTATTCGTCAAAGATAATGTACGCAATAGCTTCCGGCACGTAAATAATACACTAAGGAATATGGGAAAAATTACCTCCATCTATTTCGAATGCAAAAATATTCTCAACATTATCTATGCAGTCCAATCTCAAAAGATCGATATATATATATATCTAGGCTAGCAAATAAATAAGTGTGGTTTCTGCTTGTAAAGAGAAGAAAAAGTGAAAGAAACAAGGATCTTAGTTTGCATTAAACTTCAATTACTTATTCATAATTAAAACTATACTACCCACTCTACCATTTGAGCATTTCTTGAAGAACTTCTCCAGCGGCTATATAGAGAAATAGAGGAGAATGACTTTCGCAATAATAAGCACTGCTTTTTCTTCAAGTGATGCAATGGTTCGCACTGATAATATCATAAATAACGAGCTGAGAAAGGTAACATGATATACGATCGATAAAACTTTCCCTCGGCGTTGCACTTATCGACGCACTAATTAGAAGAAAAATGACTCATGACTTCAAGTATTCCTGATTTTTACGAACAATAAGTATGCCTATGTCTCGAGAAATAAAACGTTCTACTCTACCTCAATGATTTGTCATTGATTTTCTACCCCCGGATTTACTGTCATTAACTGTCTGCACCGGTAGAAGGATAGACTGGGTTAGGTCGGTACATTGATCTCGACTCTAAGTGAGCACCTACGCAATAGTATGTATTTTGAGTTTAAATTTAATCTTGTGCTTCCTCCACGGAGGCGTTTGAAATAAATCTTCTACAAAAAATAAAGAAGCAAATTATTACATTGCAAATGAGAAGAACATCCGCACCTGTCGTAGAATTCTGGTGAACATTAGTTGGAAACGAGCAGCGCCATGCAGAGTATAGTTCCTTCTAGAGAGCAAAAGTAAATATGTCTCTTAAGTGAATTGATTATAGATCGTTCGTGAGAACATTTGCTCCAAATTCTATATAAAAACATCAGGTGGCTGCTGACGACATGTAATAAGGATTTATCTTACAATGCAATAAAGAACGCGGTAAATGAAAATAGTATCCACAGAAAACTCAGGAGATATTTGGGTACAATCGGCTTTACCATTAAGATGGAATCACTCTTTATAATAGTCATGCAATATTTGCACTCACATGCAATTAAAGACTTTATACATAATATTTCCTATAATAAATAACCTGAAAAATAACTTTCAATATCATATTTTCATTAATTTTCCTCGTAAATGTTCGCTAGAATATTCTAATCTCATTCACATATATTGAATAATAAACTAAGCGAGACAGGAAAAGTGAACTATATTTTGCCATCATCGATACCATGAAACAACGTGTTTCTGCATGCTTCGAATGAATACATGCCTACCCACCTCACTGACCTCAATTGTAAAGACAGTTATATCATATTATTAAAATTTTAATGCATACTTGTCAAGTTTATTTTAGGAAATTTTGACAGTAATATTTTATAATCTTGACTATGATTATTCACAAGTTATACAAGAAAAAAAAGAGATCATTCAGGAGAAATGTGTTCTTGCTATACATAGAAATTTTCGGCATAAATGAATATTTCATAATTTGCACTTGTTTGCGATGCATTTCCAAACGTAGACTGTTGGTAAAGATATGTGTGTAACATTGCTTTGCAGTTTTTCTTTAACTAAATCAATTTGTTTGAATGTATCGTCCTTTTCACCCACACAGTGTGTTATACGAGATAATTGCGTGTCATCGTTAACATCTTTCGAAGATAAAACTCTTCCACCATACGCTTCAATGTGCCGTTTTAACTTATTATATTCATCCAGAGGTAATGTTGATGATAGATAAATAAGCTGATTAACAAATAGATTGGGAAAACGAACTTTCAGTAAACTATTCGGTGCAGATTTGCGCAGAATTTTAGTTCCACTTGGTTTAACATCCGTATCTGCGTCATCATCGGAGTCGATCTCGAGAAGTTTACGTTTGGTTGGCGAAGATTTCGTCGAAGATGAACTATTGTTCGTATCACCGAAGTGAAACTACAAGCGAGAGACATGGTGAAGGATCTTCATACGAATTTTAATACATACAACATTTTCCTCATCTTCGTCGTCATCATTGTTGTTGTTTTCCTTTTTCGATGGTTTGGATTTTTCGAAAAGTTCTGTTAAATATTGCAGGTTGGTAGCTTCTTTCCATGTTTTGTCTTCGCGTACTTTTGTTACGCGAGGAAAACGAATGGATATTCCGTTTGCAGTGTGTTGCTTTGACTTGGAAAATTCAGCACCCTAAAAAGAAAGGAAAAGATTGATCGAATCGAGATGGAAGATGTCCAATACAGTTATTTCCCACACGGGTGACTTTTTCGGATCAATGACAATAAAATCTGGAACAAGCTCCCGGCTAATATTGCACCATTTCGGAACTTGATTGGGATTTTTCGAGATTTTCGTCATAGTCGGTTTGAAATCACCCTGAAGTTTTTCCAATGTGGCATCATCAAAACCATTTCCACATTTTGCTCTAGAAAGATTCAACACATTCACGTTTGACCGGAAAATTTCCATTGCTTACACAGTGTACCATCGATCGTTTTCCGGGTCATGACAACCAAGTAGAAAAACGCTCATCAAACCCCCTTTCTTGCCTGTACCATAATAGGCACCCAGTACAACTAGGTCAGCTGTATCAGCCATTGTACCTTCCATCAGATAATCCTTTTTTACTTTGAGCCAATGACGTTTATTTGGCTCATAGGCTCCATCAGGATTCTAATATTCAAAAACTAGGTCATTCGATTCATTGATGCACATCGGTAACATACTTTAAGGACTAAACCTTCAAGTCCTTCGGCAATGGTGAAATTAATCAAATGTTTCAAATCAATTTTCTTATTGATCGTCTTCAGATCCGAAAGAACAATGTGATTCTCAATAGGTGTCATGTGATGAACCAAAATTTCTCGTCGCTCTTTCAATGTTTTATCTGCAACAACGAAGCAGAGCCATATCATTCATTCAAGTATCAGCTTACACTTACGTAAAAGACTCTCTCCATTGTAATACAAACAGTCAAAGATGAAAAATGCTTCGTTTGCTTCAGAAAATTCTTTCTTTTTATGTACACCGAGCGTTCCAAATGGCAACGGTTTTTTCGTCCTAAAACTCAGTTACATATAAAGCGCATTTCTCAGAAAGCGAACTTACTTTCTGTCGACTAGGAGAATTTCGCCATCAAGTATCATTGATTCACCTTTTGGAAAGGCTTGTACAACGTATTGGCTGAGTTGATGGATTTTATGTTCAGTGACTGGTTTTAAACTTCGAGAGAAGAATTTAAATTGATTAGTTTTATCCTTATGCAATTGTAAACGTTCGCCATCGTATTTGATTTCCGCATAGAAACCTTTCGGGCAACGTTTGAATGCAAAATCAACCGATTTGCACGGTTCAGCTAACATTGGATGGACTGAAAAGATCGGTTTTCTCAATTGAAAGTCGAAAAAAAATCTTTAAGAACTGCCTACCTGGAGTCATCAGTTCAATTCGAATTGATAATTTCTTACTTAGCTGTGTTCCGTTCTGCACGGAAGTTTTATGTTCTAAATAACGTTTGATAAACGATTTCAAATCATTTGTCGCTTGAAAACTTTCGTAAGCATTCGAACCAAGACTTTCAATGATATGTTTCGGTCCGGCGTTGATTTTCTAAACGAGATTTCACTGGTTTTTTGTTCGAGAAGAATACTAGGTTCGTACGAGATCTTTTTGAACAAGGCGAATGAACATACGTAAATCATTGACTGTGCATTTTTCAGTTATTTTACGTAATAATTGAATTTGATCTTGCTCACGTGTTACTTGACCTAGTTCATGTAGGTAATGATCAACGTCATAATTGGATAAGACGGTTTTTGGAGGCGGTTTTACATGTGTCGTTGTGGAATAAAATTCGGCAATTGTCTCTGCCACATCTAGTTCAAAGATAGACAAAAGTGTATTTTCCTTAAAAACAAATAAGTAATAATCTAATCGTACCACCACATTCTTCACATTTTTGAATCATTGCTGTTGCATTTTCGTGAAAAATGACAGAAAAATGCTTGCATAATTGTTTGGCTTTTAAATTATAAATAATCGACTTATAGCCTTTACTTGGAAGAAGAAGATGGAAAAGAAGACTCAAATTGCCTAGAACGAAGACCTTTCTGATGGATTTGATACTACCAACTAGATGTTGTACCTTTAAAGCTTTCTCCATCAGTTCCATAGGTAATAAATTGTTCTACAATCGACGTTTTAGCTAGATGTCCATTTGTCTCAGCGATTTTCGTACAAAGTGCACGGAATTGTCGAAAAGCATTGTCTGGATGTTTAGGATCATCATTTGCCGGTACATGAACTCCATCTGTTGTAGTTTCTCTCTTCTTTTCTGTATTGTCATCGTCTTCATCAACAATATCAATGTCATTATTATCAATGGTTGATTCGTCATCATCATCAGCATTGATTTTGATCGGTGCTGCTGTTGTTTTCGGGACTGGCGCTGGTGTTTTCTTGGTTGGTGTAGTTGCTGACTTAGCCAGTTTCTTCGTTGGTGATTTACCTGATGCTTTACCGGCTCTTGCTGCTTGCGTCTGTTTGATCTGCTCGAGAATAATCTCTCGATCAGCAGGACTGATATTCGACCAGCCATCGAGATCTGTTGAACTATCAATAATCTTCGTTGTTGCACGAGCGTTGAGAAATGTTTCGAATATGCAAGGAACATGATGGTAAACTTTCATTGTATCACCTTCAGAGAATGGACTGGGTGTAATCTTTGCGATACGTAGTTCACCTTTGGCAATCTTTGCTTTACATTTCTTACAACCAGATGTACCTAGTTTGGCATAGTCAATAGAAAACCGATTGTCTGCCATGTCAATAGAAGAGATGAATTCAATTACAATCTGAAATGAACTTTATTTGTATACAAAACGAAAAAAATATTTATAGGATGACAATGATTTGTAATAAATATGAGAGAGCGCCAGAGGCTAAACATTATCCTCTTCATTCCAACAGAGAGAATATTGAAACACAACATCATGCATCGACTTTATTCATTCAAATAGAAACACGTAAAATAGTATTGGACTAAAAGTAAAAATATGTTTGTCCTCTTTGTAGATGTAGAAATAATTCAATGGGATTGAAACAAAAATTTACTAAACATGACTTAGATCATCTTACTGGTATCATCGGTCATTATCGAATTCTCAACTAATTGCTCGTTCACTTTATATTCTAGATAAATAAAGAAAAAACATTCGATATTCATCCACAATTTCGTGTCTTACTGTGGAGTGAGGTGTTCCGTAACAACAACCGGCTTTGTGTACTGACATTGCTCTCCTTAGTTGTTCCGATTCACGACGACGATGATGACCTCGTTTCAAATGAACTTGGTTCTTGATCTTTTTCGTTGGCTCTCGAGTTTGTTTACACAATCTTGTTTTAAATAACGAAGAACGACTCGAAGATGTACAGGACGAACTCGATAGCGAACGATCAAGTAGACCTTCGTACTATAAATAGAGAAGCATTAGGCAGTGGATATTTTAAATAACAGTTTAAATGAATTTGAACATATCATGTATAGATACAACTCAGCATGAAGAACTCTCGTACACGGAACAACATCCTTTCAGGATAAACTTAGAAACGCTTTCTTGTGACGGAAATTGAAATTTTCGGTTCGATAAACGCCGTTTTGCATCATTCAAACAAAGAAAATCATTGTGGCCTATGAAACAATCAATTACTCACAGTAGTGACATACCTCGCACTGTTCCTGCTTACAGATGTTGATATTATCTGAATATTGTTGCTTTTTGACTATTGCAGTTAAGATTTTCTTCATAACACGTTCAAGTATATGACTAACGTTCATCGATCCGGATGAAATCGATACTGGTCGATGAGAGATTATGCTAGGAGCAGCATTACGTTGAGATTCGAGTTCTTCCATCATTCGTAGATGAGCCATTTGTTTAACTAACTTAGCAATATGTCTATCACATATCGACGAATTCGTTTGTTCGACGACTGGACCGGGAGAACCATTCGATGATGATGGAGATGCATAAATAGAATTTGTGTAGTTGAATCGAAACAAATCTTCCGGATAATAAGTTGAGAACAAGTATGATGAACTAAAAGGAAATTATCTCAGGAAAAGTCGTTGATATTTGCATTATTTTACTATAGATTTGAATTGATTTCCTCTAGAGAATTGAATTTCTTGTTAAATTCATCAATATGAGCAAATTGTGCATCTGACGTATACATTTGTCGATTGACACAAAATGAACATATTTCATTTGGATTGAAATCAACTGGAGTTTGTTTTTCTAAAAATATTCCATAGATATCTTATTTGTCCACATAAATAGCTGCTTTTCCTACCATCTAATTTATAAAATACATTGATATCACACTCGTAATGGTATTTTGATACTGTTTCCAGACCAACTTGAAGCAAAACATTTCCCGTCCATTTACGAAATTCTTTTCGAAGGAATTTTCGATCCTGTTGGCATTGACTGGAGTAACATTCTGACATCTAGACAATTTCACTATTAACGTAATATGAATGGTAAATTCCAGTAAAGAATAGAAAGACAACGCATTCTACAGTATCTCTCTCCTCTCACGAATACACACAAAAAACGTTATTTCCGCCAATCGATAATCGACCCAAGCATGTATACGAATACTCGTTTCAAATTCAAATCATTTGAAAAATGCACAGATGGCGTAAGATGGCTTCTCTACCTGCATTCTCGGCTTAAACGAACGGATATAGCTCGTTCTATTTCAAATCTATTTGCATAATAACTAACGAGATAGATCTGTGAAAAGACTGCGAACTTTTACAAAAATAAACTTCTACAAAAAAAAGAGGGAAAATAATGGTAAATTTTAGTTACTATCATTGTTTCCAGTCCTTTCTCGATTTCATTGAATCTACCATCTAGTATTAAAAGATTTGATTAATTTAAAAGCACTTTAGATATGTTCCTTCCCATAGAATCTAATTATCATTGTCTACAACATTTATCATAAAAATGGAACCCATATTCCTTCTTGTCATTTATAAAAGCTTCTGAAGACTATATTTCCGTGCTGAAAGAGGTTTTTCTTTTCTTTCACAAGGTAAAGAGATATTTTCCACAAAATCCGTCTCGTGACGTTAATAATAGTACATAATAAATCGAACTAGTTATTCATTAGATGCAACGTATACTAACCTATAATCTAGGTCAAAGCCTTTAATGACTTCTAGGAGATATATGAATCAAAATAATCTACTTACTAGTTATTAGACCCATCGGTTGTCAGCTCGTATGTTCAATTTATTGATCGATCCAGTGATATTGTGGAATTTTCTTGCTATATAGGATGGGAACAGACGGTTATTACACATGAATTGTGCAAGAACACATTTTGAAAAGCCATTTTTGTTTGTGTCAACCATGGCAACACTGATTAATGAAAAGGAATCATTAATACTGACGGGAAAGATTCGAGCAATATGGCTGGGAATTTAAAGATGTTGATGAGAATATTTTTGGTGATTTGAATATTGCTCGCGATAAGAAGTCTAGTAGCGCTACAGAACTTCGAGGATTTTCCAAGCACTGATTGGTTAACTTCTTATCGCGAAAAAAGATGGAAGGTGTGTCATGTAGGTTTTACCTAGTGCATTCGTTTGGTTTTCATCTATTGCCCATCGATGTTTACATTTCCTCTCTTTGCCATTTCTTATCTCTAAACCTTTATAGAGAGTTCGTTTTTCAAGGACATTCGGTGGCGAGATAGTGTGGATGAAAGCAGATTGTTTTACTTTTGTTTTCTTATTCGTCTAGATCTACAGCGATTTCAAACGTCGTTAACACAAAAATGATTGGTTTTAGTTCTCGATGTAATTCCGCACTCCACACTGTCGGTGCAAAAAATCTTGCAGTAAGAAGATGATTAATGGCGAGTGAAAATAAGATCTTATACGAACGAATTTTTAGGCTTCAACATGGCTTCGATGTGCTAGTTCGTCATCGAAACCTGTAAGTTTATTTTGATAAGCAAAAAACATTCGACAAATCGATTTTCATAGCCAACAATAAAGAATTGGATTAATGGAAGAGCTGTCGAATCGAAAGCAAAAGATTGGATTGAACTCACTAATCCAGTAGGTAGCTATGCATTGAAAGCAGCCGATTCTAGTTTACATTTCTAACTAGGCCACGAATGAAGTCATTGGTTTAGTACCAAAGAGTACTCAAGCTGAAATGAACGAAGCTGTTGAAAGTTGCAAACAAGCATTCCGTACATGGTCAAAGACAACTATACTTCAACGACAACAAATTATGTTTCGCTACCAAGATCTCATTAAAAAGAATATGGTTGGTATCTTTGTCAACAGGACTCTATGCGTATGAATGTGATGTTTTTCTAGCGAAGAATTGCTGAAAATATTTCTCTCGAACAAGGAAAAACCGTTGCTGATGCTGAAGGTTCAACATTACGTGGTTTACAAGTGGTAGAATCGTGTTGTTCAGTAACATTTTTACAAACCGGTGATACAATGCATAGCGTTGCTAAAGATATGGATATTCATAGTTATCGAGTACCATTAGGTGTTACAGCGGGGTTAGTCAGATTGCGATTTTGATAGATGAGAAAGCAAAAACAAGAGTTTATCCTTTAGTATTGCACCTTTCAACTTTCCCGCAATGATTCCACTTTGGGTGAGTTATCCAGACGTGCAAATTTCCCTGCCTATTCATTGAGAATTTTCACTTCTATGTAGATGTTCCCGGTAGCTGCTGTTTGTGGTAATACAATGTTAATGAAACCAGTAAGTTCATTGCTAACAGAAAACAATATGCTGTAAATTTCATGATTCATTGATTAGTCCGAACAAGATCCCGGTGCATGCATGATGCTTGTTGAACTAGCAAAAGAAGCTGGTTTACCGGATGGTGTAGTTAATTGCATTCATGGTCAACATGAAGGTAAAGAAAAGACTCTCTTAATATTCACTTAAATTTATTCGATCGATCTTGCAGCTGTTACATTCATTTGTGATCATCCTGATATCCGTGCTATATCATTTGTTGGTTCTGACACAGCTGTAAGAATCATTTTCGCGCGATCAAAGTTTTTCATCATCGAAAATGTATTTCTATAGGGTAACTATATTTATGAAAGAGGCTCAAAAAATGGTAAACGTGTTCAATGCAATATGGTATAAAAAATAAAATATCTTGGCCGAAGTAGAATGTCTCTATTTGATTTCAGGGTGCGAAAAATCATGGTGTTATTATGCCTGATGCTAACAAAGAACAAGCATTGAATCAACTTGTTGGTGCAGCCTTCGGTGCTGCTGGTCAACGATGCATGGCTTTATCTACAGCTATATTTGTTGGTAAAGCACGTGAATGGATTCCTGAATTTGTTGAAAAAGCGAAAAAATTACGCGTTAGTGCTGGTCACGAACCGACAGCTGATTTAGGACCTCTGATATCGAAGAAAGCCAAAGAACGTGTCCTCGATTTAGTCGAGTCTGGTGTTAACGAAGGTGCAAAATTGATTTTAGATGGACGTAATGTCAAAGTTCCCGGTTATGAAAATGGCAATTTCGTTGGACCAACAATTCTCCACGAAGTTACAGTAAATATCGATTTGAAAACATCGTCTCGTCAATGTTCTTTTGTCCCTTTAAGCCAAAAATGAAATGCTACAAAGAAGAAATCTTCGGTCCCGTACTTGTTTCGATGTCTGTCGACACCTTAGACGATGCCATCAAAGTTATCAACGAGAATCCATACGGTAATGGTACAGCTATTTTTACAACCAACGGAGCTACTGCAAGAAAGTTTACTCAAGAAATTGATGTTGGACAAGTACATGAAATTCTTCGATGAACTAATTAAACATCTAAAAAATGTGTTTTATTTCATCTAGATCGGAGTCAATGTTCCAATTCCAGTTCCACTTCCAATGTTTTCCTTCACTGGGTCTCGTGGGTCGTTCCGTGGTGATACAAATTTCTATGGACGCAACGTAAGAAACTGAAAAGATCTTTTCTCGCTTGCTAAACTATTCTGTTTGTTTGTTTGTTTGTTAGGGTATGAACTTTTATACACAATTGAAAACAGTGACTTCACAATGGCGACAGGAAGATGCCACGCCCATGGACGTTCAAATGGCAATGCCAACAATGTCATAAGACAACAATAACAACAACAACAACAACAATATAAAATCCGAGCATTCTTTTCCCATAACTATTTGTAAACGATCCTAGTGCAGTTTTCGTTGTTTGGTTTACATGATAAAGAGAATGCGAAAAACACAATTTGAATTCTACTGCTTTTCAAAATATGCCATTGAGTGATTGTAACACCTTGCATTCATCACAGTGGGAGAACATACAGATATTCTATTTATAAAATGCTGTCTGCTCAATGTTGATAATGACCTGTAAGTCTGAAATAGAATGATTATTCTCAGACAGGCGAATAACGAATATTATCCAAAAATAGAACAAAACGATCAGCATTAGTCTTGAACTAATGTGATTCATTCACATAAGATGCAGCTGTTATAGTATCAGCTGCGCGTCCTTTTTCTCTCTAAAATCCAAATCGGTATACTTAAAAATGACACTAATGTTAAACAGTTCGCATTATCTTCGTCAGATTCAAGTAAGACAATTATGTGAACAAATGAACACAACATCTAGCGTTAAAAATGAGAGTTTATATGAAGTAATATTTGTTGGAACGACGCAATGTACAGTCAAGATACAATACAACATGTTAAGGTTTTTCTCTCCAGTTCTAATGTAAAAATGTGTGAAAGTGAAGATAAACAGCATGAAGGAAAGAAAAGAAAGGACTCATTATATGTGTAATGCAGTCTTAATGCACGATAACATAAAGATATAACCGACTATGATTAAATAAATGATGAAAGTCAATAGAGTTTTATATAACATTCATTTATGTGCATGTTGACGATTCTTTTCATTATTGACCATCGCTGTAACAATCTTTCGCGTATCGCCACCGGCATCATAACGTTGTGAATTGATGGCAACTTCTACTTTACTACGTTGTTTACCGCCACTACGAAAACATATTGTTAAAAAGATAAACTCTTCAAGAATATTTTATTTACCTTCCAGCATGAAAATACTTTTCGTATTGTTCATACGTATCCTCTGCGTTTTGCTCAGCTAATTCACTAGCCGAAATTGAGTTTGTCGCTGACATAATCAAAATTATCTAAAAATAGCAACCGATCATGTTAGATTGTGTCAAAATTCAATTCGAAGTGTGCATTACGAACAGACGCAATATCAAAATGAAAAAGTGCTCTCCATATGATAGTGTACCCCCGACAAAAACGAACGCAAAAAGACATTAGTCAATAGCTTGCATGTTTTATTATCGTCGTCATTTCTTTCTATCTATCTATATGTCGACGACCAGGGAAGAGAACACAGCTGCGCTACTTTAAACTATTTCGCTTACTGATGGCAGTAGCGGTAGTAGGGATCTTTTTCCATACGATGTCGCTTTCAAACGGAGACGAATGACAATATACTTAGAATTCGAACATGAACTACAACTTACACTAGATTCCATTTTGATCTCTTTTTCTTACTGGCGTAGTTCATATACGTCGTCTGTCTTATAGTAACTCAAATCACGGCTTATGAGAAGCATAATAATGCAAGGCTATCTTTATTATTGGAACGCGCTCAGCATAATAATCTCTATGAATTTCGCAGTGAATCTTCAATCATCTACATTTAATCAGACATCGTCATTTCTGCGTCTAGTAGAACATATTCGTCGATGCGTTCATGAACGCGAACAGATCAAGCACCAACGATCTGTATCTGATTATATCGAACATCTAAGACGATCGATGAATGAAAATCCATTGTTGACGCGTGCACTCTTCCAATTTTATGCTACAATAAAAACTTTTTCATCACAAAATAATCGTATGCATATGTAGTTCCTTGCTTGACATCTTCATTTTGGCTTTTTCCTTTCTCGAACGGAAAAGGTTTCTCGTCTACAAGTATTTTTGACCCAACAGAATCAAAATTGAGTTTAGATGAAAAAACTTCTCTTGATAATCTCTATACAATCGACCATGACATCGATCTGAAATCTAGTCTATCGGAAATTAGTTTAACAGACCTGAAACCAACGAAATCGACTACTCACTATATTCAACCAATGAACAATACTCACCAAACTACTGGTCTATTGACAAAAGCAACACTGACTGCTATCAATAAGGCACCACATCAACGTTCAACACATGACGTTGAAATCCTCAAACATTTACTTCATAATTGCGAAAATCTTCGGCAATCACCTTCTCATGTTCGACACTATGCTGGTTAGTTGAATAATAGTCTACTGATCGTTCAATTGATTTTAATCTCAGCTCGTTCACTTCGACTTCTCACATACCCTCCGAATACAATCATCACTCGTCAAAATCACCCCTCGATTCTCGTTTATATCATCGTATCCGGTATGATTCTACATTCTTCTTTGGCAAAATAAACTGCCTCACGTATTTACTACAGGCACATGTAAAACAGTACTTGAGACTGAAGAACGAGCCATATTTGGCACTGACTTAAATATTGGTTGTGTCTATGAAGATAATTCTGTCGATTATCGTTTGAATGGGTTGATCACAAGTGAAATGAGTCAGTGCAATTTAGTTGCGTTTTTTCGGAGAGATATACAAGTATGTCATTGAATAATTTTAATGGTATTATTATCGATTAATGGAAGGTATATACAAATTATTTGTCTGACATCATGAAACAATCATTACTCGAACAACTTCGAACAAAATCGACGTTTACTGTTCTCTACTGGCGAAATGATATAGTAGAATACTTTGTACGACAATCATTTTGAGCGAATAACAACAGTAGTTTCTGCATTGTAGTTAAAATGGACGAAATATAAACAATATGCAGTCGATGAAATAATCTATGGCAACGTAGACTATCAAGATGAGAATCTTTACTTTATTCTTCATGGTCAAATATCTTTCGTCTGCTTATTAAATTTTCCATCTCGAATGATTCATCATCCGCACCTGAATAAACTCTATCAAGCACAGAATTCTCAGGAGAATGAGAAAGGAATCACTTGGCGTTTCTTGGAAGTGTTCATTCTTTCAAACGGTCATTATTTTGGATTTGAACCGGTAACAACTCACGCGTGGTACCTTACTCGAACTATCGTCGACATCATTTCGAGTAATAGCGTCTGCTTCTCTCTCCTGTTGCTCTCTTCTCTATATCCTCTCGCGTTCTTCAGTTCCAAAAGATCGATTCAAACAGTTGGGTCACTTTGCATCGATGGTCTTCGAAAAACTCCGCGAAGATTTTCTCGATATGTATCCAAATACAAATTCCATTCGTCAATCTTATATAAAATATCTTCAAACGAATCAATCAAGCGAAAAAGACTTCGTCACAGTAAAGTTCAAGAATAAAAAACAGCCAATTATCAGTACTAGTCATGAAAAAATCAACTGGATTCCAAAACAGAATCTTTTGAGTATATATTTAAAAAATCTTTCGTATTATTAAAACAATCAAGGTACTCTTTAGATCAATTCAAAGAAAAACTTAATTTTTCGTCCCACGAACAAGCAATCCCGCTTTTCGATAGATTTCATCGATAATCTCCATGTTACGTATAGCACTCGTTCCAGTTGTGTACACAATTTCGTACGCCCTATCGAGAGATCCATCATTTTGAAAGCATCGAATTGCTTCTGCAAACGCTTTCAATTGATAATAATAAGTAGACTGATTATCACCATAGTTTTTTATTGTACGTGTTTGTCCGTTGTCGCGCTGACGTATTGTTAAATAATGATAGAATACCGGAGCAATTAGATAAGCAATTGTAATTGTCACTTTTTCACATTCGATGACAAGTTGTTGTTTCATAAATGACCAATCATTTGTAAATTCATTATAGATATTGCACTGAATTCCATCTAATTGAAATTCGCTTCTCATACCACGATCAATTTGAGGATTCGTTGGTGAAACTCGTAGTGCTTTGGCTTTTTGAACTTCGAACTCGCCCTCATTTTGTTCCGTACGGTTGTTATGAGTATTAACAATATATCGACACATGGATACTAGATAACAACCGAGATCCATCTGAGCGCCACCACCCAACGGATACTGGAAACGAATATCGTTATTTTGTAAGAATTTCTCTGGAACAGTGAAAACACCAGTGATAGATCGAACCGGACCATTTTCATCTCGATTCGAAATGGTATTTTTGACCGTTTCGCGACAAAATGGATGATATCTGTAATGGAAAGCTTCGACGAGTAGACGGTTTTGTTTTTTTGCTTCGTCAACCATTTCACGTGCTTCCTGAGCATTGTTCGTCATTGGTTTTTCACAAAGAACATGCTTACCCGATCGTAAAGCTTTCATTGTCCNTGACTGAATTTTGGCTTCCATTTTTTTCAACTCTTTCGCCACACTTGTAGACAAAAGACTTGCCAATGTTGCTGTTGACGACTGCACTTGGCAGCGTTTCAAATGTACATCGCAGTAGATTTCATTCCAATAGATGGATTTTACCAATGGATTTCGACATAAATCGAGACGTGGACGTGTTTCGTTCAGTTTTGTTAGAGCTAGTTTGAAATTACGCTGACGCAATGCACAATAAGACATGTCGAGCGAAGATTGAACTTTGTAATCTATTAATAATGGATCGAATTCTTTTGCTTTCAATCGACTGGTAAATGTCATGCGTGGTCCACCGATTAAATCATCGAGAATCTAAACAAAATACTTTACAGTTTACTTTAACATTTAGTATGTGAACTTACGTCCAGAAACAAAGATCGATTGGTGACAATATCATCCCATGTTTGTATCGAACTACGTATAACATCTGGCAATTGCCATTGCGACAGCAAATCTTTGTGTAAACGTTCCAGAAATAGATCTCGTGTTGTCGTGTCCGTTTTATTATTGGTTAAGTAGCGATTCTCCAGAGATTTTAGTAAAGGTAAATTATGTTCAACAAAACCAAGAAATTGATCGAGTTCATAGTACGGTTGAATCAATTGTATGGTCGTTTTTCGACCATATTCGCTTAAACGACTCAATGTAGACCAACGAAGCAAGAATTGTTCTCTTGCATATTGAATATAATATTTTGCACCTGAAATGGATTGAAATTTATCTCTGATCAATAATTTTCAAATACTTACGATCGAAATCTTTCTGATAGAGAAAGAATGTTGCCAATTCAAATGGATATTGCTTTTCGATATAGGATCGTTTAACAAATGTCGTTTCGGCATTACTAGTTGCTGCCGTATTCTTCGACGTCGATGATAGATTATTGAAGAACTCGCACAAATCTTGTTGTTCTAATTGCTCTTGTTCAGTGCCCGATATCAAAAGTTTCAATTTCGAACGTATTGCATACGGCATCAGATAGTTCAGTTGATGTGCATTCGACCATAAGGTATCGAATGTTGTATCATCGATAAAGATATGTTTGGACATAATTGTCCAATTGTTCAGTTGATTACAACAGTTCAGCATTGACTGTGTCCAAAATTCGTGTTCTAATTCAAGAACGGTATCTTGAGTTGAATCATCGACGAGAGGATATTGTTCTAAAGCTGTAACATAACTGTTTAAAGCTAAGAGGAAGTCAGCATGGCTTTCTTCTTCGATTGCACGTAGGGTAATGGATTTTAAGCCGGGCGTTTGAGAAAAGATTCCTCGAACATCGTCGTAATTTGCCAATGAACGATAACATTTCGCTAATTCAAGCCATTGATCAATTTTCTTGTATAGCTGCTTACTAAGATCAGGATCTGATTTCAATTTTTTCTTCAATGGTCCATGAAGCAACTGATTCGACTCGATCCGTTGACTGAATCGTATGAAATATTCGATTGTTAATATGCCAACTGATTCTAAATGACTTGCGATTGCTGAGGCGCTGATGTATTGTGCAGAGATCTGAATCTGTTCAGGCTTCGAGAGAACAATATCAAGTAGTGCAGCAACGAACGATGGATAGAAGATTTCCGATTGAGATAGCATCACATCAAAGCGATATTGAATCGTCCGCAACAAATCATAATATTCATCCGACGATAATCGATCTTCTAAAGCATTGAGCATGGATGTGAACAAACTCGCATAGAGTAAACGTGCTATGTGATTATCGTATTGTGCAAGTGCTTGCAATGGTATGATGATATCACTGTAACGAATCTGAATATCAGGTAATTCGCCAATGCGATAGGAGCGATACTTTTCAACTTGATTTTCTTGCTTGAGCTTGATTTCGTTGAGAAATTGTTTCTCGTTTTGTTTCTTTTCGTTTTGTTTCCGAGCGAAATATGCAGCTAGAAAACAAACAAGAGATCTAGTCTATGTCTTCGCAATGTGATATACGAACCATGCAATTGTCCGGAATCTTTAAGAAATCGTCGCTTCAATCGAAATATATCATCATCATCTTCGTCGGCTTGCTGTGTTTGTGTTGCCATAGAATTATTTGTCTTCGGTTTTTTATCAACATCTACAATTAACGAAGTCGTCTTTCGCGGTTGTGTTGACAATGTTGGCAAAGCGAATGTATTTGTTGAATCAAGCGTACTAGTTTGTTTAAGCCAATTATAATTCGTACCATTGTCCAACATTTGAGTGGGGACAAATTGTTGACGACCCGACATTTCTTGAGTTTGTAGAATCATCGGCGTTTGTGACGCCTGTTCTCCATTGCTCTGATGGTTACTATTCTCACTTAATGTCTGCATGAATTGTACCGGATCCATTGTCATTAGATTCGTATTCGTCGTTGATAGCGACGATGAGTCGAGACTTGATGTTTGCGACTGTAATGTGAATAAAGGTATCATGTACGTATGATGCCGTTGACGCCAGTTGCATGCTAACGGAAATTCTTGAAATAAACATTTGTCCAAAGGATTCTCGAATATGAAATGATTGTAATCCGGATTATGTGTGGTACGTTCAAGAAGAAAATTTGTACAATAATTTAGATATTCATTTTCAGTCTTTATAGAATACAATTGATCGACAAGAGCTAGGAGACGATGATGCGATAGAGTGCTCAATCGTTTCGGATCACACCAGAAATTTCGACAATTTACACGGATATATTCGTTTTTACTTGATAGTAATTGAAGTAATTGCTCCCGAACATGATGATAGAAGGATTCGGATAGCGGTGTAATCGTCTTTTGAATTTCTTTTGTTAGATAGTTCGTTATATAATCATACATCCATTTGTAAATCTCAAGTGTCCAGGTTTGACATTCATTCGGACCGTCAACTGATAGAACCTGAGCAATCTCATATAGCTGTTCATGAGTTAAATTTGGTAATAATTTATGCAGTAAACGTAAGGCAACGGCACGAATACCAAAGTCTCTGAGAAAAAGAGAAGATTTTCATTGTGTTGTTTTGCAGATTCGAAGTTTATTTACTTGTGAATGAGGATGTCCAATATTCCTGCGGCTCGTAATTCCAAATATGCTGATTCGAATTCCGTGATATTGCCAATCAACGCTTCCAAACATTCGATCTTTAAATCTCCATACATTTTCTTCAACCCAAATAGTAATTTATTCATCACACTACAAATTCCAAATGCAAAATTTCAAAATTTCAAACTAGTTTTCTTGCTTACGGTTTCTCAACAATTTGTGGATAATGCTTTTGAATCGAATAAATGCATGTCACATATGTATCTTGCAAGCCTTGACTGTTGTACCACTTCAATATGAAATTAACTTGTTCTAATAGTCGTTCGCTTGATTCTTGTTTGATTTTTCGCACGTTGAGTAGCATCCCGATGACTTCGGCCGCTGCGGCATAAATAGTCCGATAAGTATTCTTCATATTCTTTAAAATTGTGTCATGAAATTTATCTTCGGTTAGATCATTTGGTAAACGCGACAAAATTGAGCCGGTTGTTACTGGTACGACGTTGTCTGTCGGTGTTGGTGGAATGTAGTATGGTAAAATTTCATTCGCCAGTAAGATACCGATTAGCGAAAGGCCAATTGCATTTTGTTTCGATTTCAAATCTGTTTCAGCAATCAATTTATATAAGATCAAAGTTGGGGCATGGATACGTTCTTTCCAACATTCGACTAACTTCTTAATTAAGTCTAGATTTGATTTCATGACAACAGGATTTCGATGTGAACAATTGGCGAAAAGATACTCAACAAGACGTTGAACAGCAGTCGAATCCAATTCACTTGGTATAGCTTGCGTATGCCAAGATAGAAGAATTACAATTGTATCGATGATAAATGTATTCAACCCATCCGAAGAATTTTCAAACATTTGATTACACATGTGAACAATTGGTGTTAACCAATAGCGTGCGTAAGGTTTAAATATCGTATGGGTATGAATGATTAAACGCATAAGAAATAATTTGATGTTGAATGCTAATAATGGATCACTGAATTTCTTGTACAAACATATCATCCACGCTGGCATGTCGACTGACTGTGATAGATTATCACAACGCGGGATGATTCCACTAGTTTCCATATGTTTTAATAGGCAAACCATGGGTACCATAGAGGGATGAAGGTTGAGTTCGTCCATCTCCATATCGATAAATTCCGAACCGATTTCATCGTCGGAACCTTCGATTAGCGCAGGTCCGTCATAATCTTTCTGTTGAAACGATAGATTTGTTGTCGATTGTTCTGTTAACGAAGTGGAAAGACTCTTATTCAAGTCATTATGTTGTTGATTGACAGCAGCAGATGTAAAATCAAATACAGCTAATTCATCAGTCAGACTACTGCCGAATAAATATTGCGACGACAGATACCGCGGTGTACTAGCAAGACGTTGTTGTTGGCTGGGATCATTCGACTTCGATGCTGTCAAGATTTTTTTGCACAGAATATTTAACAATGTACGCTTGTCTTTCTTGTAATATCGTTCTAATTCGAGTGGAAATACATATTTGTGATCTGGATCGATTAAATTTTCGAAAACTTGTTCATCCTTGGCTGGATTCGCATCGAAGATGAATGCTTTGTAAAGTTTGGCTTCGGTTTGAGTGCAAATAAGTAATGATATCAGACAATTGAACGAACTTGTAGCCAATGCCCGAATCAAATGAATTTTAATCTGTTTTTCAACTGTATTGATTCCAGCTAACATCATATCTAATGATTTTATTGGTTTCCCATCTACAAATTGTCCTCGGGCCTTTGTTATCACATGTTTCGTCAATTCTTTTCCATCAAAGTGTTCGCCGATTTTAATCGCGGCCAATGGAGTTTCAACATTTAAAAATTTTCGTGCTTCTTCTTGTTTCTTCACATGATCGTAAAAAGCTCGTGCAATCGAAGAACTCATACCGAAAACGTCATCCTTGTTCAGGATTGTATACATATGGTCGATTAAACGATATGTACAAACTTTATTAATCAGTACTGACGTTAACGTGGCGGATGTTAGATCAAGTTTCACATCCAGTTCGTCGATAACTAACGTGCAGATGTATTTCTTGTAGAACTCGATTAATGTGATTTTTCTGACTGATGTGAGAATTTTGAGAATTAATTTCTCTAATGCGTTTAAACGATGTTCCGTGCGAAACAGTGGATTCTTGCCGAAAATGATCGAATAGATATAATCAAGTAGATTACTTTGCTTTTGATGGTCATTAAGTTTAATCACATATCGACTGATCGACAGAAGAATTTCTTCTTCGAAAACATGGCGCTGTTCGCAGCATAACATCCAGATCAGCAGTTCGAACAGAATGAATGACGATGATAATTCCAATGCGGAAAGTATCTTTCGAATGGCCGCTTGATAATCATGATATTCTTGTGTACCCGAAGGAAATTCCGTGCTTTTCAACGGAAAACAATCAGCTGTAAATGTATGCAATGTTCGACAGAGATCAATCGACCATTGCTTTCGTTTTTCTTCGCATAGATTGTCATCCGTGTCAATGGCAGCGAAGAATGCTAATAGGTCGAGTAAACGTGTTTTAAATGTTAAATTCAATTGTTTGTCAAGTAAGAGTGATAAGTACATTTGCGAAATGTAATCAAATTGTTCATGAGTAATCAATCGATGACTGTCGATGATGAATGTTTTCGTTAGTAATGTGACAATTAACAGTTTATCGTCGAGATTCGTCGAAGAATAAAGCGAAGAGAATTGCGGCCAACATGTGTATATTCCATCGACAAATTGTCGACCGAATTGTTGACGAATATCTTTCTCACGGCTACATAAATCAAGAACTGTACTTAGGAAGGCGACTGTGGGGCGGCATTGTTCAATCGAACTGATTTCACCGACATTATCAGTGATAAAATGTGGCGTTGTACCAAGCCAACTGGTAACTTGATGTTTGAACAACGTCAGAAGATAAGTGCCGATTGTTGTCATTCCCGAATCGGTATGAATGCGATTGGATTGGAAGAAATACGATAAAACTTCACTTGGCTAACAAACACGAAAAGATATAGCGGAAATCTATCAAAGATGATCTTTGTTACTTTGATGCCGAGATAGATTATGTAATCGAAAAGAGACTGTAAAGCACGTTGGGTATCAATGGTCAGAACAAGATTTGCTTTGTCGAAGTCATCGTCATGACTAATCATCTTCTACGAATGAAACACCAAGTAGAATTGGTAGAGAAAAAGGAAATCTTCGTACCGTTAACATGATAGTCCAAAGTTCCATCGCATAAGATTCCGGTTGCTTTGGTTTTGCTAATAGGCAAACGTCATGAAGGAGGCGATAACCACGAGACAGGGTGAAAACCATTGACCACCGAATGACATTTTGCTGCAATTCACCCATTAAATTATACGGTCTAAAAGTGAGCGTAAAGTAGTAATCTGATAGATTTTTAAATTACCCATCGGCTTTTGTCATCTCCAATGCAATATCATAAAAAGGTTGTAATAGATGATCAGGTAAATGGTTTGTCATAGATTTCAATAGATTCGTAATCTAAATAAATAGGCGTTCCAAAGAAAAAGAGAATCTCCTCGCATACTCGTTCTGGTAATTTCTTATTGATTTCCTCATTGTTGATATCAAAGCCAAGCTGTGTTGGATTTAACACACAAGTTAAGATTAATTTGACTAAATCCTGGCTGTAGAATGAAGCATCGATGGCTCGCATGGTATCCTGAGGATATTTTGACCACAATGCTGTGATGAAATTTAGTAAACGAACAATAACTGTACACTTCGCACTACAAGAACAAGGCGATGTTTTCCATGGACGTCTCCGTTCGTCTTTGTCTTACGTTTCAAACTGATTTATATCCGTTGGCGTGAATACTTGTGGTTGATTTGAAGACGGAAAGTACGCGACAAGATCCGATAGAGTGCTCATGGAAATCTTGCCAACAAAATAAGACAAAGCAACAATGAAACGGCTCTGTTGATTATTATCTATAGAAAATCCACTGAAAATGGATATTATTCTATTGGAAGAAAGATCTACCTTGAAAGAGGAGCGGATTGAGAAAACCTTGAGAAAATATCCAAGTATAACAATCTAGTGAAGCAATGATGGTATCAAGCCATTGATAAACCATAGAAATTGAGAATTGTTCACCCATATCGATTAGATATGGTTGATTTGCTAGATTTGCTTTGAATTTGGTTTTCTTTTCTTTGTTCAATGTTCCTTCGAACCTAAGCGAAAAGAATCCGTCGAAAATAATAATAATAATAACAATCGACTGATTTACCGTTCAATAAAATAGATGTTGCCGTCTGATTGTACTTTTAATTCAAAATATTCTCGTATTGATCGAATACCTTCAGTTTCAATTCAATGAAAATTCGTTCAAGTGTTTCAAGAAACAAAATCTTATCTTCTACCTGGTAGTAATGGAATGAATGTGCAAACTAGTTCAATACATTTTCGTCGACACTCAGTTTCGATTCTTCCACATTGTCGAAGTAACCAACGAACAGCAACATCGAGCGTAGCTTCTGACCACGATCTAGGATAGTAGTTATTTTAATAGAAAAATGCTGCCGATGAACAACGAAACCTTACGGTGGGCGGTGGCGCTTTGGAGTTTCTTTAACGAATATTGAGGATTTTTCTTTGATGATTCGTTGCATATGAGATAAAGCTGCAATGGCTTGTTGTTGAGTACCTGTAAAGAAGATCAATAATATCGATAGATATCATTGTCAAGTTCTCTTACCTAACGATGAATCATCACTCTGTGCAATTGACAAACTTTCGACAAAAACATAGAGCAATTGAAGTGTATAGACATCGACTAGCACTTCCGATTCTCTACGAAAATTATAGTCAAATTTTTTTATCAGGACAAGCAATTGAGAATATTTTTCTACCGATAGAGCGTATAAATAGAATTCCATGCTAATGTCGATCCGAGTCTTTTGAAACTGTTTGGATGCATAGAGAAACTGATAATACGTTTCAAGATTGACGTCGCATTTTTTAAATACGATGATTGATCATAGCCACCAGCATGTTTAACAGTCCATTTGAGAAATTCTCTCAGACAAATACCACTGAAGTCTCGAATGGATGCGTTTCGTCCAGAAATCATTCCATCCTAGAATATCTGATTGAAATCAACATATTTTCCGAAGATGAGATTAAACCATGAAAGTGTCGAGCATGGACATTGTCTCTGGATTTTCGTAGTTTTGATTTTTCGTAAACCAATGGATCATTTGAATCATGAACGTAGTAAACAATGTTTTTGTAAACTAGAAAATATTCACGATGAAACATAATAAACATTTACGTCTCTTACAGTGTCGGAATCACATGAAAGCTCGAGTACAGCTGGAAACAAATGAGCATAGAGCTTTTCGTACGATGCCTATGTGTACATAAATAAGAAAATGAGAACTATTTTATGAAAGGAAACGAATACAAACAGCAGCATTGCTTCGATTATTCGCATTTTTGCCAATCATATAGAGCATGATGGATTGAAGTAATTCACAGGCTGTGATTTTGGTTTGTCGATCTGAACTGTGCAACGCCAGATCAACAATACGTGGAAGGAAAATATCTAAAGAGCAGACGTAGAATTCGATACAGAGAAGAAGAATTAAAATACCAAGATGAATTGTTGGTTTAATATCATCAAATGGAACATTGAAAGTCAAATGATTTTCGTTGTCCCATGCTACAGCTTCTTTGACTAAATAATTTGACGTGTCATCAATCAGATAATGACTGGTTCGATTGCCCAATGAACCAAGATATTTCAGTATGCGAAATTGAACTCGACGAATGTCACTGTCTTCGAATAGCTAAAAGTAGAACACTACGAGTTCGAAGTCGAATTTACGATTCGAATCATACGTGTTTGATCTGTTTGGCTTTTTTCAGCATCCTTGTTGGTAGAATCGTTCTACTTTTCGAGTTCAATCGTGTTTTTTCTTGTAAAGATGAGATGATTGCTCGAACATTAACATCATCACCTACGGATACAAAAAAAACCATGCACAAAGTAGTTGTCTTCGACACGATGAGTGTTGACATTACCTTGATCATGAGATAAACGTAGAAAATCATCGAGATGTGGTAAAATTTGATTATAAAAATTCGGTAGATTTAACGATGTTGACTGTGACCATCGTTCAAGACTATTGATCGTTTGTTCAGCTAATGGTAAATAAGTTAAACCGATATTCAATGCAAGCTAAAATATGGTCAGAATGAATACGTTGTTTTTCTCGGAGATTTCTCTCTCTTTTACTTGGATTGCTGGAACATAATCAGCAAAATCATAATCAATGCATTCGGAAGGCAAGGAAATGATGAATTGTAAGCATGAAATCAGAAGATCATCTCGATATTGTTTTTGCCGAGATAGAACTTCGTGTGCAAATCGTCGTGCCAATGTATTAACTGATGTTACTTGTTCATTTTCAATCATATCTGTTTCCATCATTTCGATTCCACCGCGAGTTGTCGGAATAGCTCGATCGGACTAGTCAAATAGTAAAATATTGATATCGAACAATAAGAAGAAATAAAGTACTTTGAAATAATTTAATTTTAAACATATATTCATCACTAAAGTGGCAAATCGATACAGACCGCTAACTAACGGATACCTATGTTAGAATAGATTTTAAAGGTGAACTGTCAATGTTAAATTTACTTGGTGGAAACGGTGATGATGTCATATAGAAATCGAAATATCCATTTTTGAAATAAATCAGGTGATTGTTCTGGTAGTAGATCTCTATAAAACAGAAGAAAACATTTGATGAAAGTATGCGATTGACATTTTTTACTGGCAAAAGTCGACGAGATTGTAGAATATTTCGAAATCTTTAGGTTTGACAGGTTTCATTCCAAAAATCGGATCAGTTGTTGTTGTTCCATCGTCATTTTCATTCTACAAATTCATTTATAACAAACAAAAGCACGGGAACTGATCTAGTCTTACTTCTGGTTTTTCTTTTTCAACACTCAGATCAAGTCGGTCGATAATATGTAAAATTGAATCAATCATTTCATCGTATAACGAAACGAGCATGTTTTGTCGATCAAATATTGGATACGCATTTGTATCGAATTCTTTCAATGAAGTTACATTCAAAACTGTCTTCCACAATGGAATATAGTTTTCATAGGTAATCGTTTTTCCAATAGCAATAAGAGATTTCGCTTTGTCACCAGGTAGGTCGGGTTCAACATCTTCTAATTGTTGTTCGACAGTAGATTTCAGCGGATGTGAACAACAACGAATGATCGCTTGGCTTACTGAAATTTAAAAAAGTAGTGGAGTAAAAACGTGTACTAGCGAGCGGATTTTACCAATTCGTGTTAGGAATGGCTTGTAGCACATTGGTTTCGTTTGTAAAGCTAAAATCATTTTAATTACAGATGTACATGTGGTTGCTTGTGGTTTTGGTTGATAACGTGGATAATAATCAATGGTCATTACAGTTAAACGTTCTAAAGGTCCAAGGAATTCTTCCCCAATCTAGAAAATAGTATGCTGAATTTGTTTTTGCTTAACCAAAGAATTCATCTTACGTTTGTCATTTCAATAATAATTGCTGAAAGTGCATCAAGTAAATTGGGTAAAGCGTAGAAACGTTCATCGAACACATCTGATGCTTGTGACAATGTGATTGTCGGCATGGCGATTTGTTCGCATCGTTGAATTAGACCAACAAACATGAATTTGATATCTTCATCAGTGCCATACAATTTACACGCCTTAAAAACATGAATGTCAATCGAATTAAACCATCTAATGCAAAAGTACTCGTCTTACATTTGCGAAAATGCCGTAACCACGAATACCCATGGCTAAATCTCGAATCTCCAGTTCAGGTGAATCAACTTTATCTCGAAACTCTTTGATGAAATATTGAAATGTTTGTACAGCACGGCGACGTTGTTCCGGCGTCTTCACATTCGTTTCTTTTAAAGCATTCGCTACCTGGTAATAAATGCAATCAAGTTAGAAACTATCCGCCTTCTCAACTTACTCCAAGTAAAAACGTATCATAAGCTCGTTGTGCAATTTTTTTTACGTCATAATTATCATGCGCATTCCATGCACGAAGGCAACGAAGTATATCAGGATAATCATCATAGAGATATTCAGTAAACAATGTCGAATGTTGAGCAAATAATTCCAATCCAGCTATGATCAAATTCGTGATTATATTGAGAGAAAATATGCTGTCTCAATTACCTTTAACTAATGCATATCGATTGAGATTGGTTTGATCTTGCGTTTGAATAGCTCGTGATGCGTAGATATAGACGCGTTTTAAATCAGATTCGCATCGAATCTGCTCTTCTTTAATCCGCTTATCATCGTCCTTACTTTTCGTTCGAGTCAACGAAGGTTGTTGAACTAATCAGACCCTACATTGAATTATATGACTAACTCATGACGATTAGTTTACCTGGAGTGGATGATGGCACAAAATTGTATAGATAATAGATAAGACCTTCCATAGCACCAGCAGCAATTAACATTTCGAATTTGACAGCATCTCGGACGAGCTAGAGTCGATTAGAATCAGTTCTATACAGTGATCGAGCTTCTTGGTACATACTTGTTCGTGTAAGTATTTCAAATACTGTCCCAATAACAGTGGATCAGAATATTTGCGCATGTGCTCAGGAAAGTATTTACATAATAATCCCAAAAAAGCCAATGAAAGTCCCTTGACTAAATGAAATATAGATTGATGGGTTATGTGTACGTGGAAATTACTTGTTGCTGTTGTTTTCGAACTTTGCAATCCAATCAGATCGAGGAAAGTCGTGGCCATTTTGTCGATTTCGTTTTCCATGTCGAGAAATCCAGCACTTAATTCGATCAACTAAATTCGATAGATTTTAATGAATCATCTCGTTTGTTCCTGGCGAATTTACTTGTGATAGAACAGGAAAAACTGCCGCACGTACATCAGACGCACCATCAACATTAAAAATTGTTAACAGAACTGATTTCAGCTCAACAGCATGTGAAAGAATCTTATTCGATGCAGTCTCGACAAAAAATTTCAGAAATTGAAGAATTTCGATCTTCGTTTTCTTCAACTAAACACCAAAGAAATCAAATGACTTCCCTCATAAAACGAGCATATCTACTTCAGGCTTTGAACAGGCGCGTCGAAGAAACGTTAGAATATTCTTTTGTCCACTGAACAATGCAGACGAACACATCGCTAAAATTCAAGTAAATACGCATTTAACAGAAAAATTCTTATTGATACCTGTTTGCATGGGTGATGGTTGTTCAGAATAAGCTTGAGCTAAGTCAGCTACAAGCGTCGCACACTGTTCGTCAATGTCGGGGATTTCCCGAAGTCGATCGAGATGATCATGCAATTCGGCGATATAATTATCGAAACTTGACGTTCCGGAATGATCCGTCATGTTTCAAACTGATTGAATGATCGAGGAAAAAATCCGCACCTAACAAAGGCCCTCTTTTGAACGAATAAGAAAATACATTACTGACATCTGACTGTGTGAACAGAAACTAGTAGAGGATATAACTAAGAAAAAAACTTTGAGTTTATATGAATAATGTCGAAGCGCGTTGAAATGGCTGAGATTTATTTCTAGACATCTCCAACATTGAGAAAAACGAAATGCCAAAAAAGACTCTTTTTCGCGTCGTTTATTCGTCAAGTTCGGATGAACAGCATCCAGCGAGTGAACTGAATCATCATGGGCCGTTAGTAAATGGTTGGCAAAGTGCACGTTTTTGTCAATATCCTCAAGAATTAGTTCTGCAGTTTGACAATTATGTTCGTCTTCGACGTGTTCAATTGCTCGCTCATCAGTATTTAATTGGTAAGAATTTTCGGTTGAAAAAAAAACATTAGTCAAACTTCTCATGATGTTTTAGCGTCAAAGATCGAGTTTTTCCTTGGAGATTGCACTTCAGATGATAGCATAACACTTGAAAATGCACGTTATACTCGTCTCGGGTAAGTGATTAATACCGTCTTATCAATGACATTCGTTCCAATGATCGGCTGTACTCTAGATATATAGAATTGTCTGGTAATGAACGAACAGATTTCAAAGCACGAGAACTCAAGTCAATACACGTCGATGCAGAAGGATTGTTCTTAAAATTGATTATACATAGAAATTATACCAATCGATTGAATTTATATAATCAAGTAAAGATTGACTTTGATCGATAGAAATCATTGATTTTAGCGCTGTTAGGTAAGCATTGTTGCAATTAATTTACTCGGTGACGATGTCGATAAGGTAAAAAGACTAACATTGCTCTTTGTTCGATATCTATTATGTAAATTTGGTATAGCTGAATGAGACGAGTGAAAGTCAACCAGATACAATACCAGCTCGGTAAGCATGCAAAGTGAAGAGAAGAGAAGATGTTCAGTTCCGTTTTGGTCAATACAATTTTAGTTCGGATCAAATCTCTATCATCGATGATCTAGCATTCGCTATGTACCAAGATCCTGAAATAGCTGCAATTATCAAAAATCTCGATCGGAAAAAGCGAGAGTGTGTTCATGGTATTACGATAAAACAAAAGCGTGATCTTTCTTTATATAATGATGCTTTACAATGCCTAGATGAAAGATTTGATCAAGCACGACGATTCAAACAAGCGATACAAGAACTAATAAAAGTTTGTTGAAATCCGTGACATCGATTCGATATAAATTGTACTTTAGGTTGGCGAACGTCTCGCTCGATACGAAGTTGAAAAACGTCAAGCTATTGAAGTAAATGTTATAAACAAGGAAACCATACAAATAACGGTTGTTGTTTGTCTTTTAGAGTGAAGATTATGACGTAGCACAAATTAAGAAAGATAAAATGGAACTTTATCGGACGGAAACTTATAGACAGTTGCAAGTACTTAATCTTCTCGATATCGTTATTGTAAGTAGCATGATGCGACTTATTCGATAAAGTGATATTTCATCATTTTATAGGAAAATGGAAAAGGAACGGATTTCTTGAAACGATTACAAGACATCATAGATAATGAACAAGACCAGAATAATTTCTATCATGAGGTAGTTCATTTATATGTGTCATTGGACGTTTGTATATATATTTTTACTTGTCGATTTTCAACTTTAGCCATCTCGTGCAACCAAACGACAAAACTACGGTATATCATTCATTCATCTATCGAAACTTTTCCTTCACACTATTTTTTTTCACTTAGGACGATCTCACCATACTGTGCAAAATCGACGTTCACCGGAATCGAATGTTTCTTATGGCGCGCCACCAACCGTACCTGACTCCACAGCATCTCCACAACCGATTCAAACAAATATGACGCGTCGAACTGGTTACGTATCGCCAGATTATCCTAAACCACGCACTCCTTATGAAGATAAAGTTATTCCAACATTAAGAAATCGCAATCGTACCGACGGTGGACATACGCAAGGTTCAGTAGTGGCAAATACAGATGCGACAGGACTGACGAATGAAGAAACCGAAAGTTTCTACGGTGGAACGAATCCCGCACCAAATGATGATGCTACAGCGGAACTGAATCAAGCGGAAATGATTGAAGCAAATCAAATGATGATTGTATTCGACAAACAATTGGTAAGAATATGGATTCTACCTTTCGATGAATGTATGCTGCATTTTTAGATCGGTAAACTCTATCATCGAAATCATGCACAACGTGAGGAAGCTCTAGATGAAATCTATCAAATCTTGAAATCATTCTCCGGCGATCAAGAAGACGCTCGTGCCTATTTACGTGCTGGTAGTTTCGTTGTAGCACGAATGTTTCGTTTTGATGTACTAGCAACATTCTCTCATTCCTTAAAACTTTTTCATTTACTAATGAACGATTACGTACGCAAACATTCCATACAAAAACAAGATATTATCACTAGTTTAGAACGTGTTCTGCCTGTTTTATTGCAACGTACAGGCGATTCCAATGCTCGATTAAGGCAACGCGCTCAAGAAGCGATCATCGAATCAGCATCCTATCCGGAATTGAAGCCACTACATGTTATACCGAACCATTGTGTTACGCCATTTAATAAAACATGCGCACCACGATTAGCAATAAGTCGATGTGAACTTATCGAAGAATTGATGAAAATACTTGATGTGAAAACGGGTGAAAATGGTCTAAATGTCGATAATGTTAGCAAATTTTGTGCACAAGCACTTGAACACAATGGTAACGAGATTTTATCTTGGGAATTTGTACCTGTTCTCATATACGTCTTTCTTTTTATAGCCGGTGAAGTACGAGAATTAGCAATCAAAATTTTACTAAATTTATACAAGGTATAACTGAATAAATCTTTTGTAGCATAGCTGACTTGTCGAAAAAATTGATATGTCTAGAATCAAGGATCGATTGTCAAACGTTACCTTCCACCGGACAATGATCAAACGCGCCGAGTTAAGAAATATCGTGATATTTTCGAAGCATTCGATCGAATGGATGGCGTAAGAGTGTCCTATTTTGACTGAAGAGTAATTAACTGATGTTCTACTTTTTTCAGATAACAAATAATGACCAATTGGAAACCGAAAGAAAATCTGTCGGAGCGTCTGAAACAGGAAAACGTGATAGTCAAAAGCAACAGCACACTGCTCGAGAACAGAATAAATCCGTACAAGAGATTCTTCTGATGTTAAATAAAAGTCACTATTTTCTTTCTTGTTTTAGTTCGATGCGAAATCGACTCGAAGTAAATCTCGAACGCCTACACGTTTCGATCGGAAAACGCCGACAACAAGTGTGGCTGATGAATCTGAATTTACTCCAGAAAAGTATGTCAAAAAGATTTTCCTCAACATGCCGAATTTTACTGCGCCGTTTGTTATATCTTAGTACGTGTATATTTTGTGGCGAGAAAAATGAAGATTTTATACGCGATGGTCTCGAACAACACTATTGGTCTGCCTGTCCAATGCTACGGCGATGTCAAGAATGCAATCAGGTTCGTCCGTTCGTTCTCCTGGTGTTTGTTTTCATTTTGCAATTAATCGTGTTTATTCCAGGTAGTAGAAGTCGCTATTTATGTCGAACATTTGTTGCGCGAATGTGAAAACAAAGGCAAATATCAACAATGTCCTCGTTGTTCCGAAGCGATTGGCAACGATTTCGATATTCATATCAAACTCAAAGAATGCCATGAAACGAAGCCAAATACAAGTCGGTGTCCGTTATGTCATATGAACATTCCTGAAGGTGATGAAGCATGGCGTAATCATTTAATGGGCGCTGATGGTTGTGTCAAAAATGCACGACGAGTTTCTGAACTAAAACAAAGTAATGTGTGAAGATTTTGAATGAACTTCTGAATGTTCGTGTTTTGAATAGGTGGACATGCGTCTCAACAGAAATCAGTCGTTGTTCCCACAACTCAAGTCAATGCAATGAAGAAAAGCACGACAACCACCGGACAGAAAAAGATGTCAACGACTGTGAAATAAAAACATGGAAAGAATTCAATCCTTTACGAACAATTTCTACTCGCATTTGATTTTTCTTTTTCTTGTATATGTTCTTTTATACCAAATGACATCTATTTTGTTTTGTTTTTTGACATTGTCATCCACCTTGATTGTTGTTCGGTAATTTTCGTTTCACTATGTTTTCTGATCATCAACATTTCTCAATCTGAATAACTAATAACGAATCTTCTTCTTTCTCCTCTTCTTCTTGTGTGATTGTTTTGATTTGCAACATCACTGACTGTTGTTATCATTTGACTTTTTTCTCATGTACATATCTATATCTCGAAATAATATGTACATTCTAGCCTGGGTGTCTCTGTAGTAATCACGCGCAAAATGGATATATGGACAATGTAGAGTTCGTTTTATTTTATAAACCAAACAAAGTCAAAATCTCTCCTAACGCACTTCTCGATTGTGCCTGCTTTTGTACACAGCCATACTTGACATGTATGTTTCACATACATTCTAGTTAAGTTTTCTTTTTTAGTATGGTAAGTATCCTCTTCTCATAAGAAGATATAGTATGATCAAACTTAATCGAGAGATTAGTGGGTGGTCCAAGATAAATGGATCGCTCAGATTTTTCATTTTGCACTCAATTGGGCTAATTTTTTTTCAGAAGATTCCCTGTAGGTGGAAATGCAAAAACAAACTAAATAATTTCATAGTACATCTTTTGAAAAACAATTAGCTCAGTTGAATGCAAAATGAATAATTTATTGTGAAAACATTGAGAGGACCATCTATTCTGGATCATTCGTTCTTATCCAAGCAAAATAATATCAGGCACAATGTTCGTAGAAACGGCAAGGTAATCTTCCGTTCATAAATATGTGCGTTCTTTCGCGTCTATACATCCAATTAATTGATGATTTCATGTTTCAAAATGCATCTTTTAGGGTACTTGCGTTTTCAAGCGAATGAAGAAAATAATTATTCTATTAATTATCAAAAATTGAGAACATGTGGCACACGATGCACACCCGCATCAAAGATTCAAACACAAAGACGATCCTTATATCATATAATAATCTTTGAGATTTTCATTAGAGTGCAGCCTAATCCTTTCATGTGTCAGCAAAATGATATGAAAGTTCTTTCATACCGGAAATATGACGATAAATTTGCTCTCGGATGCTAATAACTTAATATAATCACTCATAGAGCAGATTTGGCGCCTACATTCACTTTCGACGAATAAGAATCCGTTTTAACACTCTATTTAGGATTGCTTTTTCTCATAAAGGTGAATGATCATCGAAATCGTCTTTTCTTCTTCTTCGTTTTGATGGAGGCATCAAAGATTTGAGTCCCGGATTAAGCGTTCGTGAAAGATTTTCTAATTAATTATCTAGATTCCCATTTAAAACTTCGTTTCGAGGTCACAGAAAGATTATCTTAGCTCTAGTTCATATTGCTATCATGTGTCACGGTTTTCATTGCGTTAGAAATAAACACGGAAAAAATATCTGAGATAACTTTCTTTACTCGTCAAGAATTCAAATTATAATCTTAACAGATTCCAAAAATTTATTTAACGAAATAAACAACGACTAGAAGAAGAGTGACACGAGTTTTCAATCACAGTTTAATAATAACAGATGTGTTCGATAAGGCTTCGTTGGCAAACGTTATTGGCGAAGAAACAATTGTTGTTACACCGTTATATCCGCTACTATTTTCGTCATAAACAATAACTGAATCATTCGATATGATGTTCAATTGATCTTCATCAATCGAGGATGGTAAATCGTGAACTAGGCAAGTTCTCAATCGTTCTTTTCGATTGTAATCATTCTTGTACGGAACGAATTGTAAGCGAAAACATGTGGTCGGCTTGCGTAACTTCCAGGAAAAGCGTAACTTTGTGTGGACGATATAGAAAAAGATGGAGTGTATATGAGTGGAAAATTGATGTTGAAAGAGATAAATGAATAGAATGCTCATACGTAATGGAATAGAAAAATAGGTTAAAAGAAAAAGAGATTTGAAGAAGATCTTCGTTGGTAGCCATTTGAATGGTGTTTGGCAAAAACAAAGAATAATTGTTAGTGAAAACATGTAGAAAAGGTGAGTTAGAGTTAATAATATATGTGAATATGTAATTAAGCAAAGAAATGATTTCAACTGGATGATTAACACCGATTGCTTATGAGATTCAGCTGATTTTCGTCTTCCCAAGGAACGAGACTTTTCGTACAATTGTTCATGATGATTCGTATCCGTATTTGGCATCTTGTATGTGTGAACAATGATTAAATAATACGATAATAAAATGAAATAAATCAGTGAATGGACTAGCGAGAGAAAATTCGATAGATAGAAATTCTTCTGTCCGTATGTACAACGATTGATTCGATAAGAACTATGTTTTTTCTTCTCGCTATTCGATATTCGTTGTCTTCTAGTTCTCTTCGTTCGATTATTGATTGGATTAAACAAATCATATGGAAATTTAATTATAATTTCATTACCAGAAACATCTTTGTGATTGTGAAAGAGTTCATCATTCGAATGATTGTGGGAATTCGATATCATTGCTGTTCGTTCGTCACCTCGAGAGTATCGATCGAGATCAACCATGAAACGATCGTGAGAACGAAGTTCCACATTGGATGTGTCATAGAATGATAAGCGTATTTCTTGAATGTTAATTTCGTATTTCGTTTCGTTCAATGTGATTAAGTGGAGTTTCTCTACTTTTAAGTGCGTTATCCAGTTATTATCATAGACAATGAAGAGAAGACAAACAAATGTCAGGGCACGAAAGTTGATTCGATTGGTGTTCGGGAGAAGGTTATGGGTGAGAAAATATCGAATATGATAACGACTCAAAGCAAACAGAAATATCAATGTTAAGCATTGACCCGATTCAGCTGAAGATTTCAAGTAGTATGGCCAACGGCAAAGCTGATTATAGAATTGTTCGGTTGAGTTGTATTTCAATGCGACTAAAGATAATAATTGGAGTAGATCGTAGAAAGTTACTGCATACAGGAATGAGTTGAGATAGGATAGATAAGCGTTCGTCCATCGAGAGAGTAAAATCATGATTATTCCAATGGCGAAAAGCCCAGTCGTGATGATTAAAATATGAAGCATACGAAGCGAGATCGTATGGAGGAAAAGTTCTTCGATATCATCGAAAAAGAGTTTATAAGTTGGTAATAAAATTTTATCGGATTGGTTATGAGACATGGCAATGATTTTGAGTGTGTATGTTCAAATTCTTCTTTCTTCGTCTAATGCCAACTGCGACCTTTATGCACGAGAATGCTAAAACGGAGTCGACATCACTTGGCATTGACAATAATTTATTTAATGATAAATAAAATCTGCACTAAACGACGCTTTATTATCATGAATCTAAAAACGTAAAATTGTCCGTAAATAATAAGGGAGTTTATGCATGACTTCTATGTGTTCTCTTCCAAGAGAGGAGAGAAACGATGTTATCGAGGACTAGAAGAAAGAAGGAACGAGAAAAAGACATTTCTTGTCAGATTGAATCATTATCTCATTTACGAATCTTATATTCTCAGGATATCAACGAAGATTGATTATTTCAAGATCTCTATTGTCTTCACAAATAATGATGTCGATTTTTCATCAAAACCGTTCTACTTCAGACATACGTGTGACAGTAGAATGACATGGTCAACAAATGCTATCACTGATTAAAGCTAGACTAACGCAGATACGTCTGATAAAGAGAAAAACACGCGTTAGACATAGAATACGCTTCATATATCAAATGAAAGGATTTGTTGAGTCTTAGACTTCGTTTGTAATATGAAGAGATTTTGGTGTTTGTCTAGGGGTTTAAAAAAAAGAAACTATTATTCAAAAAACAATAGGATTAACGTTTCTCGTGACGTCAACATACAAACAAAAATTACTAACACATATATATTTATAAATAAACCTCGCTTGCATGCTGCGCATATTGCTAGAGAAATTTGCTCAGTTCTGCATGAAAGGAGTTGAATAGACACACGCGTAGTCCATGTTAGCTCTTTCAGTTAGAAAACACCCTCAGGACCAATATGCCTCCGCGAAAGAATGATTAATACAAACAAAATGTTCTGTATGAAATAACACTTCAATATTCTATGTAGATTTGTTTTTGAAAGTACACACATGGAGAGTTATGTGACCTTTTCTATCCATCGAAGGGATAGCTCTCTAGACTTCAACAGTAGGCATACCCAATGTGCTACTACATGAGCATTTTTTATTCGAAAAGTTCAATAAAGAACGCTGTAAATGTCATGGGGAAAACCAGTTCCTCCAAAACGAGTTTCATATCTATGAAAAACAATCAGACTGACCGAGTTTTATAAACGTTGCGATGTACTGAGCGACGAGAATCTGCTCTACGGTATATCTGATCTATTATTCAACAAGATTTCGGTCTTCTAATTTATTACTGTTGATCATCTATGTAACCGGAAATAAAAGTTAATAAGAAAAAGTTAATCATTTCTTATCTCGACTATGATTCAAAAAGAGATCAGTAGATTTTATATAAGCTTTAATTTCTTTACCTAGCTCGACGAAAATAGGCAAGACTATATGATCTCCATTGGTACTTTCAAATCGGGAACAACAAACACATGAGATAAAACAATCAGTCGGTGGATCTAAGTGTGTTCTATTCTAGACAAATAGATGGATTTGCACGCAGAATTCTACTTCGATGGCAAAGAATAGCTCGGAGGTATAAAATGGGGGCGATTATGAGAATATGCAAGATTACATTCGTCGGAAACTTTCACTGACAATACGCATAATCCATCGATATCTTCCTCTTTGAACGCATGACGAAATTCTAAGAATATTTAGTTTCGAACGCATTAAACTAACATTTTATACTTGCTCATGTGATTGACAAGTCACGCAGTAATTCAAAGGGCAATGTGTACTAGAAGATCCTATAACGATCATTGCGAAGGCGAAGGAAGTGCCATTACCCATGAGAATATATAGACCTATTGAGCATATCGACGTGCGCTAAACAAACAGGAAATTTTCTATCTCTAATTATTCGAGATATTGGACTGATTTACACTCAATCAAAACTAGTATTGATGTATCATATGAAAACAGAATCACCAACATGATTACGCAAAACATTCACGCAGTAACCGTCGTTGACCATTCACTAATTTCGAGTTACACAAAATTTAATATATTCTAATTCCCGTTCATGTGCACCGCGCAAATGATAAGTATACATTATCGACCTAAATAAGAATAAAAATAATATACCGCTAATATCATTAGTAATCATATAGCTATCTATAGTAGCGTTAGAACGACATACTAGATGATTATCATGCTTACGGTATCCTTCACTTGAGACACACAAGAAGAAGGAGAATAGTAATGTATCTGTGACGTTTATATATAAGGGCGAGTATGTGTTTCATAGCTGCGAGAGAGGTTGTTCTCATTCGTGAAATGAACTTTCAAGATCAAATATAAGAGCAAAAAAATATTCGTAATTTATTCATAGGAGAAAGTAGTCACTCGTATGATTAACGTGAATATAAACCGAATTGTACTAATATTTCCTCGTATGATAATCTGATGCTATTTCCTTTCCAGATTCGTCTTCGAATAACACGATTCCCTAGACTAATTCTCTTCCTATTAGAATGGCAAACAGAAAATTTAGTCGTCTAAGACAACGTACGCAGTAGCTTCCGGTACGTAAATAATTCACTAAGGAATATGGGAAAAATTACCTCCATCTATTTGGAATGCAAAAATATTCTCAACATTATCTATGCAGTCCAATCTCAAAAGATCGATATAAATCTATCTAAGCTTGCAAATAAATAAGCATGGTTTCTACTTATAAAGAGAAGAACAAGTGAAAGAAACACGGATCTTAGTTTGCATTAAACTTCAATTGCTTATTCATAATTAAAACTATACTACTCACTCTACCATTTGAACATTCCTTGAAGAACGTCTTCAGCTGTTATATAGAGAAACTGATGAGAATGACTTTCGCAATAATAAGTACTATTTTTTTCCTCAAGTGGTGCAATGGTTCGCACTGATAATATCATAAATAACGAGCTGAGAAAGGTAACATGATATACGATTGATAAAATTTTCCCTCGGCGTTGCACTTATTGACGCACTAATTAGAAGAAAAGTGACTCATGATTTGAGATATTCCTGATTTTTACGAACAATAAGTATGCATATGCCTTGAAAAAACAAAACGTTCTACTCTATCTCAATGATTTGTCATCGATTTTCCACCTACGGATTTACTCTCGGTAATCCTTTGCACCGATAGAAGAACAGACTGGGCTAGGTTAGTACACTGATCCCGACTCTGAGTGCACATCTATGCAGTAGTATGTATTTTGAGCTTAACTTTGATCTTGTGTTTTCTCCACGGAGGCGTTTGAAATAAATCTTCTACAAAAGAGAAAGAAGCAAAGTATTACGTTGTAAATCAGGAGAACATTCGCACCTGTCGTAGAATTCTGGTGAGCATTAGTTGG
This sequence comes from Adineta ricciae, assembly GCA_905250025.1. Taxonomy (NCBI): domain Eukaryota; kingdom Metazoa; phylum Rotifera; class Eurotatoria; order Adinetida; family Adinetidae; genus Adineta; species Adineta ricciae. Next base: position 307,915 of record CAJNOJ010000003.1, read on the forward strand.
TAACGAGCAGCGTCATGCAGAGTACAGCTCCTCCTAGACAGCAAAGATAAATATGTCTCATATGAATTGATTATAGATGGTTTGTGAGAACATTTGCTGCAAGTTTTATATAAAAACATCAGGTGGTTGCTAACGATACGTAATAAGGATTAATCTTACAATGCAATAAAGAACACGATGAATGAAAATAGTATCCACAGAAAACTCAGGAGAGATTTGGGTACAATCGGCTTTATCCTTAAGATGAAATCACTCTTTATGATAGTCATGCAATAGTCGCACTCACATGTAATTAAAGACTTTATAAATAATATTTTCTATAGCAAATAACCTGAAAAATAACTTTCAATATCGTATTTCCATTAATTTTCCTCCTAAATGTTCGGTAGAATATTCTAATCTTATTCGCATATATTAAATAATAGACTAGGTCAGACAGGAAAAGCGAGCTATATTTTGCCATCATCGATACCGTGAAACAAGTACTTTATATTACAACGAAATTGTTGAAAACTCAGGTACTTTTCATTTATATGCAAATCTCTCTGTAACCACCGTCTTTAATTACATGACGCGCATACGTGCAATGAGCAGGTACATCAAATATGTGAAATAACGTTTTTCTTCATGCTTCGAATGAATACATGCCTATTCGGCTGACTGACCTCAATTGTAAGGACGATTATGTAAAAAATTATTAAAGTTTTAACGCATACATGTCAAGTTTATTTTAGGAAATTTTGACAGTAATATTTTATAATCTTGACTATGATTATTCACAAGTTATACAAGAAAAAAAAGGGATCATTCAGGAGAAATGTGTTCTTGCTATACAAAAAATTTTTGACATAAATGAACATTTCATAATTTGCACTTGTTTGCGATACATTTCCATACATAAACTGTTGGTAACGATATGTGTGTAACATTGCTTTGCAGTTTTTCTTTAACTAAATCAATTTGCTTGAATATATCGTCCTTTTCTCCCACACAGTGAGTTATACGAGATAGTTGCGTGTCATCGTTAACATCTTTCGAAGATAAAACTCTTCCGCCATACGCTTCAATGTGCCGTTTTAATTTATTATATTCATCCAAGGGTAGTGTTGATGATAGATAAATATGCTGATTTACAAATAGATTTGGAAAACGAACTTTCAGTAAACTATTCGGTGCAGATTTGCGCAGAATTTTAGTTCCACTTAGTCTAACATCCGCATCTGCGTCATCATCGGAGTCGATCTCGAGAAGTTTACGTTTGGTTGGTGAAGATTTCGTCGGAGATGAACTATTGTTCGTATCACCGAAGTGAAACTACAAGCGAGAGACATGGTAAAAGATCTTCATGTAAATTTTAATACATACGACATTTTCTTCGTCTTCGTCATCACCATTGTTGTTGTTGTTTTCCTTCTTCGATGGTTTGGATTTCTCAAAAAGTTCTGTTAAATATTGCAGATTGGTAGCTTCTTTCCAAGTTTTGTCTTCGCGTACTTTTGTTACACGGGGAAAACGAATGGATATTCCGTTTGCAGTGTGTTGCTTCGACTTGGAAAATTCAGCACCCTAAGAAGGAAGGAAAAAATTGATCGAATCGAGATGGAAGATGTCCAGTACAGTTATTTCCCACACGGGTGACTTTTTCGGATCAATGACAATAAAATCTGGAACAAGCTCTCGACTAATATTGCACCATTTCGGAACTTGATTGGGATTTTTCGAGATTTTCGTCATAGTCGGTTTGAAATCATCCTGAAGTTTTTCCAATGTAGCATCATCAAAACCATTTCCACATTTTGCTCTAGAAAGATTCAATGCATCCACGTGTGATCGGAAAATTTCGACTGCTTACACAGTGTACCATCGATCGCTTTCCGGGTCATGACAACCAAGTAGAAAAACGCTCATCAAACCCCCTTTCTTGCCTGTACCATAATAAGCACCGAGTACAACTAGGTCAGCTGTATCAGCCATTGTACCTTCCATGAGATAATCCTTTTTAACTTTGAGCCAATGACGTTTATTTGGCTCATAAGCTCCATCAGGATTCTAATATTCAAAAACTAGATCATTCGATTCATTGATGCACATCGGTAACATACTTTAAGGACTAAACCTTCGAGTCCTTCGGCAATGGTGAAATTAATCAAATGTTTCAAATCATTTTTCTTATTGATCGTCTTCAGATCGGAAAGAACAATGTGATTCTCAATAGGTGTCATATGATGAACCAAAATTTCTCGTCGTTCTTTCAATGTTTTATCTGCAACACCGAAGCAGAGCCATATGATTCATTCAAGTATCAGGTTACACTTACGTAAAAGGCTCTCTCCATTGTAATACAAACAGTCAAAGATGAAAAATGCTTCGTTTGCTTCTGAGAATTCTTTCTTTTTATGTACACCGAGCGTTCCAAATGGCAACGGCTTTTTTGTCCTAAAACTCAGTTACATATAGAGCGCATTTCTCAGAAAGCGAATTTACTTTCTGTCCACTAGAAGAATTTCTCCATCAAGTATCATTGATTCACCTTTTGGAAAGGCTTGCACGACGTATTGGCTAAGTTGATGGATTTTATGTTCAGTGACTGGTTTTAAACTTCGAGAGAAAAATTTAAATTGATTAGTTTTATCCTTATGCAACTGTAAGCGTTCGCCATCGTATTTGATTTCTGCATAGAAACCTTTTGGACAACGTTTGAATGCAAAATCAACTGATTTGCACGGTTCAGCTAACATTGGATGGACTGAAAGGATCGGTTTTCTCAATTGAAAGTCGAAAACAATCTTTAAGAACTGCCTACCTGGAGTCATCAGTTCAATTCGAATTGATAATTTCTTACTCAGCTGTGTTCCGTTCTGCACGGAAGTTTTATGTTCCAAATAACGTTTGATAAACGATTTTAAATCATTTGTCGCTTGAAAACTTTCGTAAGCATTCGGACCAAGACTTTCGATGATATGTTTCGGTCCAGCGTTGATTTTCTAAACGAGATTTCGCTGGTTTTTTCTTCGGGAAGAATACTAGATACGTACGAGATCTTTTTGAACAAGGCGAATGAACATACGTAAATCATTGACTGTGCATTTTTCAGTTATTTTACGTAATAATTGAATTTGATCTTGCTCACGTGTTACTTTACCTAATTCATGTAGGTAATGATCAACGTCATAATTGGATAAGACGGTTTTTGGTGGCGGTTTTACATGTGTCGTTGTTGAATAAAATTCAGCAATTGTCTCTGCCACATCTAGTTCAAAGATAGACAAAAGTGTATTTTCCTTCAAAAAAATAAATAATAATCTAATCGTACCACCGCATTCTTCACATTTTTGAATCATCGCTGTTGCATTTTCGTGAAAAATGACGGAAAAAAGCTTACATAATTGTTTAGCTTTTAAATTATAAATAATCGACTTATAACCTTTACTTGGAAGAAGAAGATGGAAAAGAAGACTCAAATTGCCTAGAAAGAAAACTTTTCTAATGGATTTTATACTACCAACTAGATGTTGTACCTTTAAAACTTTCTCCATCAGTTCCATAGGTAATAAATTGTTCTACAATCGATGTTTTAGCCAGATGTCCATTAGTCTCAGCAATTTTCGTACAAAGTGCACGGAATTGTCGAAAAGCGTTGTCTGGATGTTTAGGATCATCATTTGCTGGTACATGAACTCCATCTGTTGTAGTTTCTCTCTTCTTTTCGGTGTTGTCATCGTCTTCATCAACAATATCAATGTCATTATTATCAATGGTTGATTCGTCATCATCATCAGCATCGATTTTGATCGGTGCTACTGTTGTTTTCGGTGGTGGCGCTGGTGTTTTCTTGGTTGGTGTAGTTGCTGACTTAGCCAGTTTCTTGGTTGGTGATTTACCTGATGCTTTACCGGCTTTTGCTGCTTGTGTTTGTTTGATCTGCTCGAGGATAATCTCTCGATCAGCAGGGCTGATATTCGACCAGCCATCGAGATCTGTTGAACTATCGATAATCTTCGTTGTTGCACGAGCGTTAAGAAATGTTTCGAATATGCAAGGAACATGATGGTAAACTTTCATTGTATCGCCTTCAGAGAATGGACTGGGTGTGATCTTTGCGATACGTAGTTCACCTTTGGCAATCTTTGCTTTACATTTCTTACAACCAGATGTGCCTAGTTTGGCATAGTCAATAGAAAACCGATTGTCTGCCATGTTAATAGAAGAGATGAATTCAATTACAATCTGAAATGAACTTTATTTGTATACAAAACGAAAAAAATATTTATAAGACGACAAATATTTGTAATAAATATGAGAAAGCGCCAGAGGCTAAACATTGTCCTCTTCATTCCAACAGAGAGAATATTGAGACAAAACATCACGCATCGACTTTATTCATTCAAATAGAAACACATAAAATAGTATTGGACTAAAAGTAAAAATATGCTTGTCGTCTCTGTAGATGTAAAAATAATTCAATGGCATTGAAAGAAAAATTTACTAAACATGACTTAGATCATCTCACTGGTATCATTGGTCATTATCGAAGTCTCAACTAATTGTTCCTTCACTTTATATTCTAGCTAGATAAAGAAAAAACATTCGATATTCGATGTTTATCCACATTTTCGTGTCTTACTGTTGAATGAGGTGCACCGAAACAAGAAACGGCTTTGGGTACTGACATTTGGTCATGTAAAACAGCTGACATTGCTCTCCTTAATTGTTCCGATTTACAATGACGATAATGACCTCGTTTCAAACGAACTTGGTTCTTGGTATTTTTCGTTGGCTCTCGAGTTTGTTTACACAATCTTGTTTTAACTAACGAAGAACGACTCGAAGATGTGCTTGATGTGCTCGATAGCGGCCGACCATGTAGATCTTTGTACTACGAATAGAGAAGGATTAACCTGAGAATATTTTAAATAGCAGTTTAAATGAATTTGAACAAATCATGTACAGATACCACTCAGTATGACGAACTCTCGTACGCTGAACAATGTCCTTTCAAAATAAACTTAGCAATGTTTTCCTGTGACGGAAATTAAAATTTTCGGCTCGATAAACGCCGTTTTGCATCATTCAAATAAAGAAAATCATTATGGCCTATGAAACAATCAATTACTCACAGTACTGACATACCTCGCAATGTTCCTGGTTGCGGATGTTGATATTATCTGTATATTGTTGCTTGTTGACTATTGGAGTTAAGATTTTCTTCATAACACGTTTAAGTATATGATTAACATTCATCGATTCGGATGAAATCAATATTGGTCGATGAGAGATTATGTTGGGAACAGCATTACGTTGAGATTCCAGTTCTTCCATCATTCGTAGATGAACCATTTGTTTAACCAACTTAGTAATATGTCTATCACATATCGACGAATTTGATTGTTCGACGATTGGACCAGGAGAACTATTCAGTGACGATAGAGATGCATAAATCGAATTTGTGTGGTTGAACCGAAGTAAATCTTCCGGATAATAAGTTGAGAACAAGTATGATGAACTAAAAGGAAACTATCTTAGAAAAAATCGCCGATATTTGCATTGTTTTACTATAGATTTGGATTGATTTCCGCCGGAGAATTGAATTTCTTGTTAAATTCATCAATATGAGCAAGTTGCGTATCTGACCTACACATTTGTCGATTGACACAGAACGAACATATTTCATTTGGATCGAAATCAATTGGAGTTCGTTTTTCTAAAAATATTTCATAAATATCTTATTTGTCCACATAGGAATAAGTGTTTTCCCTACCATCTAATTGATAAAATACGTTGATATCACACTCGTAATGATATTTGGATACTGTTTCTAGACCAACTTGAAGCAAAACATTTCTCGTCCATTTACGAAATTCTTTTCGAAGGAATTTTCGATCCTGCTGGCATTGACTGGAGTAACATTCTGACATCTAGACAATTTTACTATTAACGGAATATGAATGGTAAATTCGAGTAAAGAATAGAAAGACAACGCATTCTACAGCGTTCGTCTCTCTCCTCTCACGAATACACACAAAAAACGACATTTCCGCCAATCGATAATCGACCCAAGCATACATACGAATACTCGTTTCAAATTCAAATCATTTAAAAAATGCACAGATGGCGTAAGATGGCTTCTCTACTTGCACTTCTCGACTTAAACGAACGAATATAGCTCGTTCTATCTCAAATCTATTTGCATAATAACTAACGAGATAGATCTGTGAAGGGACTGCGAAATTTTACAGAAGTATACTCTTATACAAAGAAAAAGAAGGGAGATAATTATAAATTTTAGTTACTATCATTGTTTCCAGTTCCTTTCTTTTTGACTTTCAGAGGAACTCGATCTCATTGAATCTATCGTCTAGTATTAAAAGATTTGATTAATTTAAAAGCATTTTAGATATGCTCCTTCCCACAGAATCTAATTATCATTGTCTGCAACATTTATCATAAAAATGAAACCCATATTCTTTCTTGTCATTCGTAAAAGATTCTGAAGACTATATTTCCGTGCTGAAAGAGGCTTTCCTTTTCTGTCACAAGGTAAAGAGATATTTTCCACAACACCGGTCACGTGACGTTAATAATAGTACATCATAAATCGAAATAGTCATTCATTAGATGCAGCGGATACTGACCTATAATCTACTTACTAGTTATTAGATCCATCGGTCGTCAGCTTGTATGTTCAATTTATTAACTGATCCAGTGATATTGTGGAATTTTCTTGCTATATAGAATAGGAACAAATGGTTATTACACATGAATTGTGCAAGAACACATTTTGAAAAGGCATTTTCGTTTGTGTCATCCATGGCAACTCTGATGAATGAAAAGGAATAATTAATAATGATGGGGAACACTCGAGCAATATGGTTGGGAATTTGAAGATATTTATGAGAATATTTTTGTTGATTTGAATATCGCTCGCAATAATAAGTCTAGTGGCGCTACAGAACTTCGAGTATTTTCCAAACACTGATTGGTTAACTTCTTATCGCGAAAAAAGATGGAAGGTGTGTCGTGTGGGTTTTACCTAGTGCATTCGTTTGGTTTTCATCTATTGCCCATCGATATTTTCATATTCTCTCTTTGCCATTTCTTATCTCTACACCTTTATAGAGAGTTCGTTTTTCAAGGACATTCGATGGCTAGATAGTGTAGATGAAAGCAGATTGTTTTACTTTTGTTTTCTTATTTATCTAGATCTACAGCGATTTTAAACATCGTTAGCACAAAAATGATTGGTTTTAGTTCCCGGTGTAATTCTGCACTCCACGCTGTCGGTGCCAAAAATCTTGCAGTAAGACGATGATTATTAGCGAATGAAAAAACCATCGTATTCGAACAAATTTTTAGGCTTCAACATGGCTTCGATGTGCTAGTTCGTCATCGAAACCTGTAAGTTTATTTTCATAAGCGAAAAACATTCGACAAATCGATTTTCATAGCCAACTGTAAAAAATTGGATTAATGGAAGAGCTGTCGAATCGAAAGCAAACGATTGGGTTGAACTTACTAATCCAGTAAGTAGCTATGCATTGAAAGCAGCCGATTCTAGTTTACATTTCTAACTAGGCCACGAATGAAGTCATTAGTTTAGTACCAAAGAGTACTCAAGCTGAGATGAACGAAGCTGTAGAAAGTTGCAAAGAAACATTCCGTACATGGTCAAAGACAACTATACTTCAACGGCAACAAATTATGTTTCGCTACCAAGATCTCATTAAAAAGAATATGGTTGGTGTCTTTGTCGGCAGAACTCTATACATATGAATGTGATGTGTTTCTAGAGACGAATCGCTGAAAATATTTCTCTTGAACAAGGAAAGACCGTAGCTGATGCTGAAGGCTCAACATTACGTGGTTTACAAGTGGTAGAATCGTGTTGTTCAGTAACATTTTTACAAACCGGTGACACAATGCATAACGTTGCTAAAGATATGGATATTCATAGCTATCGAGTACCATTAGGTGTTACAGCGGGGTTAGTCAGATTGCGATTTTGATAGATGAGAAAGCAAAACTAAGAGTTTATCTTTTAGTATTGCACCTTTCAACTTTCCCGCAATGATTCCACTTTGGGTGAGTTGTCTACTCATGAAAATTTCCCTGACTGTTCATTGAGAATTTTCACTTCTATGTAGATGTTCCCGGTAGCTGCTGTTTGTGGTAATACAATGTTAATGAAACCAGTAAGTTCACTGCTATCGGAAAACAATATGCTGTAAGTTTCATGATTTATTGATTAGTCTGAACAAGATCCCGGTGCATGCATGATGCTTGTTGAACTAGCAAAAGAAGCTGGTTTGCCCGATGGTGTAGTTAATTGCATTCATGGCCAACATGAAGGTAAAGAAAAGATTCTCTTAATATTCAAGTAAATTTATTCGATTGATCTTGCAGCTGTTACATTCATTTGTGATCATCCTGATATCCGTGCTATATCATTTGTTGGTTCTGACACAGCTGTAAGAATCATTTTCGCGAGATCAAAGTTTTTCATCATCGAAAATATATTTCTATAGGGTAATTACATTTACGAGAGAGGCTCGAAAAATGGTAAACGTGTTCAATGCAATATGGTATAAAAATAAAATATCTCTGTCGAAGTTGAATGTCTCTGTTTGATTTCAGGGTGCGAAAAATCATGGTGTTATTATGCCTGATGCAAACAAAGAACAAGCTTTGAATCAACTTGTTGGCGCAGCCTTCGGTGCTGCCGGTCAACGATGCATGGCTTTATCTACAGCTATATTTGTTGGTAAAGCACGTGAATGGATCCCTGAATTTGTTGAAAAAGCGAAAAAATTACGCGTCAGTGCTGGTCATGAACCGACAGCTGATTTAGGACCTCTGATATCAAAGAAAGCCAAAGAACGCGTCCTTGATTTAGTCGAGTCTGGTGTTAACGAAGGTGCAAAACTGATTTTAGATGGACGTAACATCAAAGTTCCCGGTTATGAAAATGGCAATTTCGTTGGACCAACAATTCTCCACGAAGTTACAGTAAATATCGATTTGAAAATATCGTCTCGTCAATGTACTTTTGTCCATTTAAGCCAAAAATGAAATGCTACAGAGAAGAAATCTTCGGTCCCGTGCTTGTTTCGATGTCTGTGGACACCTTAGACGATGCCATCAAAGTTATTAATGAGAATCCATACGGTAATGGTACGGCTATTTTTACAACCAACGGAGCTACTGCAAGAAAGTTCACTCAAGAAATTGATGTTGGACAAGTATACGAAATTCTTCGATGAGCTAATAAAACATCTAAAAAATGTGTTTTATATCATCTAGGTCGGAGTCAATGTTCCAATTCCAGTTCCTCTTCCAATGTTTTCATTCACTGGTTCTCGAGGCTCGTTCCGCGGTGATACAAACTTCTATGGGCGCAATGTAAGAAATTGAAAAGATTTTTTCTCGCTTGCTAAACTATTCTGTTTGTTCGCTTGTTAGGGTATGAACTTTTATACACAATTGAAAACAGTGACTTCACAATGGCGACAGCAAGATGCCACACCCATGGACGTTCAAATGGCAATGCCAACAATGTCATAAGACAACAACAATATAAAATCCGAGTATTCTTTTCCCATAACTATTTGTAAACGATCCTAGTGCAGTTTTCGTTGTTTGGTTTACATAATAAAGAGAATGCGAAAAGCGCGATTTGAATTCTACTGCTTTTCAAGATATGCTACTGAGCGATCGTAACACCTTACATTTATCAAAGAAGGAGAACATATAGATATTCTATTTATAAAATGCTGTCTGCTAAATGTTAATGATGGCCTCAGAGGTGCAGAATCTTCCACTAAAACATTGAATTTGCGCACCCGAGGAAATTTATGAAAAAAGTTTTCCTCCTGGAAAAGCATCAAATCAGGAAGTTCTCGCATTACTACGTCAAAAATTTTCCCCAAAACGAAAAATTTCCTCGAAAATGAAAAGTTTCCCCACCCGCGCGGGTGCGCACGAGGAAGATTCTGCACATCTGGATGGCCTATAAGTCTGAAATAGAATAATTATTCTCAGACAGGCGAATAACGAATATTAACCAAAAATAGAACAACAGCGATCAGCATTAGTGTTGGACAAATGTGATTCACTCATATAAGATGCAGCTGTTATGGTATCAGCTGTGTGTCCCTTTTCTCTCAAAAATCGAAATCGGTATACTTAAAAACGACACTAATGTAAAACAGTTCGCATTGTCTTCGTCAGATTCAAGCAATAAAATCATTTGAACAAATGAACACAACATCTAACGTTAAAAATGAAAGTTTATATGAAGTAATATTTGTTGGAACGACGCAATATACAGTCAAGATACAATACAACATGTTAAGGTTTTTCTCTCCAGTTCTAATGTAAAAATGTGTGAAAGTGAAGATAAACAGCATGAAGGAAAGAAAAGAAAGGACTCATTATATGTGTAATACAGTCTTAATGCACGATAACATAAAGATATAACCGAGTATGATTAAATAAATGATGAAAGTCAATAGAGTTTTATATAACATTCATTTATGTCCATGTTGACGATTCTTTTCATTATTGAACATCGCCGTAACAATCTTTCGCGTATCGCCGCCGGCGTCATAACGTTGTGAGTTTATGGCAACTTCTACTTTACTACGTTGTTTACCGCCACTACGAAAACATATTGTTAAAAAAGATAAACTCTTCGAGAAAATTTTACTTACCTTCCAGCATGAAAATACTTTTCGTATTGTTCATACGTATCCTCTGCGTTTTGTTCGGCTAATTCACTAGCCGAAATTGAGTTTGTCGCTGACATAATCAAAATGATCTAAAAATAGCAACCGATCATGTTAGATTGTGTCGAAATTCAATTCCAAGTGTGCATAGCGAACAGACGCAATATCAAAATGAAAAAGTGCCCTCCATATGATAGTGTACCCTCGACAAAAACGAACGCAAAAAGACATTAATCAATAGCTTGCATGTTTTATTATCGTCGTCATTTCTTTCTATCTATCTGTATATCGACGACCATGGAAGAGAACACAGCTGCGCTACTTTAAACTACTTTGCTTACTGATGGCAGTAGCGGTAGTAGCGATCTCTTCCACACGATGTCGCTTTCAAACGGAGATAAATGACAATGTACTTAGGATTCGAACATGAACTGCAACTTGCACTGGATTCCATTTTGATCTCTCTTCCTTACTGCGTAGTTTATATACGTCGTCTGTCTTACAGTAGCTCAAATCACGGCTTATGAGAAGCATAATAATACAAGGCTATTTAGTATTCGAACGCGCTCAGCATAATAATCTCTATGAATTTCGCAGTGAATCTTCAATCATCTACATTTAATCAGACATCGTCATTTCTGCGTCTAGTGGAACATATTCGTCGATGTGTTCACGAACGCGAACAGATCAAGCAGCAACGATCTGTTACTGATTATATCGACCATCTAAAACGATCGACGAAAGGAAATCCATTGTTGACGCGTGCACTCCTTCAATTTTATGCTACAATAAAAATTTTTTCATCACAAAATAATCGTATGCATATGTAGTTCATTGCTTTACATGTTCATTTTGATTTTTCCTTTCTCGGACGGAAAAGGTTTCTCGTCTACAAGTATCTTTGGTCCAACAGAATCAAAATTGAGTTTAGGTGAAAAAACTTCTGTTGATAATCTCTATACAATCGATCATGACGTCGACCTGAGATCTAGCCTATCAGATATTAGTTTAATCGACCTGAAACCAACGAAATCGACTACTCATTATATTGAACCAATGAACAATCCTCACCAAACGACTGGCCTATTGACAAAAGCAACACTTAATGCTATTAATAAGGCACCACATCAACGTTCAACACATGATGTTGAAATTCTCAAACATTTACTTCATAATTGCGAAAATCTTCGGCAATTACCTTCTCATGTTCGGCACTATGCTGGTTAGTTGAATGATAGTCTACTGATCATTCAATTGATTTTAATCCCAGCTCGGTCACTTCGACTTCTTACATACCCTCCGAATACAATCATCACTCGTCAAAATCACCCATCGACTCTCGTCTATATCATCGTATCTGGTATGATTCTACAGTTTTCTTTGGCAAAATAAACTGCCTCATGTATCTACTACAGGCACATGTAAAACAGTACTTGAGACTGAAGAGCGAGCAATACTTGGCACTGACTTAAATATTGGCTATGTCGATGGAGATAATTCTCTCGAGTATCGTTTGAATGGGTTGATCACAAGTGAAATGAGTCAGTGCAACTTAGTTGTGTTTTTTCGGAGAGATTTACAAGTATGTCATTGAATAATTTTCACGGTATTATTATCGAATAATGGAAGGTATATACGAATTATTTGTCTGACATTCTGAAACAATCGTTACTCGAACAACTTCGAGCACAATCAACATTTGCTGTACTTTACTGGCGAAATGATATAATAGAATACTTTGTACGGCAATCATTTTGAGTGAATAGTAACAGTAGTTTCTGCTCTGTAGTTGAAATGGACGAAATATAAACAATATACAGTCGATGAAATAATCTACGGCAACGTAGACTATCAAGATGAGAATCTTTACTTTATTCTTTATGGTCAAATATCTTTCGTCTGCTTATTAAATTTTCCATCTCGAGTGATTCAACGTCCGCACTTGAATGAACTCTATCAAGCACGGAATTCTCAGGAGAATGAGAAAGGAATCACTTGGCGTTTCTTGGAAGTGTTCACTCTTTCAAACGGTCATTATTTTGGATTTGAACCGGTAACAACTCACGCGTGGTACCTTACTCGAACTATTGTCGACATCATTTCCAGTAACAGCGTCTGCTTTTCTCTTCTCTATTTCCTTTCGTGCTCTCCAGTTCCAAAAGATCGATTCAAACAATTGGGTCACTTCGCTCCGATGATCTTCGAAAAACTTCGCGAAGATTTTCTTGATATGTATCCAAATACAAATTTCATTCGTAGATCTTATATAAAATATCTTCAAACGAATCAATCAAGCGAAAAAGACTTCGTCGCAGTAAAGTTTAAGAATCAAAAACAGCGAATGGTTAGCAATAGTCATGAAAAAATCAACTGGATTCCCGAACAGAATCTTTTGAGTATATAAATTATTTAGAAAATCTTTCGTATTATTAAAAAAAATCAATGTACTCTTTAGATCAATACAAAGAAAAACTTAATTCTTCGTCCCACGAACAAGCAATCCCGCTTTTCGATAGATTTCATCGATAATCTCCATGTTACGTATAGCACTCGTTCCAGTTGTGTACACAATTTCGTACGCCCTATCGAGAGATGCATCATTTTGAAAGCATCGAATTGCTTCTGCAAACGCTTTCAATTGATAATAATAAGTAGACTGATTATCCCCATAGTTTTTTATTGTACGTGTTTGTCCATTGTCGCGCTGACGTATTGTTAAATAATGATAGAATACCGGAGCAATTAGATAAGCAATTGTAATTGTCACTTTTTCACATTCGATGATAAGTTGTTGCTTCATAAATGACCAATTATTTGTAAATTCATTATAGATATTGCACTGAATTCCATCTAATTGAAATTCGCTTCTCATACCACGATCAATTTGAGGATTCGTTGGTGAAACTCGTAGTGCTTCGGCTTTTTGAACTTCGAACTCGCCCTCATTTTGTTCCGTACGGTTGTTATGAGTATTAACAATATATCGACACATGGAAACTAGATAACAACCGAGATCCATCTGAGCACCACCACCCAACGGATACTGAAAACGAATATCGTTATTTTGTAAGAATTTCTCTGGAACAGTGAAAACACCAGTGATAGATCGAATCGGGCCGTTTTCATCTCGATTCGAAATGGTATTTTTAACCGTTTCGCGACAAAATGGATGATATCTGTAATGGAAAGCTTCAATCAGTAGACGATTTTGTTTTTTCGCTTCGTCAACCATTTCCCGTGCTTCTTCAGCATTATTCGTCATTGGTTTTTCACAAAGAACATGCTTACCCGATCGTAAAGCTTTCATTGTCCATTCATAATGCAAGCCATTTGGTAAAGGATTGTAAATCGCAGTGATATCAGGATCAGCTAGTAATTGATCGTAGTTATCATAGACCTCGAAAGAGAATCTCACAATGGGCAGGAGATGAGATTTAACATTTGAGACGTTACCTTCGGTATGTAATGTTTTCTAGCGAAAGCTTCCGCTTTTTGTCGATCTCTCGCAGCAATTCCGTAAATGAGAACATTAGAAAGTTTACTCGCTGGATTGAGCAGTGCCATGTTACAGATATTTGCAGCTCCGAGGATACCTATTTTCAAGGCATCTGTTTGTTTCTGTAATTGTTTCGTGTCGCCGCTGAAATGTGTCCACAAACGATTGATGAGCGCCATTGAACTATCTGAAAGAATGAATACAGAAACTTGGAATTAATGAATGAACCGTGAGAGAGAAAATAATTTCGCAATCGGTCGATGATCACTAAAACGTATCATTGAAGCTGTCCAATAATTAATCGGATGTATTCGGCATTGATTATTTCGATACAGAATTCTATCTGTCCACGAAGGCCGACGCAATAAGTTATAGGCGTTCGAATTCAAATGATATTTATATGTCGGTGAGAATTTGATCGGCAATTCGGTATATGTTTTTAAAATATCCGTTTTATCATTCAATTCATCTTTTTGATTTTCAGTCTGACGATAATTTAAATCACCGAAGAAGAAAATCCCGTGATGTTCATGAATATTCCATTGTAGTTGACGACACGATGATTTGAATAACGTACGTTGATGAATCAGTGAAAATTGTTTGTTTCGTAACTGAAAAGCATGCAGATCTTCTCCGGCTGATAGATGACAATTCAAGAAGCACAGAGGTGTTTGTTGGAAATTGAATCGAATGCCAACACTTCCTTTATTGCCATAGATGTTCATGAAACCCTAAATGAAACCTGTATAGTCATCTCTGAATGTTCAAATTCGTCACGAACTGTTGGAACTGTCGATGATCCTACAGATGAACATTGATCCAAATAAGACGATTGCACATAGATGAAAAGAATTGTTCCTATTAAATAAATGACATGTAATGCATCAATAGAAAATAGCTATGATTACATACCATTCAGTCGAACATGTGATAAGAGCCGGTAGTTTGATAGAGTTTGTCCGATTAGTTTTAGCCACTGGTGTTCAGATTTTTGTTGAGAAAGTGTTAAATTCAAAGGCAATTCTTGCAATCCGACAGCAATGATATGAGGAGTAATAAGGGGAAAGGTCAACCATGAAGAAAGATCGATATCTGAAGGTGGGTAAATTCGATGAGTATTAAACGATCCGATTAGAATTGATAATTCAGATGATGATTTAGTCATAAAAACTCTGTTTGATAAGAGCAATGTATGTATATGAAACTATGCTTGCGCTTCTTTCTGTCTTTCTTTCACGTGAATCATTGACGATGAGTTGTAACATTGACGGTAGCGCATTCTTCTGCATATTCGTGATTGGTGAGATGATTTGTACCATTCTAAATATCACATATCTTCGTGCTTCTCGATAAACTAAACCTATGCGATGTTTGAATCGTGTTTTTACTTCAGTCAAGCTTCGATCAGAGCTGTATAAAGGGAATCTGTTTCGACGGAGGTAGATCATTTCAGAAAGAGTAATAAGTGTTGAAAGAATACTTGTCAGAGGTAAGAAAACATGATGTTTTAGATATTCATATAAAGAAGAAGTCAAATGCCGACACCTCTGGTTACTGGTATATCGCCTCGTGAAGGTTGTCCAGGCATAAAAATAACTATTCGTGGTGAAAATCTGGGTCTTGATGAAAAAGATTTTATTGGCTTGAAAATTTGTGGTGATGATTGTCGACCAACAGCTACCTGGGTCAGTCCGACGAAAATTATCGCGTACGCAGGCCACGGTCAAGGTAAAGGTGATGTGGTCGTTATAACGAAAAGTGGTGGAGTTGGCTCTTGTTCAGTCGGATTTTACGGACGAGTTGAACAAGCAGGTAAGTTCATGTATGTTACATTGAAGTAAAAACTGATTCATGTGCATAATGTAAAGGACAATTCCAAGAAGTTGCCGTATGGATAGAAGAAGATGCTGTTGCTTTGTTTGGTTTGAATACGTCAAAAGCACCAGCTCTCTTACCTGGAAGTATTGATACACTAAGTGGATCAACTACAGATAGCATGTAAGTATCATCTTGATTTCAATGAACATATTGTTAGAGTACATCTTTCTTTTTCTTACTTAGAAGTGCAACTCCAACAGAAGAACTGTATGAAATGTTTCCAACAAGTAACTATTCTTCTGATGGTTTATTTTCTTGGACTGCATTAGAATTTGCACTGAAAAGATTGTTAAAGAATCCTCGGATATCGTAGGAGGATGAATTAGTCTGATTCTTCTTATAGAAAAATGCACCGACAGCCGCTCCAATGATCCCTAAGATGCCCGTCGGAGCAACAATAGAAGCAATTAGGCTAGCATTCGAACTTGAATTCGATGTAACTGTTTCTTTGTTTGAACGATCATTTGCAAATTCGTTTGCATTCTGTTTCGTAGTCGTTGAAACTAGTTTATGTTCAGTTTTACGTGTCGTTAATGCTGTGATAATATTATTCTCGAAGACGTTGTCACTGCCGGGTGGTTTAGGTGCTACGCCATCGTTTTTTGCTGTTCCGTCCAGCAACTGTCGTCGTTGAATTCGAATAGACGATGAGAGGAGAAGTAGAGAGGAGAAGATCTGCGAGAAGATGACCACACGCATTTGTACCTAATGAAACAATTGGCGCTGAGAATAATAATGAACTTCATCATGCGATTCGTTCTCTTCGTAGGTAGTACTGATATTACTCAAACAAATTTCAATCCATATTATTACTTGCTCACATATAAATCAAATGCGAAGTATGTTCAATGTTGCCCAGAGAGTCTTTTCTATTTCCCTGTGTTGAATGTGTTTATAGTTTTGCTGAATTACGAAAAAATTTGGAGCATTTGAAACGAACTCAGATTGACAATAAAGGTGCATCGACGACATTGGTTAAAAACAATATTGCTTCTTTTATGGAAGCTGTTGACATAATGAAAGGTTAGTTCATCAGGAGAAAAAAAATCCTCTGACTGCTTATGTTTTATATGTAGACATCCGACGTTTCTCTGCTGATGACCGAAAAAAGAATGTCTACAGTCCAGTTATTAAATTAATCGAAGGTTTGTAGTCATTCGAAACTTAGCTGAAAAAAAACTGAATATATTTTTTCCTTCTAGAAATTTCCCGCATCGCTCATTCCATGTACGACACAGATTTAGCACGTAAAGACTACTCCGATACGATTCGTAATGCGCTAAATGTTATTCAAAGATACAAATTTATATTCCATTTGCCACAGACAATTGAGCGAAGTGTTAAGCGAGTACGTGAATTCTAGCAAACAGAAAACAGTCTACACGAATGTCATTTATTTGTATAGGAAGAATATGAGAAAGTTATCAATGATTTTGTTCGTGCACGCGCAGCATTTGAAACTGTTGATTCGAAAGTTTTTCAAAATAGTATGTTATTTCATAGAAAACAGCCTCCTATCTATATCATATCAATTGTTTCGTTCTCAAGTTCAACGTGAGGTCGAACAACAGATTCAAAACTTGCGCACATTATTTCGTCAACGTCTGACTGAATTTCCCTCGTCTATCGATGATCAAAAGCTATTTATTCGTTATTTGCATTCCCTCGACTCCAAGGCAGATCCAGCATGGGATTGTATCATCCATCAGAAAGCAGCACTGATCGATGTACTTCGATCGTGTGTAGTCGATCGTTTACACCAACAGCAGCAGCGACAACAACAACAACAACAGAGTAAATATTCGTAAGAGCGACGTCAAGATATATTCGTATTTTTTCTTGTGATCAGCACATGATGTTAAACTTCATCATCATGATCAAGCAACTGCTATGGTAGACCAAGCGTGTGATGTTCTCACGACTGCTTTCCCTGATCTGTGGTATCTAATACAATTGTATTTAAAAAAGAAATTGTATCCACTATCTGAAGTAAACTATCCTAGTCGAATTCCGTCCTTAAACGCAAGTGTTCTTGAAATTTTAGAGATCCGAGGAACTTGATCGTACCTACACACACAAACAACCTGAATTTGATGTAAATTACGCATGAAGAAAGAAAATATCTTTATTAGTAATTCTATTTAGGCTTTAACCGAAGAAATTATTCAAACATTTATCAGTGTTGTTCGACTTAATCTACTGACACGATCGACAACTGGAGAATCCGATATGTCAACTTCACAAATCAATGATATCTACACAAATGCTGAGGAAATCTATCAACGTGTCAAAACTCTTCCACATTGTGTTCAAAATTGCCGGTAAATAACGGTTATCTTTAGCATGCATCGTTTTACTCTGTTTTCCTAATAGCTTATGTGTTCTACATCTCGTTTCCCTGGATATCCAAGCACATTTCAAAAAAGATCTTCAACAGTTAATGTTCGATTTGCGTTTAGAATGCTTTAAAGTTATTATGGATCATGCATGTTTAGGTAAACTCAAGTTTTCACGCACTACAAAGAATAATTTTGTTCTTTTTTGCAGAAGTATCGCGTTTGAACACGCAAGAAACATGGGAATTAGAATGCGATGAGGTTCTTGGTTCTCACACAAAATTGCCCAATCTATTTCATGATATGATTGTCACAAAGGCAAATATAATCTATGAAAATGTTCTTTCTGTTAACGTAACAAAAGGCGAACGAAAAGTAAGTTCGATTCATAAAAGAGACAACTCACAAACAAAAATAAATCTTTCCTAGTTCTTCGAAGATAAAGAAGCGACTAAACAAGCAGCTATTGCTGTCTATCGTTTATTAGATGATTTTTCATCGGTATTTCAAATCTTAATCAAAGATTGTTCGTCAACATCGAACTCCATCGAGCCCCTATCAGCATCGACAACAATGATCACATCATCCGAACACTTATCAAAAACCCTTCGACTGATCATTATCTTGAACAATTTCGCCTATACACGCCGATTTATTCTTCCACGTTTGAAGAAAATCTTTCTCAACTATGGCTTCCGCGGTATGGATCGTGTCTACGACGAAATTGAAAACATTTACAAACGTGTCGACGAACAACTATTAGACACCGTACAAAACGAATACCTTCGACCATTCCTTCATCGCCTAGAATCCCGTATGTACGCAGGAAGATTCGATTGGGCGACACACCAACGTGTTATAACTGTCAAAGATTATGTCAAACACATTATACTAGATTTAGCTCGTGTACATGCCGAAGTCTATTCTATTAGTAGTCAATTAGTTTATACTGTCCTCTCACGAATACTATCAACATTAGTCAAAGAATTAGCGAAACTATATTCAAATATCAATCAGTTTAGCAAAGCAGGTGGCATGCAAGCATGCTTAGATTTAATTGCATTGCAAGAATGTCTTGGCCGTTGTATGGAAAGTGGAACGTCGAGTCAACTGAAGGAAATCATAACGCAAATACCGGATGCTACTGAGCATATCAAATCAAAAGCTTTAACTGACATGTTAAATGTTTTTTTGAAACAAATGCAACCTTATTCCATTGCTTTTCGAAACGTTATTCAACCACAATCGAATACAAACTGAGAGTTGAAACGAATTCTCGTCGGAGTGCTGTTGAAATCTTGCGTCCTCTTGTACATTCACTTCTTCATAGCTGAAGACGTCTAAGAACAAATTTTCTCTTAGAAGAAGAGCTCTTTTTTCCAAATTGTAATATCTCTATTGCTCGTCAATTTAATTTCTACGTTGAAATCATTTCACTGCTTTTCTAATAATTCGCCTATGTCTTTATTTATTTATTTTATTACTCGTTGATTTCATTCAAGATGTATTTAAGTTTGAATAAGTTTTTACAGCCAAATTTTCCACATAAAAGCGTGTTGAGTTTATCCAATGCCATTGTTGGTGCATCTGTTCTCTCGATGCCTTACTGTTTTCAACAAGTAATTCAATAAAATTCGATATATTCAATACATCGAATCAATCGTTCATTCTAGTGTGGAATCATTTTGGCGACAGTCTTAATGGTTGTCTGCGGAATACTTACGTCCTACTCATGTAAGATTTTGATCGCAAGTGCTCAAGCAACACACTCAACGACGTACGAATATTTAAGTTTAAGAGTGTTAGGTAAACAAAAGACACATTAGATTTTGTTTCGATGAAATTGATTCTCATTTCAAAAGAAAATAGGACGAACAATGAAAGTTATTGTAGAACTAAGGTGAGTTACTTTGTCATATTGAATGAAAAACAACGGCATACGCATCTTCTAGTTCAATTGGTTTACTGTGCGGTTCAATTGTTGCATATCAAATGATTGTAGGTGATCTTGGATCGGTGATCATTTCACAGATATTTGACATAACGGTAACATTCATTTCGACTTGATTTTTGTCGAATCATTCATGTGCTTTATATTCAGTTTAGAATTCACCAGTGATCCGAGCTTGTGTTATGATAGTTTTGACATGCACGATATCTTTTCCATTGAGTTTATCGGAAAGATTCGATCATTTGACGCCAATATCAATTCAATCGATCATCTTCTATCTTCTTTTTTGTATATATGTAAATCTTCAGGTTAATTTGTGATACCTTTGAATGTAATCTTATCTCTTTAGACATTTGCACAAATATGGTTAAGTCCAGGAATGGCGACATTCGATGTCGATAAACTTGCATACTGGAGATGGACAGGTCTATTTGTTAGTTTGCCAATCGTATCACTGTCATTCTCATGCCAAACGTGAGTTTTTCTATGCATCTGTAAGTAAATTCAGTTTGAACTTGTTCTTTTAGAATGCTCTTCGTCGTTTACACCGAGTTATCCGATTCAACTTCTCATGCTATCAATGATATCATTGATCTGTCAGTTACATTGGTTGGATTTATTTATTTCATTGTAAGATCAATTGTTACATCCCACATTATCTGTTCGAAATAATGACACACTCGATTTTTCAGGTTGGAATTTTTGGTTACTCGGTCTTTTCGTCGCTGAATGAATACATACCTGGAAATATCATGCAAATATATCCAAAGGACCTCATTCAACAAATCTTTCTATGGGGCTTTGTGTTCAATTGCACAACCGGCATCCCGTTCATGGTGAATCCAACACGACGAAGTTTATTCACACTATGGAATGACCGAGTACAGTCAAATTTGTGTAAATATCTATATGAAACTATTTTCTTAACATTTCAGCAACAACAATCTCTTTTCGGTGAATGTCATCTGATACCCCGACAGTTGTTCGTTATTCTCACAGCAGTCATTGTTTTCACTTCAACATTTATAGCCATATGTATTCCCAATCTTGAATTTGCATTAGCACTAACCGGTGCTACAAGTGGACAACTAATCTGTTATATCCTACCTGCGATTATTACTCTTTATGCTCTCCCACATGGAATCGATATTTTCAAAACAAAGGTTCTTCGTTTGCTAAAAAATACATTATTCCTTCTAAATAATTTATGCGTTCATTTAGCTATTAATGGTACTTGGCATTGTTTCGCTTGTCATGTGCGCCATAATGACATTTGAAAAAGAAATTTTAGAAAATACGCGTATGTAACAAAGTCTCCGTCAGCGTATTCGAAATGAGAGAACGATTCTATTTTAGCTATGCTGTTATCAACTATTAAAACGTCGTCATTGTCTTCTACATCAGAGCTAACGGTAAGAACTCAAATAACATCATTGTTTTGCAATTATTTCTGGATGAATGCTTATTTAGAACACATCAACAGTGCATTCATCCCAATGATACAGGTGCACTACGTGGAAATCACTGAATTCTTATCATATTACGCCATTGCTAGTTCAATGCTGTTTGAACAAAATCTGTCAGCTGTATTACATAGATGGAATGAAATAAAATATAGGATTTCTATGATAAATCACAATGCATGTTCTCATTTTCTAATTACATAGCAAATGAATCGTATTCTCGGCTCAGTGATCTGAGAAAAACATTTACAAAAGCGTCACGTGTCGATTAATATCTACGAATGATCTTTTCTTTTGAAGAATAACTCTGTATAATCATGAATGTGATAATCTATTAAGATCTGTCGAGTTGGTATGTGCTAAATATGAAAACAACTGCTTTTTGAACACATTCCATATCTGTCTAATCTGATGTTTTCATAAGGAATTATGCGCTTGATCGTGTATTCGGGAATCTTGAGAAATTCAGTAAAAATGAAGAAGATTTTTGCTTCATTGTTTGACTTCACTCAATCAGAAACTGTTTAAGTCATCTCATTAACAAATGACAAATATTTAAATGGCATTCTATAGCCTTTTCTTTCCGTCGGACAGAAATTCCGTCCTGAATATAAACGCGACATGATTAATTCAGCGAAATTCATTCTTAACAATTATTACCATACGTATTAGAAGCTTTTCTTTCTCTATTATCATATTTATTGTTCGTCTAATAACGCTAGAATCGACAGCAATCTCAGACTCAATTGATATTTATGGACATAGTTCTCGCAGAGTAGTTAGTGTTCGCTTTGAAGATAGATTCCTCAGGGAATGAGCATCTTTTTCTAGTAGCTTTTGTCAACTCGCTTTTCGTTTTTCAAGAGTGAACCATCAATCTAGTTGTGTGTCTCTTTGGTGTGAAACTTTGCATGTTTGATAATATGTATATGTCTCGCGTATTGTTGTTTCTTTTAGGAATGCGCTCGCACACGCACAGCCACTCAGATTTGTCTTATTCGTGCTCTGTTTTTCTTTAAGTCGTCTCACAGATCAACATGAAACTAATGATCTGTATTATTCTATGCGTGCTAAAATTAACTACAGTAAATGCCGGAGACGCGAATAAATAGCTTGACACAAACAGATGATGCTGCCTGTGATGAGACAAGCACACATGTATTTTATATAGGCATTTTTTTTATTAATCCCTTTTCTCGCTTCTATTTTTCATTAAGATCACAGAAGCACTAAGACGAAGGAAGATAAGTGCAAAAGCGAGGAAGCGACACAATGATGTGGAATTGTGGAAATTTTTGAAGAAGAACAACAATCGATCGAAGATTATAGAACCATCGCCTTTGCATGCGCGCATCTGTTTCTTCCTGACTTCTATTCTTCATTTATGATAATAAAGGATAAGAAAGTCAATTTTTAATGAACACCATCCATTTCTTGTTCGAGTATCGTTCGAGTTGAGAGTTTAAGAAAAGATCTACATTATCTATTCCCTTCACATATCTAATAATTATAGGCGCCTACACGAATAATTAAAATGCAGTCAAGAAAGCGAATATTTTCTTTCTAATGTGACATCTAGAAAAAAGAATAAGCAAGTTCTGATTCGAACTATTAACAGTAGACGTCGTGTCTAACAGTGCAAACATTGTAGATCTTTCATTAACGAGCAGAATATGTCAACAACACTAAGACGTTAGCCGATTATCTTCAATGCTGTTTAAGACACGAAGATGAGGATTTCTCTTAGATTGAAGGCAATCTTTTAATAATAGAAAAAGTACTGTTCCTCAGTTGCTGTCAGCATAATTCTATCCGTGATATGCGCTCTTCGGGAGAGAAATTAGTATTACGTGGCTATATTTGTTAAGGACATTCCGGAACATGTTAGTCTTTGAAATGATTCGAGTGGAAATTTCTTGCCTTAGTACATGGGTGTCCCTTCGCTCTCTGAAACTCGTGTGTGTTTGAAGTTGTTGAGACATTCGTGAAAATCTTTTGATAAACACTAATCGGAAAAGAGCGTTTTAGTATAAGTTTGTTTTTAAAGGTTCAATAAAATATTCCGTACGTGTTTCAAAATTAATCTGGCCACGGCCTGTTTTTTCCTTCTTTTCTGCATATTTCCCATTTTCTTGCTTTCTTCTTTTTTTCCACACTATATCATTTCAGTGTGCGCACACTGGTATACAGAATAATCAATTGTGAACATCTCACGCAAGCGAACGAACGACTTCCGTATGCTATGGTTAGTTTTTTCCTGCTTTTCTTTTCCTTCTTCTTTCTTCTTCTTTGTTTTTGTTTTATATTATTGTCTATTTTAAAACCAATATAAATATATATCTATGTAGAGAAAGCAATTTTGATGAGACAGAACAGTTTTATTACTTTCAGGACACACTAAGCGTTCCATACAGGATAATTAGTTGAAAAAGGATCAGAACGAATTGTCAAAGAAGATAATCTGTCGCATGATGTAGATTTTCTCATGGATGCGTATATATAGTGTCTCTCATTGGATGTAATCCATCTCATTTGTTTTCTTACACGCATACGTAGTCTGTTCATTTCAAGCAGAAAGTGTTCAATTAGTAAGTTACAGCTTCTCTATCCCGCTTCCTCTAATCGGGCGGTAGAGAATTAATTTTATTTGACGTCAGTGTTAATATAAAAGTGTGTGATAATTTGTTATAGATATGATAGCTTCATTGTGACATATCTTCGTATTAGTGTGAATGACAAAGAATGTTCTCTTCACAAGCATGTTCAGGTTTACACTCTCATCAGAAATTATCTCCATGTCGATGGTCGACATCTGCTGCGTCGTTAGGTGGTCAACGTGGAAGTACACTGCTTGGTAAATAAAGATCAAATACATAATTGATAACCGAATGACATTCTATCGACTGATTTAGATCCAGCTGTTCAAAAGCCGCTGCAGTTACTGGCATACAAAAATGCTCACCCGAAGCGACATTTAGTATGTGCAACTATTTCCACACTGTTATTTTTTGCGACAGGTAAAACTATTTGTATTCTCGTCGAATATTCTAATCAATGTTCGATTGTAGGTGTTGTTGCCGTTTTCTATGCTGCCAAATCATTTCATTGCCAAAGACATGGCCATTATGAGCAAGCATTGATACATTCAAGGCGATCGTTATCGTGGTCTTTGGCTACATATGTGATTGCTTTGTTCATTTATTTAACTATCGGTTTGTTTATTTTTATTCGTTCAATTGATCATCATTGACAACAAAAGGGCAAAACGACACGTTTTTGGTTTTATTGTTGTTGATGTTGTTTTCTTTTTCGTTCTCTTTATCTCACTGACGACAAATCAGCAATGTGTATATAATGATGTGCGTGTTTCAATTGGTATCTCATCTAAATATAATCTTTACAATCAAAAGTGTTTAGTAAAGATGCTTTTTCGCATCAGATGATGAATGAAATCAAATAATATCCAGATATTTTGACGGAATCTCGAAGACGTATAATTCTCTCGTTGGTAATGTTCATGTCGTGTCATAGAAGCTAACTGTGGCGGAAGACACAACAACAAATTAAATCATATAAACTTAATTTATTATTTCGCGGATTTCGAATTGAAATGTTGCATGAAAACGGAAATTATAGATAGAATAGGGTTCAAAATATTAGCAATGAAATGACATGAATGTCAACGTGATAAATCGTTCCTGTAAGTAGCGCTTATGGATGCGATACTACAACATTGAATGTTCGAATTTGCATGGGAATCAATCTAACAGTGCTATTTGCCATCAATCTAGCTTCTAGAACAGAAAAAAAGCATAACCAGGTGCATTCTCTACGAATTGCTTACCAGGAGCATTCGGATGCGATGATTCTTTATCGCCAGTCACCCACGTGAGGCGTTTTAAGTCAATCAATGGCAAATCAGCATTGAGTGTCACCTCTACCAATTCTTCAATTTTTCCTATTGAATTAAACACAGACTGTAAGTCAAGTGTTACTGGGTGTGAAAAAGTATCGTCTTCGTTTTGTTCAAAATAATGCTCAACACGAATTTGATACACGTTTTCCACTAAATGTTCAAATGTTAACAAATGAACGTTCAATGGTAAAGTGTCAGCCAATGCTGTCCACGTTTGTCGATAGTTAGCGGCATAATTATCGTAGGTTTGTTGTACCAATGAATATGTTGCAAGTGGATGCATGTACATACGTTGAGCACCAATACGATGATAAGCAGCACTGGCAGCCGGTGCTTGTAGAAAAAGAATTTGTTTGCCACGAACTACCAGACCTTCACCAAAGGCAGTTTCATTCAAAGGCTCACCCACACCAAGTCGATCATCGTATAAGAGACGTCGATGGAGCATAAGTTCAACTGAACCGTCATGAATACTACTTCCACCCTGAGAGCGATCTATTATATGAATAAATAGACCATGCGAAAATTTCTACTTTCAATGTGTCCGTACCTGTTAGAATGGTGAATTGTTTATCTTGATCTTTGATCCAGATGCGACTGTTCACTGGATAGTAGTTACCAGCAACAGGTTCGACAACGGTATAGTTCCATGTTGGTCGATAATCTCTGGTTCGTTCGAGAACTTCTCGGCCGTTGGCGTCGGTATAGAATTTATTACCACTATTAACATCTGTATCATAGCGAAGAATAATCTCTTTGCCGATGTTATCGTTGACAGGAATGGGACCGACTGTCCATTCAACTTCAACGTACTCTTCACCTTCGTACAGACTGATTTCTTGACTTGCCCAATCATTGAAAATGATCACAGCTGTTTGAACTTGTTCTGCTTTGACACATGTACTAAACAGCATGAACAATCAATGAAAAGAAATGCAACCAAAGAAAAGAACTTACATTGTGCGTGTAGTACTGACTGGTTGAGGATCAGCTGACACTGGCCGAAAAATATAAGCGCCAGATGCTTGAAATTCTGGTCGAGAGTTATTACCAGCAAAGCCTAAAGTTCATGCATATAAATATACTGTCGATTAGCGCGATTTGTGTATGTATACTGCTAGCATACCTTGATACCAGTAGAAGCCCTGATTACGAAATGATACACCAAGACTCTTGTTGGCGTTTACAATTTGATGGAGATTGCCTTGATCATCAAAATCGACTCGAAGATGCTAGAATGAACAGAATGGCATATTGAGAGAAAATTTTCAAGTGATGATTTTACTTGATTTTGTAAAATACACGCTTCGTTATGTGTAATTTTCACTGTGGATTTTTCTTTCGTTTGCCGTTGATCAGCTGTATTAGAAGCAGATATAATCTTCCTACGTGTCGAATGTTGTATACGAGAAAAACTTACGTTTCTTTTCAAAGTAGTAGGTGGAAAATCCGAGAGCTGGCAAAGCAACTTTGAAGATAATTTGCTTTTGTGTTAAACTTGTACGACCTGGTATTTTCTGCGTTGGTTCAGATATTGGAATAAGCTAAATATTCAAAGCATAAAATAATCATTAGAGATGCCCAGCATTGTTCGCAATACTTCTGTAAGGAGAGTTTGTCCAGTTGGATCGCGAACTGTGTAATCAGTTCGAACTGGCACTCGAACATGTTGAGTAACTGGATGAATTACTGGATTCCACAATGTTAATGTAAACTGCATGAAAAAGAAAGATGACTAAAAAAGGTAGACGATATTTTATATGTCATACACGATCTTGTCCTTCAATTTCCAGACATTGACTAATGTTCGATAACTGACAGAGAAATTGCGCTTGTAAAGGTGGTGATTGGGCACTTTTTGGTAAAAGTTTGCCATATGCTTGGTTAATCACATCCTAAACATCCATGCAATAACACAAAATCGAACAATGCCTTATTCTACGAAGAATATGCGTTTATTTACCACTGCTTTACCAATACCATCAGATAATCGTTGTGCGTAATCAAAAGCAACCTCTTGCTTTTCAGTTCCACTCACTGCATCGTGATGTTGAGCAACACCCATGGCTTCACCTATCAATTCAGCACTCCTATGTAAGTAGGTTGCTGATAGATAGAAATATCTTACTTAGATAAAAGATAGAGTTTCGAAGGTTGGTATTGGCAAACGCATTGAGGTGCCGCGTCACTTGTAAGATATTGTTTGAGTGGCGTTCGAATCGTTTGAGAGCAGCACGCGAGGAGAAGTAACCTGTCCAGAATCCATGTGGATGGTGAGCATACGGAAAGAAATCATCGGTTTTCGATTTCCATGTGCGATCGGCTTTGTTCAGCGCATACAAATAACAAGAAGGTGTTGAGTAAAAGACGTTGACGTTACTACCATTTGATTGCTGTAAATTAAATAGTAAAAAAAAGTTCGTTGAAGTTTTATTGAAGATTATTAATATAGACCTCAGCGTTGACGTATTTGATCAATTTATCTAAATTTTTAAAGTTTTGATTGGCATCTTCGTACTGGAAGTCACCACCGAATGTCATGATGATATGATTTGTAGCGTATCCAGCTGCCTATATGGAGACCAAGATTATTTAGAAATCACGAAGGGTTGATGTTCGATACAAACCTCATCATGTGCAGCTTGAATGAAACTACGAACACGTTCTTGTACATTGAGATCGAAACGACGATTATCATCCTAGAACGGATAAGTGCATGTAAACAGTCATTCTCGAAAGCAAATCGTTCTGGACGATAGATAAGACTAGACACGATGTACAGAACTGCGTCCATACACTTACCATAATAGGATTATCACTGCATCTGTAATCGAAACAAAATGAATTGGGTGCACCATACCCATTTGGTAAAATACCCGTAAATAACCAACTCTGTTCCCCTGCAAATAGATGTGGATCATCAGAATAGTGTTCAAACGGAAATAGTGCACGCCTTCACTTACCCAAGTTTGCACTCGCTTTCCATACCATTTCCCTTGTTTTCGTTCGATTTCTCGTTTGAATATCTTCGTAGTCAGCACGACCAAAGAACAATCCGTCAAAGCCCATCTACAAGTACACAAGAAACAAACTTCTACTTTGACCGAAACCAAAAAGCAGTACTTGTGCAAAGAGCGATGCTTGTTCTCTAGAGTGGCCGAAAGGATCGATCTGCCATCCAATTTTGGGTCGACCACACTCGCCAAATGCTTGACGTATAAATTCTGCGCCGAGTGTATGTTGATCGATGATGGAATTGTAATGTGTAGAAGCTTCGTCGTTCATGCACCAGCCACCGGAAATGAATTCCAAACGACCTAGATTTAAAACTTCACTCAATCAGAGAAGAATAATTACAGGATAAATACCTTCATTGACAAATTGTTGCACCTTAGTCTGAATGTCGCCTGTTTGTTGATTCCACCAACGCCAGAAGAAACCGACTTCAACGTAGATAAATCGTCGATCAGGATTTTCATCTAATGCAATTATAACCGAGTCAAGTATATATTGTACAGCTGCATGCTGAATGTCGTTTCGTGCTAAATATAACAAACAAAGTCGACATCAGTTATAAAGAACATTTCATCATTGAAATTCGATCAAAAACCAGATTTACCTCCGTAGAAATATTGATCAACCGTTTTCAACCATCCGACATCGTCGTGGGTATGAGCAACAATATGCACGTTCAGTTTGCTGGGGTCACCAAGGTTACACGTCTATTATACACACAATACGCATCGGATCAGAGCAATGAATGAATCGTCCACTAAACTTACTTCGTAACCACACGTATTGGCTGATCTACTTGGGGCACCATAGCAAAGTGTTGTAATGACAACAAGAAGTTCACAGCAAGTTGAGAAATGCATTATTCAAAAACCACTACTGCTCAGAAAGAGATAGTATATTTCACTCCGCTTACAGTATGTGGTCGACGTAGAAACAACGAATGAAATATACTGGTTTGTCTAATATTTATATAAACGGAGTAAATCGAAGTATTCGAGTTAGCCTTACCTGTAAATTTTGTGTATAGAAGATATGATGACTGCAATTTATTTGCACGAATATGCGTTGGTTTCATTTCATTTCAGATAAGAAAAGTATACATAAAATGGTAGAGATAATAGTTTGCAAATGAAAGATATTTTTAAAGAAATTAATCTTTTGAGGTGGCGAAGTTATTGCACAAAAAAGAGGCGTTCTCGGAAACTACGATGTTATATAATCATCATTGATTCAGGACCGAATCACATTGTTGACAATGAGTAATAGTAGTGCTATTTGATTAATCGTCCAGAAATTGACTGATGTGATCTGACTATCTATCGACTTGAATGGTTCCGCTGAATTTTCGTGTTTCATGTCACTATTTACTTTCCCAATAAAGTCACACATTAAAAGCAGAAAAAAATATTCCTTATATTTCGGAAATATTCAATGAATTTTCTCTTCTATCTTGAATTTTTATCATGATAATGTCAATCGCTTTTCTTTGGATATTTATTCAACATTCTTTTCAATCGTGCAAGAAATAATCAAGTTGAAATAAGGAACAATTTATTTTGCTTTGATCCTAGGCATTGACGGTAATTTAGAAGCACAATTAGCAAAAAAACATTTTTTCTAAATAAAAACGAATAATATTTGAAATGAATTCGAGTTTAGTAGTTTTTCAATCAAATGATTTATGCCAATTCCACACGGAATGTACGAATCTCCATTGGATTTAAAGTGATATTTGTATCATTTGCATTTGCATCTTCTAAGAAAAGAGCAGAAGAAGATTTCCATCAGTAGAATCAACTAGGCCACTTACTAGAAACATGTCTGTCCAACATTTCTTCGTTTCCGGTGACCCATTTAAGACGGTTCAAATCAGACAAAGCGAGATTTGCTGCCAGTGTCATTTCCTGCATACTCTTGATACTACCTAATGATGTAAAGATTGATTGTAGATTGAATGTAACTGGATGTGAAAAAGTATCGTCTTCATTCAATTCAAAGTAATGTTCAACGCGAACTAAAAATTCTTTTGGTGCTAATTGATCTAATGTTAGCAAGTGAACATTCATTGGTAGAGTATCAGTCAATGCCGACCATGTTAGGCGATAAGATGCCGAATAACTGGGATAAGATTGTGGAATCAATGCGTATGTTGCAACTGGATGCATGTACATACGTTGAGCACCAATACGATGATAAGCAGCACTGGCAGCAGGTGATTCAAGAAAGAGAACATGTCTACCGCGAACAACTAAACCTTGGCCAAAGGCAGCTTCGTTCAGAGCTTCTCCTACTCCGAGAGCATCATCGTACAACATACGTCGATGAAGCATAAGTTCAACTGAACCGTTGTGAATGCTGCTACCACCTTCGGAACGATCTATTATATGAATAAATAGACCATGCG
Source organism: Adineta ricciae (assembly GCA_905250025.1). Classification (NCBI taxonomy): domain Eukaryota; kingdom Metazoa; phylum Rotifera; class Eurotatoria; order Adinetida; family Adinetidae; genus Adineta; species Adineta ricciae. The sequence goes on from CAJNOJ010000003.1 coordinate 339,095, forward strand.
AAAATTTCTACTTTCAATGTGTCCGTACCTGTTAGAATGGTGAATTGTTTATCTTGATCTTTGATCCAGATGCGACTGTTCACTGGATAGTAGTTACCAGCAACAGTTTCGACAACGGTATAGTTCCATGTTGGTCGATAATCTCTGGTTCGTTCGAGAACTTCTCGGCCGTTGGCATCGGTATAGAATTTATTACCACTATTAACATCTGTATCATAGCGAAGAATAATCTCTTTGCCGATGTTATCGTTGACAGGAATGGGACCGACTGTCCATTCAACTTCAGCGTACTCCGCCTCATCATACAAAATAATTTCTTGACTTGCCCAATCATTGAAAACTATACGAGCTGATTGTACATTTTCGGCTTTGATGCAAGTACTAAATTATATCAATGAATAAGAAACTTTTTTTCCGTAAAATTAGGTACTTACATTGTGCGTGTGGTACTGACTGGTTGAGGATCAGCTGACACTGGCCGAAAAATATAAGCGCCAGATGCTTGAAATTCAGATCGTGAATTATTACCGGGAAAGCCTAATTATGTAAGACATAGCAGACAAAATTATGATAGCTACGAACATACTCTGATACCAGTAGAAACCTTGGTTATGAAATTCTACTGCGAGACTCTTCTTTAGATTAATAATATGTCCAAGATTGCCTTGAGCATCAATTTCAACTCGAACGTTCTAAATAACGATTATCAGGAATCATATATGATAGAACCACAATTTTATTCTCACTTGATTTTGTAGGATACATTCCTCATTATGCGTAATCTTTACTTGTGCTTTAGCTGGTTCTTCCTCAGCTAAAATAAATAGAATTGTCGCAAAGGACTGATGTAAATAATACTGTTACTTTTAGCTTCGAAGTAGTAGGTGTTGAAACCGAGTGCTGGTAAACTAGCTCTGAAGACTAAGTCGTTATTAGCAGTACTGGTACGTCCTGGAATCTTCTTTGTTTGATCGGAAACAGGTATGAGCTAGAAATGAGAATGGCAAATCTTATCCGTTATTTTTCGAAATTGATTACTTCAGATAAAATCGGTTGTCCTGTCGGATCACGAACTGTGTATGCTCGTGTCACTGGAACACGGAAATGATGAAGAACTGGCTGAATGGTTGGGTTCCATAATGTTACCGTAAACTAGTTTATCGCAGAAAGAAGATTCAGATTCTGAAGGGGTGTGTGAATACATACTCGAGTTTGATCTTGAACTGTTAGACATTCGCTGATGTTGGTCAAGTGACATAGCAGTTGGGGTACAGATGGAGGTGGTTGACCTGCTTTGGGCAAAAGTCGTGAATAAGCTTGGTTAATTACGAGCTAGAACAAAAAGTAATACAAAGAAAGTTAGCCATTTTGGTCCGTACAATGAGAGCATCCAAGTACTTACATTGCCTGAGCTGAGTCCTTGGGACAAACGCTGTGCATAATCGAAGGCAACTTCTTGCTTTTCAGTTCCACTCACTGCATCGTGATGTTGAGCAACACCCATGGCTTCACCTATCAATTCAGCACTCCTATGTAAGTAGGTTGCTGATAGATAGAAATATCTTACTTAGATAAAAGATAGAGTTTCGAAGGTTGGTATTGGCAAACGCATTGAGTTGTCGTGTAACTTGTAAGATGTTGTTTGAGTGGCGTTCGAATCGTTTGAGAGCAGCACGCGAGGAGAAGTAACCTGTCCAGAATCCATGTGGATGGTGAGCATACGGGAAGAAGTCATCTGATTTTGAGGTCCAAGCTCGTTTAGCTTGATTCAACGCATACAAATAACAAGATGGGGTAGAGTAGAAAACATTTACATTGCTTCCATTAGCTTGCTAAAAGGATGATAGGTAGCTATAATATGAAAAATTCTTTTAGTTGTCACGTACTTGAGCGTTGACATATCGTATGAGCTTGTCCATGTTCTTGAACCATTCGTTGGCATTTTCATATTGAAAATCACTGCCCATAGTCATGATGATATGATTTGTAGCAAAGCCAACCGCCTATAAGATATTATACTGATTCAATACGACGTTTGCTTATTATTTTTATACGAACTTCGTTTTGAGCTGCTCGTATAAAAGTTTGAACACGTTCTGGTACATTATAATCGTGTAATCGTGCGTCATCCTAAAACATACACGACAGGATGTCGATTGAATTGAGTCAGTTTTCAAATACCATAATAGGTGGATCGCCGCAGAACATATCATAACAGAATGAATCTGGTGGGCCATATCCATTAGGTAGAACACCAGTGAATAGCCAGCTTTTGTCACCTGTAATATAGATCAAATAGCGGAATGGTGTTCAAGCAGAAATAATGCACACCTTCACTTACCCAAGTTTGCACTCGCTTTCCATACCATCTCCATTGTTTTCGTTCGGTTTCGTGTTTGATAATCTTCGTAGTCAGCACGACCAAAGAACAAACCATCAAAACCCATCTATAACCACGAAATAAAATGTCTATTCCGATCGAAGAGGACAGATAGTACCTGTGCAGAAAGCGATGCTTGTTCTCTTGAGTGTCCAAAAGGATCGATCTGCCATCCAATTTTGGGTCGACCGCAATCCCCAAATTGATCGCGTAAAAACTCGGCACCAAGTGAATGTTGATCGATGATAGAATTGTAATGTGTAGAAGCTTCGTCGTTCATGCACCAGCCACCGGAAATGAATTCCAAACGACCTACATTGTTTGAAACTCAAGTAAAACTGAAGAAACAAAGTTAACGAACATACCCGAGTTAACAAAATCTTTCACTTTGCTACGTACAGCATCTGTTTGTTGACTCCACCAACGCCAGAAAAAGCCGATTTCAACGTAGATAAATCGTCTATCCGGGTTTTGATCGAGGGCATGTATGACAGAATCAAGAATATATTGCACACCCGCATGTTGAATATTATTTCGTGCTAGAATATATTTATTATCGTTAGTAATATCTCAGACTATGAATGTCTGAATATACAGAAGACTATTTACCTCCGTAGAAATATTGATCAACCGTTTTCAACCATCCGACATCGTCATGGGTATGAGCAACAATATGCACGTTCAGTTTGCTAGGGTCCCCTAAGTTGCATGCCTAGAATTGAAAGAATCGACACTATCTCATCTTCGTTGGGTGCGTATTTATTCATTTACATCATAACCACAAGTATTGGCTTTCTTGGTCGGAGCTCCGAAACAGAGAGCAACACCAAGAACGATTGCTGTCACATAAGTTATACCGTACATAGTTCGAAAACCACTATTGAAATGAGACAAAGTGTCTGCTCTTTTTAGAATTACGAACTGCTATAGAATTCTACCTGATGTGGTTGATATCACAGAGAGAAAAAATGAAGATCCGCCTAGAATATGTAATACGATTTCGTTGGCAAATAAAACTATCAGCTAATGTTAGATAAGAACTCCATACAGAAAGCTCTAGAGTTAAAATTTTGACTCGTACTTTTTCTTGTCGATAACAGATAAAAATTGATACAGAAAAGAGAATGTAAGAAGATAATAATAGCTACGGTTTTTCTCGAGTTAGCGACTGCCGGCACGCCTTTATTTAATTAGAGGGTCAAGATAACTGCATCAACAGCCAGTGGTGGAGCACACTCTTATGTAATTTCTTCTTTCCAGTCGAAATCAAAGGACGAACTCTATTAACTTTACATCATTTCATAGTAATACTTTTTCGAATTGAGAAAAATTTAGTTGTTCTATCGATAAACTATCCCTGCTCGACAAACATACATATATATTTTCTTTATTCAATCGAGAAAAAATACAGTTCACCATACTATTTACAGAAAAACATTCTGCGTAAAAATTCAGATGTGAATAAAATAAACTCAAATTCATTCATCAGCTTCACCAATCTGCTTCTTAATTTTCTCCACCATTTGCTTGTCCAATGTCTTCTGTCTGGATTGAACTGACGCTATTGCCAACAATCCAAGAACAAGCATAAAACCTTCGAACAACCAGAAATGCTGCCGTTGAACCTGAGTGGGTATTTGACACGAACGAGTCGTTTTGATATTAGATCTGGAACAAAGGACGATTTCTCGGTAACCAGTTGATAAACAAGCATGTGCTTTTGAACGACGTTGATACGATGTACATTTCTCGCATAATCCAATGACATCGACTGGTTCGCTTAAATAACATTCGCTAGTTAGTTGTTCATCTTCAGGTTTGAATGACACTCGAGGTGAATAGGATGGAATTATCCGACCAAAGAATAGGATGCTTATAATAACAAAACTGACAGCAAAAATAAAGAAAATTAAACGTCGACGTGTAATTATATCAGGCATGATGTATTTGGATTTAATTCACATTTAATTTTATTCTGAAATCAAAACAAAAGAGGTCGATGAATATCTTTCTCTTTTCTAATGTTCGCTTTAAACGAATATACTCAATAGATTGAAAGTGGTAATGCTAGCATTGCATTGCATTCCACTCGTTCGATGAATAATATCGGTCGACGCTGCGCACAAAACAGTCAGCATGCAGCTTATTCTTGCGTTTCTAAGCCAATCAGAATGCATTCCGCGTTTTACCTATCACTATTCCTTCATATATTCTCGTGGTCCCATACAGAACGTGAACAAGTGGCGCTATGATTTGCATCAAACTTTTATCTGTATAATTGTCTCATACTCTATACATCGGATAAATTTCTCAGTAGTCAAATTGTTCTTTGAATAAGTATTGGAATAACGTATTGATTTGTTCATCGAATATTGTGCACATGATTTGAGAATTTGTTGTTGAGGTAAAATGATACAAATCGTTTGACGTTCAGTTTTCTTCTGATATGTCGTTTCCTGTTAGATACGACACGCAGCTTTATTTGAACCCTAGCTTGACTTCAAGTGATGAACTAAGATGTTCGTAGCTTTTTTGACAACTATTGTGTTGATGAAAATAATAACTAGATAAAATTATAGGAACGAGTAAATATTCTTGTATATCTTCCCACTGAGTTAAATAAATTACAAGCGGTTTCAAATTATGAAAAACTCATAAGAATTTGACTTTCAAATGTAAAAACTTTCGCTACGAGAAATAAACTATTACTTTTTATTGCACATGATTTCAAGCGGTTCCCGAGTGAGTTGCAAAGTGGTTTTTCTTTCTTGACGATTGTTATATTCTTGTAAATGGTAGACATGTTGTCACTTCACGTTGAATTCTCATTTAAGTAAGATTAAGCATTGTCTTCCATCCAGCAATTCATATGAGATCGCAATCGTTAACTTTGAGGCAGCTAAGAAGATAAAATAAAAATACCCACCCTCACCCATTATAGTGCCATCGCCTCGTATTCTACTGGCTCATTATAGTATTGCTACGTGAAGAGAGACAAAAGTTTCATTCTTTGATTGACTCTTGAACCTCGTTTACAGTGTGATAAAGAACAATTATTCGTTATCTTGCTTATTGTTTTCCATTTCATACCAATAAATTCAACATAGATTCTTTATTGGATGAGATACATTCTCAGATGGTAGATTCGATTAAAAACTATTCTTGACTAATTGTTTTCGATGATAAATTTTGCAATGGAAATAATCTCAAAAGATTATACGGTATAAAGTGAAACGTCTCTAATCTGAACACTTTAGGGACTGACGAATTTCGTTAAGATTAGGATGGTGATCATATAGGAGAGGTTTTATGGACTTCTGGAGATTTTACAAATTTATAGACATCTATATCATCCTCTTATATTACAAAAAACCTACGTAGTTAATCACATATCTAGTACTTTTATCAGTTGAAGATTTGAAGTACTCTAGAATAGATCTCTGTTTTTATAGATTGGAATAAATGTCGATCTAGTTCTAAGCATCTAGACAACGTTGGTGGTTCTTCACTTGTTACATCATCGCTCTATTGATCTTCGTTGTTATCAAAATCATCATTAATAATCTCATGTACTCCTAATTCTCTTTTCTGAAAGAAAGGGTGATAGCCGCGTTAAAAATCGTTTAAATTTTGTTTGTTCAAACCAATCAGAAATGAGGATTTCTTAAATCATCGACATATACCCTTATCAGCTAGAGATCGACTGCTAGATAGATAATTGAGATCGGAGTACTCGAATCCATTGTCAGTTTTTCCTTACTCACTAAGATCCGTCTTCTTCCTTTCTCTTTCTAAAACAGATAGGTGTGAGGGTGTGGGCGATAGTAATGTAAGAGAACACACCCTCACCTTCAATAATTGAAGATCAATCAATTACCGATGTAAAATTCGATTTAATTGATTTAGATCCACACATCAAGAATATCACAAAATCGGGAAAAATACCGCATATCTCCTTGAACATCAAAAGCATGTTTGAATACTTGCTGAAAATTCCACTGGCAAAATCAGCGAAACGCGTACAAATAAGATGGTATGAATCATTGATACCGAAAGTAATCATTATTTTGATTATCGCAATTGTCGTTATTTCAATACTGTGTATGTATTTGATGTGGTGGATCATAAAGAGAAAGCTGGTACAGATGATTAACATGCCGCCATTATGAATCAGAATCATCGATACAACTTCGATCCAGATATCTTCAATCTACGACCATACAAAAAAAACACTTTTTTCTTTCTTTCTCCTATATAAATGTTTCTGAATCACTGGTAAGCATGCGTAATGAAAAATAGAGGAGAAAGTTAACGAGAACATTCACTTCGTCCTCCTTACGCACCGAGAGGAGAAAAGCAAATTTGCATCTGCTTGGCAATAAGTGCTGAATAGTCAGAGTCACTAGGAAAAAGAATGTTTTTATGCACTTGTTTTCTACTAGCTGTACTTTTCATTGTAATTATTGCCTATTTATGGCATATTCGATCGACATACGAGTTTTTCACGAAACTTAATATTCCTGGTCCACCACCTATACTTTTCTTTGGAAATTTTCTCGATATTATTAAAAGCAGACGATCATCCTTGAATATTCATAAATGGACACAACAATATGGTCGTATTTTTGGTTATTTCGAAGGACATTCACCTATCTTAGTTGTATCTGATCCAGATGTTCTACAAGATGTATTCATTAAATCATTCTCAAATTTTCATTCTCGTCGTCCATTTCCATTGGAAAATCGAAATGCCAAAGATGTTAATCTTTTTGGAGCTACTGGTCTATGTTGGAAACGTCAACGATTTGTTATTAATCCAACATTTTCATCTGCTAAACTCAAACAAATGTCACCATTAATTCATCAAAGTATTGATGTGTTGATGGAAAAATTATCTGATGAGTATAAAAAAGGACAACCATTTGATATATACGCATATTATAAACGATTTACTATGGATACAATATGGTCATGTGGTTTTGGTGTTGATACAGATATGCAAAATAATATCAATGATCCGTATCTTATTCATTCGCAGGATATTTTTAAGCCACGACTTCGAGTAGACATTATTCTTGCTTTATTTATAACAGAACTAAAGCAGTTTTGGGTAAAATTCGATGAAGTTACAAGTGCCGTTCGAAATGAGCTTCGTCGTCGTATTCCTATAACAAAAAACTTTATTCGCGCAAGTCCAGTAAAATGGATTATAAAAGAAGCAAACAATGTCATTGATAAACGTCAGCTCATTGGTCAAACAAATCGAACTGATTTATTACAATTAATGCTTGAATCAGCAACCGATGAAGATGTTATTCATGTAAAAAATATTATTTTTATTTCGAAAACTAACTAGAATATTTTTTTAAGGATCGCCGAGCATCGTTTGTCACCAACGACGTAATAGGCGATGAAATACCACTTATTCGAAAACTTACTAAACATGAAATTGCATCTAACGTTTTTCTCTTTAGTAAGTTATAAATCAGTTAGTTTTATTCTTTCAATTTTGTCTTTCTATATCTTAGTGGTAGCTGGATATGAAACAACAAGCACAGCACTTAGTTATATTACTTATGTTCTTGCAACTCATCCAAATGAACAACAGAAATTACAACAACATATCGATGCACATTTCAATTCCGAAAATCAGCATGATACGCCATCCTATGATACTATTTCACGAATGGATTATTTAGATATGTTCATTCGAGAAACACTTCGAATGTATCCTATTGTACCAATAGCTATCAATCGTCAAAATTCAGAAGATTTTGAAATCAAAGGTATTGGTAAGATTCCAGCTGGTACATCTATTGCTGTTGACATATTTACTTTACATTTTGATAATGATTTATGGGGTCCAGTTGATCCACATGTATTTTATCCTGAACGATTTGCTACTAAACGCCATTCAATGGCATGGATTCCATTTGGAGCTGGACCACGTAATTGTGTTGGAATGCGTTTTGCTTTAATGGAACTGAAAATGACTATTGTTCGTCTACTCAAACTATATTCAATAGTTAGTTGTGGCGATGAAACAGAGAAAGCATTTAAAAATCTACATGAAGCTTTTGTTATCGCTCCCTCAGAAGCTATAATACGTTTAGAAAGTCGTAATGAACGTCATGCCTAAATATGTCAGTTTTTTGGAAACTTCTCTTTTTAGCATCAATATATAATCACGAAAAAAAACAATTTATTAAAACGCTAAAAGATGCTGTCAGCTCATTAATAGCGCATTTTTAATAGAAAAAGGAAATTCAAATAGTTCAAACTTTTCCCATATTTGTAATAGTATTTCGTACCTTTTCTTCATTATTTATTTGTTTATGAGGGTGTGGGTGCGAGCGTCTTCTCTTTCGTTACTACCACCCACACCCTCAAGAGGGTGTCTGATTATAATCTGAAAAACTGCGTTTCGTGTTTGTTTTCGAAAGTATATGTTAATTTCATAGAATGGAAGCGTTTTGTCATTTTTCTCTGCTCTTATTGTCAGTAGCAAACTAAGGAATTAATCTTATTTTTGACTCAGATTGGCAAACACGTTCAATGAAAACTAATTTACAATAAAGGAAAATATGCATTATAATCTTTCAAACCAGTGGATATAAGTAATATCAGTTCTTCCAATCTCAAGTGAAGTAAGATGATTCGAAGGGTAGCGTATATACATGATATGCAGTTGAGAAACTACGGGTAATAACACCTGATACTTCGTGATATCCAATATTCATGAAATTTTGTTATCTGTTGATATTAGACATATAAAAAATAGAATAATCTCCAACATTCGTGGTACTGAGATAAAGTTTTAATGGACTATGTCATGACATGTTCATTGAAATTTCATTTATAAGACGTATTGGATTCATCCCAAATAGTCTTTCGTATGATATTTTCATATTCTTACTGTATTGATTTCTTTTACCAATCGCTCTTTGATGCTATTTCTGACATAATCGAACAGATATTTTTATCCAAACGACAAGAAATCATCTAGCTTCTCTATGAGGAGAAGATTAAATAATATTTTATATCTTCTAATGATATCCGAGTCTAGACAGTCGAAACTATCCAGCAGAAGACACAGTATACTGAAAACAAAAAAGGAGTTGTGCGAAACTATTTTTGCAGCGAAGTCGAAATACCCTTGAAGGTTTCGTATTTTTCTTTCTACTAAATCCTTAAAATGTTTAGCAGTCGTTGCAGGCTACGAAACCCTTCAAAAGTTTCACTTTACCTGAAAATATTTTAACAAGGCCTCTGCTTTCAGTGAAGAAGAGAAGAAAACCAACGTGACGTGTAGCGGAAGATAACGATTATCCGTTCTACGTAGTATTATTAATCAACCAAATTCTACCTGAACATTGCAATAGAAGCCGCCAGAGAACTTTTATTATGCGTATAATTACAGCGTACAATAAAAAACCAAACTATGCATACGTAAATTTTGCGAGATGGTAGGATCGTATGATGTGCATCATTTCTACAGAGCAGCAGAGTGATGAAACTATGAACCTAGTATTTTATTAGCATTGCTGATCGTTCACAGAATATTAGTAGATTTTTATCTTATTGTTATCAATGGAATCAAATCGTGGAAAATAATTCTAGTAAGAGAGACTATGAATGCGCATCAATTAAGTAATAAAATCGATTTTCAGGCAAATCATATGAGCAATATGTATTTCAGCAAAGGAAAACCGATCCTGAAGAACTAGAACACTGTAGTTCCATTCGTTTCATAACTTACTGCAGAAAGCACAGAGTAAAATCCTATGGAACGATATAACATATAGCACGCATTACATAAAATACTATCCTTCACAGCCAGATAATAAATCGGGTACTATGTTTGCTCTTCGTTGTAAATGCTCGCATATGCATCAGCTTGTTCGGAAAGTTCGTGCAACTGACCCTGAATCGCTCCTTTGAAATATTTGAGCTACGTTATTCTATAGAGGGCGTGGTTTTATTTTTTTGCGTAATCACTGGCAACGTGTGGTTGATAGCGAAGGTCAATACATTTAATAAATATCATGATCAATTTCTGTGATCTAAGTCGATATGGGTTCAACCCACTGAGTTGCACGAACTTTCCGAACAAGCTGATATGTCATGATTATTGTATTGTAAGAAACTAATCGGCAGTTATCTGTTAACAGAACTACAGGTGTTTTAAAGTAAGATATTACAGCGTCCTTGTAGATTTGATGATTGTCTTTAAAGCTATCTGTTTGGGGATATCGAAAAGCGGCTTAACTTGTCCAATAAGCTAAACGCCTTGTTTCCCAAGAGAATCGATAGCGTTTGTTTTTTCGAAAGTTTTTCATGTTTTCTTATTTACTAAAATACCATGGGGTAACTAATTCATCACAATGAATTTACAACAAATTTTTAAAGAATCTCGATGAGGGAGCTGTCATTCTATTTATGTAAAAGAGAGCGAATGTTCTAACTCACCCTTCAACACAAGAAACACATATACATTTTAGGAGTGCCAGTTTAACTTAACTTTAAGTGTTCAAGTTAACGTCATTCTTGCGATAAGCCATAGCTCAGTTTTATAGTTTGTGGCTTTAAAAAGAAGTAAAAGATCATGTGACTGGTTTTTCAGGTCGACAAACGAATATTTTTCCTTTTTTGATTTACCTATCATCGAACAAGATTTGAAAAATGAAACGGACACACAGAGAGATGCTGCATGTAGCTTTCAGGAAACTACATCGTGAAACTTATTACAATCATATGTTTCATTTACTGAAAGACGTCAAATGGTGCAAAATAATCGGTGAAAACTGACCTGGTGGTATTTACTGTTCTCGAAAACAAAACTTACATAATCAAAATAAATCTCTAATGTAAGCTATAGAATTTTTTTTATCTTCCACTATACTTTTTAGCCAAAAAAAAATAATTTAGAGGTGTCAATTTCTTTTGAAGAAAATCGAATCGGCAAGGAATCAAAGGCATAAAAGATGTCCTACTTTTAATTCTTAAAATTACCATTGTAAATGTCAAAACAGAATTCAATGAGCGTGCGTATTCTAATGCCATCTTTCTGCGCACGCCAACAATTCGTAACTGTTGAAATGGTTACACGTCATTTGTTTTCGTCAAAAACATAAATAACTACATCATCACCATAAGTTACTACTCATAACGCATAAAGTCAAACATTTTTCATCCCTTTCAGTCTCTACGGTACGATCTGCTGCACGATTGAAATACAACATGCACACACTTTCCACATTACCCGTCGAAATTGTTTATCGAATTATGGATCATCAAAATAAGCTGACACTATTTTGCTCTATGCAAAATATTTCCCGGCGGCTCAATCAGATCCTGAGCACCTATGATCGATATCGAGTAAGTTTACTTGGCACCTTAACACTCCTGTCGGTTGTTCTACATGTAAGCCTAGTGATATTTGACGTCATAAATTTCCTCATAGAATGAGGTACAGTAATCTCATAGTCCCCATATAATTTGATCGAATGAGACAATCGCAGTGTGAAGTCATATGAAATCAAGCATTCTTCCGCTCTCTCACCATTCTCCTATGTATGTTACTCTATTCGATACAAAAGTGTATCAACTATCACTCTTGATGAAACTTCCCAAATCAAGCAATCTCATCTCCACAATTTCTAGCTCCATGCCCATATTAATTCTCACCCTCACCAAATCCAACTCCCACATATCATGAAAGTAGGACTTCTATTTCATTGGAGCGCGCCATCCAAAGATATATCTCACTAGAATCAATAACTATCGATAGTTATACCCTACTCTTTCTACTCGATCAGCTCACCGTAATCTCCTCTCTATATTGTCAACACAGTATTTCTTCACTAAACGCAGTCTTTCCTGCGCCACAACTACCATCATCATTCACACAAAAAAAACCTGACATCTAGATCCAACGGCTCCGTAAAAATCGTCCCCCAACATGACTATTTCATATCACACATATACAATCAGAAGTATCACCAAAGGTTCTCTTTACTACTTGTCATTTTTATAATATATTCCTTTATTGTAGACACTCACCACACTATACCTCGGTTCGAACAGAATCGGTGCTGAAGGAGCACACCACATTGCGGATGCGTTGCGAACGAACACGGTAATATTCATCTCATTTCACGGAACGTGAAGTACTCAGCCTCTCTCACACCTACAGACACTCACCGCGCTAAACCTCAGCTGTAACGAAATCGATGCTGAAGGAGCACGACACATTGCGGATGCGTTGCGAACGAACACGGTAATACAGATCTCATTTCACGGAACGTGAAGTACTCAGTCTCTCTCACACCTACAGACACTGACCACACTAATCCTGTTCGGCAACGGAATCAGTGATGAAGGCGCACATCGCATTGCGGATGCGTTGCGATCGAACACGGTAATATTCATCTCATCTCAGGGAAGGTGAAGTACTCAGCCTCTGCCACACCTACAGACACTCACCACACTAAATCTCTTCCACAACAGAATCGGTGCTGAAGGGGCACAACACATTGCGGATGCGTTGCGAACGAACACGGTAATATTCATCTCATTTCACGGAACGTGAAGTACTCAGTCTCTCTCACACCTACAGACACTCACCGCGCTAAACCTCAGCTGTAACGAAATCGATGCTGAAGGAGCACGACACATTGCGGATGCGTTGCGAACGAACACGGTAATACAGATCTCATTTCACGGAACGTGAAGTGCTCAGCCTCTCTCACACCTACAGACACTCACCGCGCTAAACCTCAGCTGTAACAGAATTGGTGATGAAGGAGCACAACACATTGCGGATGCGTTGCGAACGAACACGGTAATATTCATCTCATTTCACGGAAGCTGAAGTACTCAGTCTCTCTCACACCTACAGACGCTCACCACGCTAGATCTCGGCGGTAACGAAATCGATGCTGAAGGAGCACGACACATTGCGGATGCGTTGCGAACGAACACGGTAATATTGATCTCATTTCACAGAAGGTCAAGCACTCGGTCTTTCTCACACATACAGACACTCACCACGGTAGATCTCCACGGTAACGGAATCAGTGCTGAAGGAGCACACCACATTGCGGATGCGTTGCGAACGAACACGGTGATATTCATCTCATTTCACGGAAGGTGAAGTACTCAGGCTCTCTCACACCTACAGACACTCACCACGCTAGATCTCCGCGGTAACGGAATCAGTGCTGAAGGGGCACACCACATTGCGGATGCGTTGCGAATGAACAGGGTAATATTGATCTCAGTTCACAGAAGGTGAAGTACTAAGCCTCTCTCACACATACAGACACTCACCACGCTAGATCTCCGTAGTAACGGAATCGGTGATGAAGGAGCACACCACATTGCGGATGCGTTGCGAACGAACACGGTAATATCGATCTCATTTCACGGAAGGTGAAGTACTCAGGCTCTCTCACACCTGCAGACACTCATTGAACTAGAACTCGACCGTAACGGAATCGATGATGAAGGGACACAACACATTGAGGATGCGTTGCGTAGGAATGCAGTAAGACCGATGCTTTGCTGGAACAGAATTTGGAATGTTTTTTTATCTAATTCTTAGAGCATCAATACGGTGTAGATATATCGCGCTGAATGGAATGGCAGAACAGGTGATAGTGGATCTGTTGACGGTTTGCTTAGAAAGGGTGCTTTTTAATTGAGAACTTAGTTGATATCATTTGCTGTGTGATTGTGGTGAGGGTGAGAAATAGTGATGGAATAGAAAATTAATTTTGATGTGAGAAGTGGATGTGACCTGAATGAGAATGCTTTTTGTTGTGGAAAAATATATGTGGAATAGTGTAAGTGAATGTTTTATTTAGGGAGGCGTAACAGAGCAGTGTTTGATGGAAGAGCTGTGATGGTAAGATGCGTTAAGGGGAGGTTCTCTTGGTTTGAAATTTTTTTCTGAAAGTGTGTGATTGACAAGACAACATTACTGCAGAGTGCGCGACTCTATTGGAGATATAGGGGAATTGAATCGAGAGGAGTACAGCATGTATGCATTTTACAGGTCAGTTCTCGTAAAAGTAAAGTGATCAGACCACGGCACATTGAATGGGAACGATGTTTCATTATTATTTTACTGTTTTATGTTTCATTCCAAAGCCTAAATGTGTTGAGAGCTTGATAATGAAGTGTTGTTTGTTTGTAATTTGTTTTTGGAGAGGATAGTATGTATCCGTTATCTATGAATTCTGTGGCGCATTGGAAAGAAACGATGTATTATAAAGTGACTAAAATGGCACATTGAAGAGAGAATAGTCAAAAAGTAGCGCACCAAATCGCGCTGTTAGATTAATGATTTCCCACGATCAACGTAGCCTGAGAAGAAGTGATTTTGTCGATTATGATCAGCTCCATTCACTCTCAGTGTTGATCCACAGGAAAATATCAGGGAAGTATTTTTTACAACATGTTCTCAGTCAGATTCGGACTGGTACATTTGATATCTAATGATAGGCAGCTATTGTACCCTTGCTCTAAGATCTATCTTTCGAATGATGAAAAAATTGAAACCATTTAGTTGTACATCATTGAGGGTGAGGGGGAACGGTGTGCACATCGTGTAGAAGCACCGAAAACCGTTTGATTAAAAACTTCACTCAACTCTAGTTTTTATTAAAAGAATCTGTGTTTTTTGTATAAAACTCACACTCGTCCGCAATTTCTCACATACAACAGCTAACAAAGTGTGCCATTTATAAACGCTTTAGCTTGCCTTTTATATGTATGTCATGCTTAGATTATTCGATAAACATTCATCAATAAAGTCTAAAATCTTCGAGAAATAATATTAAAAATTTCTGATATAAAAAATAGCTATTGGTTCATGTGAATTCACTAGTCAGACTTTTTGTCAACGTGCATGAGCGCAATAACTTGACAATCGGCATTTTCCTTAACTGTATATTATTCAAAATTGATAAATAAGACATGGAACGGACGAAACGAGAGTTGGAATACACTCATGTGCGAATATGTGTCCAGCATATCCTATGTAGGATCCGTTGTATCAGGGACCGGTTTTTATCTCTTACTTTTAGAACTCAGCTTTAACAAGCCGAAAAATGAACTAACTTGGTTCGATTTCTAACAAAAAAGACTCGTTCATACTCAGCACTTATAGCACCAATGAGAGTGAATGCAAATGTATGAATAATATCAACACTTCTTCCTTCCAGTGATAGCTGCCTGTATCCAATCGGATGCCATGAAGTGACATCTGTCGTTCAAACTTGGGAAACAAGCGGAAAACTTTTACGAAATGAAAATAATTTTTGTATTGTTTTCTCCATATTTTTACTGATATTTCTTGGAAAATATACGATCACCAATGACAAATCATCTTGTTTTTATTTGTTATTTTCTTTTCTCATTCACTTCATTCTTTCATTGACTGATAATAATAATTTCATCGTGTTACTTGTCAGACATTATTCATCTTTACACTTTCATAATGGATTCCAATGGTACAAATGGTAACGCTAACAATGGAGCTTCAACCGATGCAGAAATTATTCTTAGTCCAAGTCGACAAGAAAGTATGTCAGGATCCATTGTCGAAGCGTCTGAATTGAGTGATGAAACTGACATCGAAACAATGCGACAACGAATACAAGAAATGGAAGAAGAAGCGGAAAAATTAAAACAAATGCAAGTAGAGGTCGAACGACAAATTCAATTACCTGGTGCACCGGGAGCAAGTACGTGAATCTCTTGAAGCTTTCATCTAAATCATTGCCTATTTATTTGTTTTAGCATCATTTCCGACCATAGAAGAGAAGATGGAAGCCGATCAGAAATCAGTTTATGTTGGCAATGTAACTACGATGACAAGTTCTCTTGTGATGCGTTTATTTGATGTGTTTTATTAATAGGTCGACTATACTGCAACCGCACAAGAACTTGAAAATCATTTTCATGGCTGTGGATCGATTCATCGTGTAACTATTTTATGTGATAAATTTTCCGGACAGCCGAAAGGGTATGACGATGATTAGAATTGCATCTCAAGAAAAACATCCATTGTATCCTACTTTCTAGTTTTGCTTATGTTGAATTTGCTGATAAAGATTCTGTACAGACGGCTCTTGCTCTCGATGAATCATTATTCAAAGGTCGACAAATTAAAGTAAACTATTTCATACACACGGTGATTGCTTGTGATAATCGTGTTCTCATTTCTAGGTTACTGAAAAACGAACAAATCAACCTGGTGTATCGTCGACAGATCGTCCACCTCGCGGTGGCTTTCGTGGTTTTGGTCGCGGTCGATACATGCGTGGAGCTGCATACATGCCTTACGTAGCTTCACCTTATCGTGGTCGAATTGCTCGACCTATGTTCCGGTACGTACATCAAAATCAAACCTTTCGAACCTCGACGCGATCATTTTCTCTCTCTAGTGGTCGTGGCCGTTCAAGTTACTTCTATTCACCCTATTAAATGGATCATTGATCCCCACGAAATAGACACGACGAGACAAATATTCGGACGGCAATATTGGTCTATTTCGTTCGGTGAGGAAAATCTTCTGTTATTTCATTGTTTCGTTTTGTCTATGTCAATTGTAGTTCTTTTTTCTGTACTTTATTTCTTGATCATTGTCGTGGGAAATTAAGAAAACAAAATTCTAACAGATGATAAAATTTGCACTGAAAAATGCCGCGTTTTTTTCTCTTTTGTTTATTCATAACAGACTAATTCATTTGTTTTTTTTTCTTTTAAAAAAAAGAAACATAGGGCATGATGCACGGGATACATGTGTCTTGGCTTCGCCTTCATATTCGAATTTTTCACCATTTCATAGAAAAAAAATATTTGAAAAGATAAAAAAAGGAAAAAAAATGAAAAAAAAAATGAAAACCTAAAAAATAACTACAATTAAAAAAGAAAAAGAAAAAAAAATAAGTAAAAAAAAGATAATAATAATAGTAATAAGAAAAGAGTAAATGAAATGGTGTTCAACTTGCAAAGCAATCAATGTTGGCTGTCAAATAGTAAAGTAAATGTGTTGTTTATTTCTTGTTTTTCTATCATGTTTACTATTTTTATGTACGTTTTTTGTCCATAATTTTGTTATTGAATACAAATTAGTCGTTAGTCTAATCCTGACGATGCAAAAAATGAATTTCAGTTTTCATCAGAGCAATAAATACGAGACGTGATTGGTGTTCATATGCAAATAATATATGCTGAGAAAGGAATGAAACTTCATGAATAGCGACAAGTAATATCGGATCGTGTATGTACCACTGATCAACAAGTATGTTTAGAAAGAATAAATCTTCGAAAAAAAAACTCATTTCACTAAAGAGTAATCCGGAGACTGTTGGATATTGCACGTGTTTTTCGATAGTTTTCAGCTCGATTTAATTATCACTGTAGATTCATAGACACAAACTAAGATTTCGTTTGGCTCTATCGTAGTTTTAGTTTAAAATTGGAGCTGCGAACGCATATTTGACCCTGAGTCGTACTTTGTTCACCGCATATAAAATAGAATTCTGTCTTCAAATTTCGTAATAAATGATTCATAAGAGAAATATTACACAATCACTTTGCAACAAAAAAAATCGCGTATTATATACACTAACAGTTCTTTCAAAATCATATATATAGCTTAGTAAAAGAATTATCCGATATCGTTATTGTGATTTATCCACAGAACTGCACCATCTTTCTTTCATTCCTCTTTAGAAAGATGGAGCACGAACAGTTATTCACCCAATGAATATCTTTCCCCTTCTATGTTGTTTTTTCTTTCTTGCATTGCATTTATCTTCAAGGGATTGCTGGTTATTTGTCCTTGCGACTTGTATCATCTAATGAATGCATTTCTGTTTATTTCTATCTTTTCTTTTTGTACTGATAATTACTTTTCATACGTCGATGAAAGACAACTTTCAGTATCTCTCGCACTTATAGTGAAATTTCTTCGAAGGATTTGTCATTTCTTGTCGTGAGTTGCTACGCATTGGCGCAATCCTTTCTCTAAATATAAATTCGCTTATAAATATCTGTTTTTTCTTCATTTATGGCATAGTTTTGGGTAAGCAAAGTGAGAGCTAAGTTTAGACTATAGACAAATACTAGATGATATGCTTGACCAGATTGATAGTGAGATAAATCTTTCGAAAAGAAAGTGCATGAAGTTTTTTCCTACAGTTTTTAAGCGTTCTTTTATTTTTCTCTTCTGACTCGGCGCGTCGTTTTGTGAAGTAGAAAGGTAAAAAAAGGAAATAAATATCCGAACGTCGAAAAAACACGGTAGGAAAATAATATAAGCATAGTTATTTATTTGGTGAGCGAATCATACTGCTAAAATGAATTATTTTCCACTAACATCGTTCGATGGTCTTCTACTAGCTGGCTACCATCGATCTGCGAAGTATGCCAAATATCCACGTGCATTATTAGTAGTTATTCACGGTCTCGCCGAGCATAGCGGTCGATATGAGCATTTATTCGACTTCTTTCACGAAAATAACTTTGCTGTTATTGCCATGGATCTTCGTGGTCATGGGCAAAGCGCAGGAAGACATGGTTTCATACCAACGGCAGAAGCTGTCTTCCAGGATTTAGATCTTCTCTTAAAAGAGGCCAGAAACATTTACCCATCGTGTCGAATGATACTCTACGGTCATTCCATGGGCGGGACAATAGTATTATCTTATACACTTGACCGATTTCTGCATAAAGCAGATCAATGCCCATATGGAGCAATGGTAGTGACAGGCCCTTGGATTCGTTTGGCTGGCAGGCTTCAACCACCGCGTCCTGTTTTTCACCTAATTCGAGCAGTTTGTCGTCTCCGTCCATCGTTCCACGTTCGCCTACGATTCGATCCACATCGAATCACGCGTGATCAAGATATTATTGCAGCATATGGAGAAGATGAGCATGTACGTCGATCGACAACCTTAGGACTCGCGCGTAGTATAGGTGGTGAAGCTGCTAAACTCGATCGACAAAACTGTACATTTCCTGTGCCAGTTTTAATCCAACATGGTGAGGCTGATTCGATCACCAATCACAATGCTAGTCTAAGATTTGCAAAACGAGGAGAAAATATTGACTTTAAAAGTTGGCCAAACTGTTTTCATGAATTACATAGTGAGCCAGAAAGAGAGGAGATTTTTACTTTCACCTTAGAATGGATACGAGGAAAATTATCTTTACCATGATTGAAATTCTTCTTTCTATTTTTCTAAGCGCTTCAAACAAAACTGAGCATACATTTCTTCGGTATATTTTAGATACATATCTTTTTCTCGTTATCGATTAATTATTATCATGAGTGGGGAAACCATACCACAATCAGCACCATTACATGCGGACCAAGTCCAGAACAATGCTGGTAGGAATCGATTGAATGAAAAATATTTTCTTTTTATAAGTAACAAATTGCGTACTTCTTTCAGGAGGTTTCGCTTGGGCAGTCGATGATATGCAACGCCTTCGACGTTTCCTATGCTTGGGTTGTGAAGGCGGTACTTATTATCAAGGCGAGAAAGAACTTGGGATTGAAAATGCTCAGTCTATATTAAAACTTATTGAAGCTGGTCGAGGAGTAGAAGTCGTTGAAACCATCAAGACCTATTCCGTCGAAGGACGTACCTCCAAACAAAACCCAATCATGTTCGCTCTAGCCCTCTGCGCCAAATCATCGGATCTTAAAACAAAGCAAGCTGCTTATGGATCTCTAGCAGAAATTTGCCGTATCCCAACACATTTGTTCATGTAAGTTCAATTCATTCGCTTTTCGATTTCGAAAATAATGAATTTCTCATCTAGGTTCATTAAATATGCACGTGCTCTTGGCCAAAAATGGGGTCGTGCTCAACGTCGAGCTGTAGCTAAATGGTATACCGAACAAAACGCAAGTAAACTAGCTATGGCTGTGACGAAATATCAAAATCGCGAAGGTTATACCCACCGAGATGTCCTTCGTCTATCACATCCGAAAACAAAAGATCCATTGCTTTGCTTTCTATTCGATTATATTACTCATGGATTAGAAAAAGCCACCGAAAACTTGAGCAAACCCAAAGAAACCACAAGTGAGACTGAAGCCGCAGCTGATAAACAAGAATCACAAATAGCGAAACTCAATGTCAACGATAATGATGATGATGAAGACGAAGGAGGAAGAAACACTACGAAATTAGTAACTATTCAGGACTTAAAACAATTTTTGGAAGTGGTTGAAAAGGCGAAAACTTCTACGAATGATCAAGAACTCGTTGCTGCTATTAAACAACATCATCTCGTTCGAGAACATATGCCAACAGCAATGCTCAAATCAACAGCTATCTGGAGCACCCTATTAGAAAAAATGCCACTGACTGCAATGATTCGCAATCTTGGTTAGTATGACAGAAAAATTCTTTCAAATAGATGTCTTATTTTCAATCTTCTTTTGTTATAGGCAAAATGTCAGAAATAAACCTGCTAACAGAGAATAGTGATGCAGAAAAGCTCATCATTCAACGTTTACAAAATCGCGAACAATTACAACGTGCACGTGTTCATCCATTCAACATTCTCGTAGCATTAGAGACATATAGACAAGGACATGGTTTCAAAGGGAAATTGACATGGAACGTTAGCGCCAATGTTCAACATGCGTTAGAAGAAGCCTTTTATCTTTCATTTAAATTTGTTAAACCTACCAATCAACGTTATCTACTTGCACTTGATGTTAGTGGTAGCATGTCATGTGGAACAATTAATGGTTCACCATCAATTACACCAGCTGTTGGATCATGCGCTATGTGTATGGTTACACTTCGAACGGAACAACATGCTAAAGTAAGTTTGCAAAACTAAACATGAGTGAGAGCCCCAGTGATGCTATGTTTGTATTGTTTCTAGGTCGTTGCCTTCTCCCATGAACTAATTCCGGTAAATATCTCGAAAGAAAATAAACTTCCTGAGGTCATGGAAGTTACGCGAGCTATCTCGATGGGTGGAACAGATTGTGCATTGCCAATGTTATATGCTCTCGAACATAAAGGTATATTCCAATCATTTATTACATTGAACATATCTATTCTGATCTCTTATTTTTTTCGCTTTAGAAAAATACGATGTGTTCGTTGTTTATACAGATAGTGAGACATGGTTCGGTAAAATTCATCCGACAGAGGCTTTGAAGAAATATCGTAAAGAGATGGACTGTCCTGACGCGAAACTGATCGTTGTTGGTATGCAATCCAATGGCTTTACTATTGCGGATCCAAATGATAAAGGCATGCTGGATGTTGTTGGATTTGATTCAGCTGCCCCTCAAGTCATGTCTCTATTTGCTGAAGGACAGATATAAATCATCCACTGGAAAATAAAACATTCGAGTGCCGTTTTTTTACTTCCATATTTTACACCAAATACGATTTTTATTCTTACGCTGCTGCTGTGCTTTTTTTTCTTGTTGAGCTTATAAACTTGAAAATACATGTTGAAAACACTAGCAAGTACATATATTATAATCTAGATATTGTCGCAAGCATGGTATAGAAATTCGAATGTCACTTACTTTTGTTCCAGTAAGAATAAGAACAACTACATTGATAATAACTCTGTAGTTTTGGTTTTTGTCATTATAACACAAACAGAACTATTTGGTGCTGACTTATGTAAAATAAAACGGTCGTGTTTTTGAAGTTAACAAGAGTCCACGAATGAGAAAATAACCTTGAGCGAACTTTTGACAATACTCAAAATTAGCAGTGCCTCTCCGATTGATGATCAAGTACGAACTGTCGTCTAGAGTAGATAAGAGCAAAGGAAAAGAACCTAATGGATTGTCACTTACTGAAAACAGGATATCAAGCGAACGAGAAGAAAACAGGCAAAGATAATCTAGTCAGATATAAGATGCACTTCATCGGTTGACTTGGGTATAAATGAGAATTCATTGACGTCGACTGTTACGTTGATTCAAACTTGAAGTAATTACTTGAAGGCACTTGTTTTCATCAACAACAATGTTGATGTTGCTGTTGTTGTTATTTTCTTTTTCGACGAAATCTTGTATCGTTCTGCATATGGGTCAGATATATCTTTCATTTTGAGTATCATAATAGTAGTAGCAGTCGACAGCTACTCGAGATCTGTTTTGTTCTTCTTTATTACAGAAGAAGAACAACAACGTCTGTTTGACTCTCAATGACAATCTTCGATGTCGTTCAGTACAGCTAATCGTTATAATTCAAAACGAAGAGCAACATTTGATTTTGTGTGATTATCAATCTTCTTCTTCTTCATATTTTAATGAAGTAAGTAAATCGATAAAGAGCAATTTATAACAGATGTTTCCTATTTTCTATATAATCTCTTGCACGAAGAAAACACCATTCCAATAATGATAAATGACTAATCACAGCAGGAGAAATTAATAGCATCGATTACTTAAGTATATTTATGTTCCTAAAAATGACTATCACTAACTCGAGTGATCTTCGCCTAGAAATCGATTTCCGCGTGTTTATTTAGAGAACTTTTCTTCTCCGATAATTCGAACATCTGATAGTAGTCCGAAGCCGCTGCCTTCAATCTCAATCAGCAACTACTTAGACTGTACCTATACACCGATACACAACCAGTTAATCTCCAACTGCTCTTCCCATGCAGATTTATATAAATCTTTCAACGAACTTCCATAATACTGATGACATTTGCTACTACTGATTGGATGTTGTTTCTCTTACATTAATTTCTCAATACTTCTAAATGACATGACTTGAAAGATCTTATTAAAGAGCTATATATATATACATACATACACACACGTTTCAGGCAAATAGAATCATTTGTATGTATTCTTGCATCAAATATCTATAAGCAACTAGTTGGAAGAGACCTATCAGACATCATCAGTTGAGATCTCGTCACCGTATGCAATAGCATTCGAAGTTAAAGACATGACGAGTAAATCTGATGAAGAACATACGCATGTTTAGACCTAGAGATGATGTGTCTATATCTGCATCATTAGAAACACTTTTCCGATCTTTTTTCTTCGTAAACATTGGAGAGAACAAAAAAGAGAGAGAGAGAGAAAGAAAGAAAGAAAGAAATGGGAGGAGAGAAACGAAAGCATCAATGATAGAAAGTATTCAGTCTAATTATGTTTACATTTCGTTGATGCTCTTTTTCATTTTAGTCTGATAATGACGACGCCGGATGAATTTCTTCAATTTGCGAAAGAAATGGGCCTTGGAAGAATTCAGTCGACACCAATTCAAACTGTAGCAAATTATCATGAACCATCGACAACAGGCTTATGCGTATTGAATAATTTATGTTGTTTAATTGAACAGATTCGTCAATTAAAGGCTGAAAATAATCGTTTACGTGCTCATTTAGAAATCGATAGACAGTTGAATAAGTTTCGCCAATTTCTTATTTCAAAAGAAAACTCCGAAGATAAAAAAGACGTTCTTCCTTCAAAAACTCTTTCTAACGAAGAAAAGACAAGCACATTATCACCAACAAATTCATTAAAACTTAAACGATCAAAATTGATTGAAGAACCCAAAAGTAAGTTTCATATTTTCATCGACATTTGTCGTTTTCATCATCAAAGCAAAAGGAACTTACTAATAACTGCTCATTTCGCCTTGACATCTGTCAAATCTCTTGACATATTGTTTATTTTTTACACAAGGTATTCATTATACTAATCAGCAAGAAGATTCTCCTCCTTCAATCCTTACAGCTGGCCATGAATTATTGGATTTAACAGAAAATAACTCAGGTAAGTCAGAGTCGTGGTCAAACTTTGTAAACTCTTTTTTCTGCAAAGGTTCAGTTCCAACATCATCCTGGAATAAAGTTCGACATGCTTTTCGATTTTCCTTACGACGAAAGCATGATCATACAACAAGTCCTCCTCTAGCTCATGTTGATCGGCAAATACCCACCATTAGTGTGTCGATAGAAAGCGATGATGATCATTTAAAAGACAACAAACGTTTGAAAAAGAAGAAAAAGAAAAATCCAACAGTAGACGAAAATCAATCGACAATTATCGGTGATGATAGTGATCCCGATGATCAATCAGTTCAATTGGTTCGTGCATACCATAGAAGACGACTCTATGGCAATGACACAGCAACATCATCGAGCACTGAACGTCAAGAAGCATCTTCAATCACTTTACGTTCTACTACTTCGAATAATGACGAAGAAACATTATTAAAGCGTAAACAATCGAAAATAGGTAGGTATTTCACTTCTTTTTGCTCACGAATGATCTATGTATCATGAAGTTTCTGTCCTGCTTGGAAACTTAAGCGAAAACAAAATCTAATGTCACAACGTCTTTTAAGATTATCGTCTAAGCGATAATCAAGATAGACAGAAAATGAATAAATACAACATTTTCTAATGCAAAATCCATCAGCATACACAGATGGGATAATCTTCAAGTAACAGACAGTCATATGAAACAATCTATTTAATGTTTAAAACTAATGTCTTTGTTATGATAAGATCTGTTTTGCATACAATAAGCTAGAAATAGACATGTGAATCTGTGTGGCGTATATTATAGCTCGATATCGACGTAAAATTCGCTCGAAATTGGACACAGTTCGACGTCAATTTAGTGATCAGAATTCATCGACGTCCGCACGTGCTATCCATCAATCACATGGCACAACATTTGATGATATTGGTGAGAGACCTGACAGTATTTCGCGTTCTCTCTATGTAAACTTTTTTTTTAGGCTCAGGACTAAATCATGCGCTACTAACAGCACAGTTAGCACCGGCTTTGACAAAATCCTATCAACAAAAAATGCGTGAATGGGAATCAATGCAAAAGAGTCATTTTCTTGGTGAGTAGTTCGATGTTTAACAATCTTCTTCTCATCGATTCAAATTTCCTTCCAGTTAGCTATCGTCGACAATCTATCGTACCAAAATCTGATCCAAATAGTAATTCTCGAAAACCTTCATTAATTCATTTGTTAAATCAAACAACGACGAACGAAATAACCCCATCGACCATAGCTGATTTCTATCCGATAACGATCGAAGAGTCAAATATTGAACTTCCAACGAATATAGTTCCATTAGGTCCTATTCTGTCGCCGAATCAACGATCGCTTATCGTTCATCAATGGCGCGAAATCATGTCCGAAGAACTTTTACTTCGACATTGTCAGGAATATTTACAGCAAAAAACGATTCTATTGAAAGAACTGAAAACAAATTTGAAAACTCTTAAAACCAGTATATTCTGTACGACCAATTCCACGAAAACACAATCGATGGCTGACATTCGAGAGAACTATCATAAACAAGAACAGTTGTATTTGCCTCAGCGTTGTCATTCGTTACAAACATTGATATCCATGCCTGCATCTTGGATTTTAGCTGTTCAAAGCGCAGCTTACTCTGATGTTCTCGATGGTACATCAAATCAAACAACTGAACGAGCTATTTTGTGCAACAAGAATTTCTTTGACCAACTCGAACAGTGCAAACGAAACCGGCAAGAATTTGAGCAAGATTCACTTAGAAATTCACTTCAGACTAAGTAAGCAAAAAACCTGCTTTGATAATTTCTATCTGAATTCGAAAAATCGTATAGTTCTCTGCAACAAGAAAGGAGTTAGAATGTGAGTCTGAATAGGTTTGCCAATCATATATACTTTATATTTATTCACATGCACAAACACACATTCTAATTGATATTTCACATTGTCACCTTATATCCACAAATAATCTCTAAAGATATTTATATGCGATGAAAGTTCGTCATTTAAAGCTTGTGACGCATTCATTGTAAAATGATTCATTTAGACCTCGACAAAATGTACCTGCGAACTGTAATGAAAATTCTCATCATCGACCTGTTCCACATCGTGCTTACTTACGAAAGTTATCGTTAATTGAATCATCGGAGTTTCCAGGACATTTTTTACCTCATCCGGTAATACCTTTACAATCAACTCTATCAGAGGAACCACCTCCGGCAAACGTTGAACATAATTCAATTACATCGGTTACTGACACGAATTCAACTCCAAATCCAAATGAGAAAGACTCGCCACCAACGACTAATCATTCTCGAAAACGTTCGAAACGTTCACGTTTCGATTTCAGAGAAACGTTCGATCGTAGTAGAAGTCTCTGTATCGCTCAGATCAATTTATGGTTACAACGTCGTCGACAAATACACATCTCCACACAGCGACGAAAGTCTACTACAGAATCCAAAATATCAACACCAAAACTACTTGGTTCACCACGATTAGCTCGTCTACATAGGAGACTGTTCAAAAACCCAACGACATCATCACCATCGCCTCTACCGGATCAAACCTCTGCGCTAGAACCATTACTCGACGATTCGGACAACCAGTCTCTTGGCGATCTTCCCGTTCGCATCTATTTTCCACCTTTATCAGCTCCTGTAACGCGACGTGTACGCATCACTGATATCAACACAATTATATACAGCCACGACAGTTATGATGACGACGAAGAAGAAGTGTTCGAACAAATATCTCAACCAAAGGTTTCATCTGACGACAATAGGAAACATCCATTCAGATCTTCAACTATTTCATCGTCGTATAAAATAGCAACAGCAAAAGAGCGACGAGAAAGTTATGCAACATTGTCGACTGTTTTCAATAACAGATGTTTATAATTGGACTGAAAAACTGGGACGCTGGATTTTCTTTTCTTCTTTTGCACTAATAAAGTATTATATGACCTACTTTCGAATAGAACAGAAGAAACTTCTTAAGGCATAATACAAATTCATTTGAACTCAGCAAGAAAATGAATGTGATGAGCAATGACTTATTCAGGCAAACTCGACGACGTGTATCTTCTTGCGTCCTCATCCATACATTAATGAGCAAAAGAAAAGAAATATACGCTATTGGTGTTTAGATATTAAAATCTGTTGAGAATATACGGACATTGTCGATTAGTTTCCGTCTCGAGAGCACGCGATAATATTGATTGCCGTTTTGTCTTCTTCGGGCAATCATATTCATCGTTTCACATAAGTTTTGCCTTTTCTCAGGAACTATCTCTCAGTCATATTCATATGTGTTTGTTTTCACAAGTTAATGATGGCATTTATAATCAAAATGATATCGTATTAACAAAAAGAATAACCGGAGATAAATTATGGGTTAATTGTACTTATTCATTATTTAATGAATTGGCCAGATTTTGTTCTCTCTAGATATATAACTCACAAGTTATCCTTGAGCGTACTGCGAACGTCATATTCGGTCGAGGGAATCGCATCGGGTACGACGAACTTTTCTTCGTACAGAAAGGAGATGGTTGTGATGAATCAAATCTGGTGCTAATAATAGAAATAGATATGTGATATACTTTCACATTCTTGCCTTGCAACCTAATATTCCATCCTAGGATACTCCGCTGGTCACGACAATAGGCCTTGGGCAACCCACCGAAAGCTTATATGAAAATTATCAAAACTAGTGCGTCACTTGAGGACGTTAACTTTTAAACACAACCATATTCATTTTTTTTTGTCAGAAAAGACAACAATCCCACATACGAAGAACATTTTCTCTCTAAAATTTCTCTAGATGTGTAATTTAATCAAGATATAGCTCACGCATTCACACATTAGGTTGATAGATGGTATGTATTGTTATTAGCTAGTTAATCCGTTTTCTTCCGTTCTAATTTGAGTGTGCAAGTCAATTTTTGGATTAAAAGAAGAAGAGATCGTGTATACGCACTCATTTATGAGCTCGATCGGTACTAATAAATATAATGGGGAGAATAGATTTGTCTGCTTCCTTTCTTTTACGAAGTATTGTCTACAAATTGACTATAATCGAGAATTCGGGTCACTAGTAGTATCAGAAAATCCCATCATACTTAGAAAGATTCAGTATATATTAATACTATCCCTTGTCACAAAAATCATGAATAGCTCGAAGATTTGTATGCAGCGATCATGCTAGATTGAAGAAAATAGTATCATACAAGAGAATTTTTGTCACGATTTATTTTTAGTAAAAGCAATCTGAAGAATTCTTGGCACGATAAATTGCGGCCTTTTCTGCAGGCGGAAATCAAACAATAACTGTCTCGTAGGGTTTTCGAGACCTTTATATATATGTAGATAGATATACAATGTGTATTAATATTTACTGACTAATATTGTCAGCTATTATTTGTACTTAATAAGACTAAAGTTGATTTCATTATCGGAGTTTGTTTTTTCCCACTCCCTCTAAGATATTGCTAATGCTTTCTACTTCTCGATATCTATACAAACAAGACACTTACATTAAAGTAAAACGAGCTGACAGTCGTATATCTTTAATCAGATTTTCTTTGTTATAAGGATGAAAAAAAAAGAGCACCACGAAAGAAACTGATTTTCCTTTGTTCTTTACATTCCGTCTTTAGTTAAGAACAACAACAATCGAATCAAAGAAGCGATAACACTCTAAAAAAAGACGTCTAGCGAAAGAGCTGTCTAAGAATATAAGTGTCAAGCTTTTGTGTTTTTCTCTCTCTCGTCCCCGATGACTTTCGAACAGAGCATACGCAGTTGAAATGAATCATTACCTAACAGGAACATTGATCGCATGTCGCTACATAAATACTCCTCATATTTTCGCTCCTAATCGAGGAAAACCTAGTTCAAATAGAAGTATTTCCATTAATCGAGGCCGAAGCTTGTGAAAGGAAAACTATATTTATACAATAGACGTCATTAGATAGTGTACGTATATAAGCTTTACGGATGTAATTTATCTTTACAATTGAATTAACTTAGATTATGAATATGTAAGAAAATGACTTGTATTTTGAATGAAAATTTATTGAGTCCTTGAGTAAATTAGAAATTCTTCTTTTTTTTTCTCTGTGAGCATTCAGCCGTCAAATGATTTACTAAGAAATTGCTGTATCAGAAAGATTGTCAGCATGTCAGCTATATGTCTCTTATCAGGAGAAATATATGCATGTATGTCATTCATTTCTCTCTTGCAACAGAATACGGAGAAATTACTTACGAAGAGAAAATCTTTGATAAGGATATTATAACATAAGGAAATGACAGATTCCTCGTGCTAATATCAAAATCCATATCACATTTATGTGAGTATAAGATTGGAACTAACCATTGGCTGTTTCCAGCCGCAAACAATTTCTGCTGAGTATCTGTGTACTAGATGACACATTTAGCGCTAATTCATATTCTTAAAATGAATCTTTGGATGAGCTGTTATTTCAATAAATAAAACTGACAGTTAGCATTTTTCCCTCTAGGATGTTAGTCGACATTCGATGAAAAATGTAATAAAGAAAACAAGAGAACATCTGTTACGAAATCATTTTTGTCACATTGTCATTCTATTTACTAGCTTGTCTAAACATTTATCGTTATATGATTTTAGATTACGGTTTTTATTAGTTCGTCCTATTGGATTACACATGATTTTCCTTAAATGAATTGTACCGAAGGTAAAAGTTCGCCATTATTTTATCTCTTATTCATTCATGGAACGATATTTAGATCCAAACCGTCACAGCGAGGCACATTTCCGTTCGCCTTTTGCTTTTTGGACGTTGGGTGTTATCAGTGTTATATTATCAACATTAGCCGATGCTGGCAATCTAATCAATTTATTTGTTCTTACTCGACGGCATATGCGATCGACAATGACAACACTCTTGGTAACACTGGCTTGGGCTGATCTGGTTCCGCCATCTGTAGTTTCAATGAATAATATCTTATTCTACTATTTTTTGCCACATTTAAATCATTCATCAACATTTCTCACCATACATATGCTAACAAGAGCTATTTTTAATGTTCTAGCGAATATATTCACCACATTCAGCAATTGGCTTATTGTACTCATTACAACATTTCGATTAATTGTTGTCAAGGTAAAATCTCGAGAATGATAAATAGCTGAAAATCTGTCGAGCGTGCTAATATATATCTATATGTCATAGATAGAGACATCTCATTCGCTCGATTATGTTTGCCAGAAAATTAAAAATCTGAGAGAATACGTTTGCCATTACTGAGCAGAAAAGCATAATGTTGTTCAAAGCACTTCAATATCATTTCCTCGAATGGGAGAAGCAAAAAAAAAACTTACAATTGTTGCATAGATTCTTGATAATTACGTGTAGGTGTCAAGATGTTTCACCACAATATAATAAATTATGGATATTGTCGCTGTTTGTGACATACGCCGTGTAGTGAAAGGTTTCAGGAGCTTATTGAAGTAGGACACATGTCAGCGGCTTAATATTTTATGATTTTCTGACGGTTTCATACTTTTATTTATTTTGCTTGTGTTTAGAAACCATTGGTAGCAAAGCATTATTGTAATCGGCGCACTGCTCGGTATGCAATTCTTCTTATATTAATCTTATCTATCACTGTTAATCTGCCGTTATTCTTCTTTACGAACATCCGTGCCTTTTGTACGCATAATGGTTTAGTTAAATACTATAGTTTTGAACTCTCGAGTATTCTTCGCAGTCGCTTTTTCTCTCAATTATTCTATCCGACAATGGTTATTATCTCTCTCCTGATTCCATGGTTGATATGTTTCCTAATTTGGTTGTTTCTAATTCGTGCCTTGCGTTCGGCTCAAAGTCAATTATCGACCAAGAATGTTAATACAAGCTTCCGAAATGATCGCAAACAAGATACATATTTTCGTATTACATTGATGATCGTCTGTGTTCTAACTGTTTATATGATATGTCGTAGTGCACATCTTCTGGAAGTTATACATATCCTAATAGCTCCATTATTCAGTCGAGAACAACAGATTTATTTCAATCAAATTCGCATTAAGTTATTCTGCATATCAAATATAATGCTGACGATTAATCATGGTGCAAATTTTTATATCTACTCCATCAACCCCAAATTTCGGTTAACTTTAAGATTGTATCTGACATATTATTTTCGTCGATGTCGGATCAAACGACGACAAGCGTTTACAATATTTCACTTACGTCGGAAGAGAACCAATGATAGTCTCGATATATTAAGTACACAAAATGAGTTAAATCGTTCGATTATGATGACAACGCCGAATTTGAACGGAAGAAATGATGTCGCGCAAAACAAAGCAAACAACAAAGCTAGTTTCAATAGAAAGAACGGCAATCAACTTCATCAAACGAATAGTATACGAACACCGCAGAAATATTTGAGACAATTCGTTGAAATCAACTCCACAAATGAGAATTCCGAAAAAAGTTATGTTTGGAAAGAAATTGAACATCGATTGAAAAATCAACGGAGAAATTGAAGCCAGAAAAAGTAAATCATACTTTATATTTTACATTGAATTGTAAATAGAAAGGTTTTGTTTAAAAAAAAAACAAACACGAAGTTTGACTTCAAGCTATCTTCTTCTTCATTTACAAAAAGATCTAATATAGATACGGAAATGCTTTCGTTACATTTGTAGACGAAGATGCGCAAAAATTGAATAAATAATTACAAATGATAACTACACCACAGTAGAGGGAACATCTTTTCACATGCGATTATACTCAAATAATCGAATTAATTATGATATGTTCCGACCATTTCATTTCATTTATAATGACATATTATACAAAGTGTTATGCGATGTCAGAAAATACTGCTTTCGGGGTACTTTGAGAAAGTTCTCGGTGTAGGCTGTTGATTCAATTAGGATGACATATTTCCAATGTGACTTTTTCGAAGTGTCTGTGACTTTCATCGCGGAGCATCGTGCAAGGAAAATTGTCTTGGGACTTTATTTTTCAAAGTACAAGTCAACAACTTGGAACAGATCTGTATTTAATAGAATTTGACAGTACTTAGCATGATCAACATGAAGTGTGATGTGTTTGTGTCAATGATACTTTTTGTGATTGATGCCGAAGGGGAGATGAGATAGGAATAAGTACGAACGCGAATATTAACGAGTGTAAAGCATAAAAAAACCCATTAGTCGGTAAATATATCTATTTCTAGTTTTATTAGAAAGATTAGTTTTTATCACTGCGTTAAAATAAAAGGATCGTCATATCTTTTCACTGGCAACTATTTACAAGGAATAGATTGCTTCAGACAAAACTCCATGAAGATTTATGTCAAATTCTTCATGCCAGATGATTTTCGTTAAACACCCAAAAGATTCGAAATGGCTTTGCAAACACGCTAATGGATTTCTATTTCATCCAATCATTAATCTCTTTGTGATTAGTATGCAGAACAAGTAAAAACATGAAAATAGAAAGAACCGTTTGAATCAAGTCATTAGGACCCCAATGAGACGTAGAGATATTCTATGTACACGATCATAACTCATCGACTCGGCATACAATAATCAAAATATCATCTCGACCGTCAGCAATGTATCCTAAATATGTCAAAACATGACCGATTGAAAACAATCGTGTTTTCCTCTACCTTGCACAGCTTGATTGAGAAGATCATCAGCTAAATTTTGCAAGCGCTAAAAAACAAAACAAATATTTATGCAACAATTCAGAAACAGCAACGTCACGTACCATATGTGCATTACGTTTAATAACTTGTTGTAATTGATCAGCTTGCATGACGTCCCATAAACCATCGGATGATAAAATAATGGTATCACCTTTTTGCACTTTCATTGTATCCAACGAACAATAACTTAAAACTTCACTAAAAGATCGTAAATTGAATGAAACTGATTTTGGGAAACACGCAATTTTACTTTTCATTAATAAAGCAAGGTACACCAAGTGAATCATTCAATGAAAACAATTGTTTCGGTCCTCGACCATTAGAATTCATTGTGCATTTGGATCGACCGTAGATTTCATTATTTCGATAGATGACAAAACCACTATCGCCAATATTTAAAGATGTTAAAGTATGCTCTTCTTTGTTCAGAGCGAGTAAACACAATGTACTACTACCTAAGAGCAGACTCGTTCGGTGCAGTTGAGCATTTGTTTTTCATTTGGGAAATCTTACCACGAACTTTTCGTGCCTCGACTTGTTCCATTGCCGATAGGATTAACTTTGGTAATTGTTTGGAATGAAAATGTGTTTTCTGTAGAAGATGTCGACATGCATCTAATACAGCTTGAGAGAAGTCAGCTGGATTGATCCCAAATGAACGATTTCCACCAGCACCATCAGCCAAACCTATTGACTCAGACAATTTCAAATAACATGATCATGCCAAAGCTTACCAACAAAAGAAAACGATCGATTGTCTACGAACATTCCAGCATCGTCACCGAAATCTCCTCGATTGATGTCTAAATTCGATAGAGGTATTTGACCTCGCAAAGATTTCGACATGCCATTGACAGCAATATGTAAACATAATTTCGTCTCGTTGATAGTTGGGTAGATTCGTTCTTGAATACTATGACGCGTCGGTACTTGATGACTATTTTTTATACGCATTGATCTACGTTCAGTCGGTACTTGTTTTGTTCTGTTATCGAATTCTCCATGAATGTAATTCAAGAACGCATCTATACGAGGATTATTTCGTTTGGTCGATGACCATAGTTCATCATAAATCACTTTCGAATCAATTCGAGATGATGGAGTTGATAATGAAGACGATGATAGACGTCGATGAGAACGATGAGGTGTCAATATTGAATGACTGTTGTATAGAGACAAAGGTTTCACATTTTCCTGGTCATATTGAGACCAACTTGGACGACGAACAGAATACGACAAACTAATATCAAAATAATTAGACAGAAGTTAAGTGATAAACTAAAACGCAGATACGACTTACTTGTAATCGTAATCTTTGTATGTGGATTTTTTATTAGCCGTCATTTTCCATTGTTCACCATGTCCAATGAGAAACTTTTCAACATCGATAAAGGTTGCTTCATTGTTTTTCATTTTAACAGGTTGGCCTTGTCCGTAGTCAACATACACTTCATAACTATCAGCAAAATGTGAATTTTGCAGAGATACTAACTCTTGCATCCGAGCCATTGAATATAAATTTTTGTATGAAAGGCAAAAAACGACAAGTTTTCGACCTCGACACTCTTGTCCTTTACTCTTTTCGTTGGTGTAAATCAATGATAGGCGTACCCATCTATACTCGATTAAAATAAATGAACATTTTGCGCTTCATCGAACAAGATTCGATACTCATGTTATCTATTTACACATTCACTTGATCATTCGTGTTTCAATTCATCAAGAACATCGAAGAAGAAGAAAAATACATACAATTTTCGATCGCCATTAATCACCTAGATGTGCACCTTGAAGTTGAGAATGAAATTCAAACATGAACACGTTTGATGTTCGATATTACAAAGACTCGTTTGAAATTTATTTATGGTTATATAAAATATACGATTCAGTGAAAAATTCGAACTGAATTATATGCTTTCAAAGAGGAAATATTGCGAAAAATAAGCTTGAAAATGATTGATATCGAAGATCGTTGTTCGATAGGCAATGTAACCATCTGGACGTACGAGAATAGCACCTTCAAATTGAACCGGAAGATCTTCTTCGTGAATGCGAACTATCTTCGAATATTTTTCTTTGACGAAGTCAATAAACAGTTTCACTTTTGTCGATTGTTGTTGATTTGCAAAAATAACAAAATGATAGTAACATGGTTCGAAAATAACGTAAGGAAAACGATCACCGGGTAACGGAGTAGTTCGATGGAACTGTCCAGCTGATGCACCATAGTCATAGATTTTCGACGAACGATAAGTAATAGCGGTTTGGGATAGTCGACGAAACAAATATTGTCGTAATGTCTGAGAAGAATTTAGTATCGGTTGAACGAGAAATCGAAGAATATACGGTGTTATATAAAGACGGAAAAATCGAGTCAACCAATATGGACTGCTTATAAATGAAAATGCTCGATCTGTAGTGTTGACTAAACTTTCGGCAACTTTGAATCGTTCATCATGATACGTATCGAGCAAACGATCATGCGCTGAGTGTGTTAATACGTATGCTAATTTCCACGCCAGATTATGCGCATCTTGTAAGCCTGTATTCATTCCTTGACCACCCACAGGCGAATGTATATGAGCAGCATCGCCAAGTAAGAAATAATGCTTTCGATAACGGAATGTTGTAATATGCCGATGATGAGAATGATAGACTGATATCCAACTGCAGTTTGAGATGTTGATATCTGAACGTCGCGTTCGAGTATGTACTATCTTTTGTACATCGTTTATCGAAAGATGAATGTCGTCCTGATTGCCTTCGTGGATTGTACCAATTAATCGGAATCGATTGTCACGAATTGGAAATATTCCGGACAGACCTGTCGACTCGCAGAAAAGCATCATTTCCTTCGTGCTACACGGTGATCTGTCCACTTCACAATCGGCCACAAACAACGATTCGGAATATGTTCGTCCACTGAATGATAAATTCAACTTATGTCGAACAATACTTCGTGCGCCGTCACATGCACAGATATATCTCGGTCGAAGAATTTCACCATTCGATAATGTTACTTCAGCACCTGCATCACCGAAATCTTTTATATCAATTACTTCAATATTTCGTTCAACTTGAATACCGTGTTCATGCAAATAGGATTCTAACAACTGTTCAGTTGTTGATTGTTCAAGAAAAAGTACGTAAGGATAACGTGTATTCAGCGGCTGTTGTTTCGTACGCACTTGTGTTAAATCTACTTTGATAGCACATTTACCTTGGAAATATCCTTTCATAGCATCGACAAACGTTCCCTGAGCTAGAGCCTTATCAACGAGCTTCAGTTGAGCTAATAGCTCCAGCGAACGAGCATGAATAACTAGTGCACGTGATTGCGTTGTACAACCGGCATTTCTATCAATGATACGGAAGACTATATTTGGATAGAGCGAAAGTTGACAAGCCAACATGAGGCCAGTCGGACCGGCGCCGATAATGACAATATCTGTTGATGATGTCATGGTATTTTGTAAAAAGAATGTTTGATATGTATTTTAATCTAAAACGGCCAATGATTTCGTTTGTTTTCGTTAATTCCCGATTTCTCTCGAATAGTTTTGTTGACTGTATTCACAATCAGCGCATATTTGCATCATTATCGACTCGCTTTCTATCTCTTGTCATTCTATTCCTTCGACATGCTTTTTCATTGGTTATTAGTCATAAAGTCCATAAAGAAAAGAAAATGGCACGTGCGATCCAATCGTACTTGTGCGTCATAAGATCACAAGCAATCGCGCACGTCAATAGAAAAAAAAAACCGTTTTACCACATAAACAACACAAATCATTCATTTGCGGTCATCATTCAACTGTATCAAAAACACAAAAATGCCGTCAACGCTCGGACTTTTGCCAATGCAACAAGAATCGTTCGAACATCATGAAGAATTGAGCAAATTACTCAAAGAAACCGATGTTTTCTATGTTCCATTGCAGAATGATTTTCATAGCAATGCAAATAGTCAAGATGCATCTGATGTAACGAAACGGTTCGATGAGGATATTTTGAACAAACATCTGGTTGTTGTAAGTTTCGCGTAGGAATTCTGAGAAATATTTCACATGTTTCTATAGACATTTCGAAATATCGGTTATTCATTATTTCTCGACGCAGTTCAAAGTATTCCTGATCAATATGATCATTCGAAAGTAAGACTTGTCAACAAGAACATGCGATGATTGATTTTCTTCAATTTCAGACTCGCGTTTCAGGCAAAATGATTGTTGATGGTATATGCATACAATTTCTCGGTTGTTTTGATTGTCAATACAAGAATCAAGACCATGCAGACGTTCAACAAATCAACGGGGTTGGAAGAATACAACTAGACGAAGACTATTATCGGGAATTATCAACACAAGTATGTTCAATGCAGAATATTCTTCATTCAACGAACTTTGTTCTTTTCTATTTTTAGATATTAACTGCAGAAACGTAACATTTGTTTGCTTTGTTTCTTTTTTACGTATTCTTATTTATTTCTAGAACATCGGAGTTTGTGGACGATATGAAACGAGCAGAAAGGCCAATGCCAAAAGTCAAGGGACGCTCCCGAACGATTAGTGAGAATATCCTCGGAAAAAATCATTCGAATACCCTAAAAAGTCCACCACCATCACTTTCCAATTCCCGATCTCATCTACCTTATACATTACGATCACCTCGAACTATGAGTAATGCTAGTAAACAACAACATCAATCATCAGCACCTATTAATATCGATCATTCATCAGTATCACGAAGTTCAGGTAGATCAATTACACTTGTTTTTTTTTGTGAACTCTCATACTCAGATAAACACTTTCTTCCAGGTTTTCATTCAACATTCATTTCACCTTCCTCAAGTGTAGCAAGTTCTTACAACGAAAATATACTCGATCCGTCTCAACAAAAATCTACACATATGTTCTCACAATCGCCTCAATATTCGTCAGCTCTTCATAATCCAACAACCATGCCAATACAAATACCGTCGACAGCATCAACAAACATTACTATTCCACCCTCATCATTACCGCAATTTACTGGCATATTTCCAATAACGCAATCACATTCGTTGCCAACATATTTTCTTCCTCAAGGAAATTTAGCATACTTTATTACAAATCCAAATCAAACGCCACCGCCGCCTCTACATATACTCACACCTTTGAATCCTCACTCTTTACCATTTACTTCAGCACACTATTCCCCGCTCTTGTCAACTCAACCAGCGGCGATTCATGAGTCTTTGTTATTAGTACAAAATAAGCAAAGTCAATCGATGGAAACAAACAAACAAGGTGAAGAACAATTACCGTTTAAGAAACGACGCTACGCTGGTCAACAATCGTCTGTTCTTTCACCTATGGACATCGATCAACATGAAGACGATGAAACATCTAATGAATCAATGAAAAAATAAATTTCTATTTTTAATTGTACATAGTTCTAATTTCATATGTTTTGTAGTTCTTTGCATCCATTTCAAAGTCTTTTTCTTGCTTTTTCAATGTGATCTAGATTTTTATCCCATATATATTCTTCTCTTGACGTATACACGATGGTTTTACCAATGTTTCAAACATGACTGAGTAATTTACAGACCGGTATGAAATAAACGAACGAAAACGAAATACTGTATGTTTGTCTAACATCTGTTAGAGATAGAATGCAATATGATCTTGTATTGCTATTCTCACTCGCAGAACATTCTTATTGATTTCAAATGACGTATTTGTGTACTACTGACGCTAATGCTTATTTGAAAGCACGTATTTGAATACTTCGTAATAGTTTTCATGCCAATTTTACAATTGAATAGCTATAAATTAATGTCTTGTTTATCGTGGAGTTGAGAAAATAGTAAAATAACTATTCACCTGTGAATATCAATCGTAGCCAGTTTGTTCATTAGAATCTATTATACTCTATCATCCCTGATATAATCGTCCTACGTCGAATGATTAATAACCTATGGAGAATGAGAGAAACAGAAATACTCCGATTCTTCTTTTGTGCTATATGTTGATACGCTCGCTCGTTGTATCAGACATATCTATAATAGGAAAGCAAGCAAACTATGTTTGGTTGGCCGAAGAAAAATATTCCTGTTGCTCCTTTCTTTCTGTCTGTTAGATATTCCATGGATTAGAAATAACAAAAATAACGCTAACGAAACATAACTAGCAAGTTTTGGCTTGTTCTCCTATTTTCTCTGCAGGGATAACTTCTTTTTTGTTCTGTCCCACCCACCTCTTTGTCTTCTTATCCATAGAAGAACGTTGGAGAATCTCGCACAGTCATCTTCGTTAATATCGGATCGAATAAGTTAGCATTCTACTTGTAACACAAAGCAAAAAATGACAACTCCACATTTTTGTGATCGCTGCGGATCATGTGGCAAAAGTTTCGGTCGAACAGAGCCACGCACCATCTTCAACGGTAAAACTTACCATCAAAACTGTCTCAAATGTGCAAAATGCCGAAGTCCTCTAAGTGGAAACTTCTATCCAACATTAGAAGGTTTCACATGTGAACAATGCCATAAACGTATTTCAACGCGTTGTAAACGATGTGGAAATGCTATTGAAGCTGGTATCAAATATAAATTATACAAAGGACAAGAGTATCATCCGGAATGTTTTTGCTGTTGGTCATGTACATCACAAATTAATGAAGGCGAACAATTTTACGAACTCCGTGGTTATCCACAATGGTAAACTTTCATGTTCACATGTATTTGCATTGCCTCATTCTATTTTTTCTTCTTTGCAGTCCGAAATGTCATAATGAAGGTAAACAAGAATTTGCTGATTATCAACCGGTTCAACTACATCAGTGTATCAAATGTCATAAGACCATTGAGAAAACGCAACCGTTTTCATTCTATGAAAATAATCCATATCATAATGATTGTTTTATTTGCAATCGTTGTAATCTCAGTTTAGTAGGAAAACCATGTCATCGTCTTGGTTCAGCTATTGTTTGTCCTAATTGCAATTGAAACAAATCTTAATCAATTCGGGCAATGAAGAATATCTTTATAATTACCTATAATTATGTCAACCCTTTTTCTGCGCTTCTCTTTTCTCGAATAAACATAAAGTCAAGAATGGTAAAAAAGCGCACTCGTTTCTTGCGAAGATATCCGATACACTGCTCGTTATTAAGTAAATATTGTACCACCATGCAAATACAACTAGTATTGGCAAACCCGATCGGGTCTAATAAAATAGCTTTACGTAAAATAAACATTCACGTAGAGGACGTGTAAGCCAGAAGAATTTTCAACGGAAATATTTAATGATCTGATCATAGGTTTTGATAATCGTCTTTATTTCTATATATGCATATATTTATGTATACGTTTGATGTGTATGAATGGGTTTTTTGTGTTGAGAAATAAAATGATGTTATATGAGAGAAAGAAACGAATCTTCCAAGTCAGAAATAAAAGACAAAACAAGAGAAAGAAAAGTACTGAAGTCAATAATACTTTCAGAAATATATGATGAACAACAAGAGATAACAAAACGAAGAGAGAGAGAGAGAGAGAGAGAGAGAGAGAGAGAGAGAGAGAGAGAAGTAAACGAATGGCGACATAGACGACGAAGGAAAAGATTTGTTTTGGTTCTTTTTTCAATTGTACACGAAAAAAAACAAGAAAAGAAGAAAGAAATCCAATAGACTGACAGACCGATAAAAAAAAACAAAAACAAAAACAATCATTTATAGTCAAATATGACCTGGCCAATACAATTGTTGTCCGCTTGTTTGAGTATTTCCAGCGATATTTGGTGAAGGCGATGCGATACCAGCTTGATCGAATAGGGCAGTTGATGCATCACACACTGTTTGTAGAGGTGATGTACCCGGATTTAATACGGCTGCAAGATTCGCACTGGACGTTGTTGATAAGTTCGCGAGATTAAATTGCGAAAATATACTTGATGGCCATGTCCCACCTGTTGCACCCGTCGTTGGAGCTAAATAAATCGGCTGTTGCATAGTCGATTGTTGTGGTAATGGATAGTAGATCAAGTTTGACCTAAATAAAACAAAAAATTGACAGTTTTTTGTGAAAGACAGTGAACAAGTTGTTTTTGTCCTAGAGAATTTGTGGTAGAACTAAAAATATAATAGATCATCGAAGTCAAACCAAACACAAACGAGAGCCAAAACAACAAACAAACACACAAAATGCACACGGGGAGAAAAGAGCATGTATGATGATCATTCCATTTTTTTTTTCATCTACTTCATGGGAAAAGAGAATCAGAGATAAATCGTTACGAAGGCCCGTTGGATTTTCTAGATATGGATAGATATATGTATGGTACACACGGCAAACAAAATGCAAACGGGCAAAACAAATATCAAAAACACTGTCAGAGCACGCGAAAAAAACACCCACAAGCACCTTTTATATTTAATTCACTTTGCTGTTCATCCGTTGGCAGCTTTTTTGCGTTAGCCTAGAGATAGACAGAAAGATAGAAAGAAAAGAAGTGCCGCTGTTCATTGTGCCATTCATTTTCTTTACGAATTTGAAGTAACAAAGGAGAAAAGTGGGACTTATTTATCTAACTTGCACTATTCTCTTATTCTTTCTTCGATTATGGACATTCATTTTCATTCATTGAAAACGCCTTTGGCAGAAAATGCTTTCAATCTTTGCTTTAATTTCGTTTGAATCGAAAAAAAAACAAGGACGATCTGAAACCTCAACACTCCGAGTTTGTAATTGAGTTGAAAAAACAAACAAATGGCTTCGAATCTCATTAGACATACGAAGAAGAAGAACAAGAACAAGATTATCTTAAAACGACATACGGGTAAGCAGTAGCTGTTGATTGATATGCTGGCATACGAGCCAGTACACTGTAACCAACTAGAATGATAATAAAACAAAAAAAAACATGTTAGAATTTCAAATGAGTTCTGTTTGCATACGTGATAATGCTGCAGTACGATTCTTAGCACCCATATAAGCTAAATTAACATTAGCACGACGACCATCAATTGTCGGATTAGGATCTTTCACAGCTTCTTCGGCATCTTCTTTTCGTACCATTGTTACCTAGAAATATATACACAGAAAGTCATCGATCGAATCAGATGACAAAAGATCAAACTAACAAATCCATATCCACGTGATTTCCCCGTACTGCGATCGTTGATAACAACTGCTTCTTCGATATCACCAAATTTGGAAAAAAATGCTCGTAATGTTTCATCAGTCGTATGATAAGGTAAACCTAAAGTGAAGACTGTTTGATAACAAAACTGTCTATTGCTTCTCCGTCGATTACCTCCGACAAATATCTTAGTAAATGTCGTATCTTTTTGTAGATTGGCTTGCATTAATGGATAGTAATTAGGCGAATGAGATTTGATCGATGCAAATCGTGGCGTGTAACGTTGACGGTTAATTGAATTCAGTACCGGCGAGGGCGGCGTTGGAAGAGTATGCAACCAAGAATGATAATAGTTCGAACTGTTATTATCGTCACTATTCGGAGTGACTTTTGTTAATGTTGATCTTAAGAGACAGAAGAAAAGAAAACGGTGTGTTTAGCCGTATTGATGTGATGTAAGTTGGGTATTTGTTTTATGATAAGGAAGAGTTATGAAAAGATTGTTTATGTTGAAAATGAAGTGAAAAAAGAAACTCTCTCTTTCTAATACAAACTCTTGAAGCCTTTTATTTTTTCCTCTCTCTCTCTCTATTTAACTGAATGAACCAATCGGATGAGAAAAAAGAAAAGTGTTGAGAATTAAAATAAATAGACTTACGATGATGGTCGCATCCATGATTGATTATTAAATTGATGATTTGTTGTTGCTGCTGCTGCTGCTGTCGTTGTTGGAGGTGATGGAGGAAAATAGTTGGGATGCTGACGCCAGTCTTGCCGCGGTGAATAAGACGAGGACGAACACGATAAACGTTGATGATGTTCCATTCGGTATCGAATTCTATATTGAATGAAACGAATACGATTAACGTTACGTTTTGATTTGATTTTGTGCTCTGTTTAAAGAACGAAAACAAATGCTTTCATATAGATAGATAGACGAAAGAGAGAAAAACATGCGTTTCCGTCGGCCAATTCGATCTCGACGTATAGACGCACATATACGAATGAAGTATGAACAGAAAGAACTACACAACCGACAGATAAAAACTGACGTCAAAGTGAAACATAAATTTATTGGTCTCCCCCTGTTTCTTGCACGTGACTGAGTCGAATTAATATTCTTAGCAGACGTTCTGGTATAAAAATAGAAACAATCGCGGTGTATGAAACAACGAAGTAATTCATAATAGAAATCATCGGATCTAGCACAACGTACTGTTTCATCGTGTGCATAACAGAATTTGACTTTATTGAAAACGTCTTTCTTCTTGTTAAATCACACATGTGACATCTCAAGAGTTCATAGATTGTTATTGTTT
The DNA here is from genome assembly GCA_905250025.1 of Adineta ricciae. Taxonomy (NCBI): domain Eukaryota; kingdom Metazoa; phylum Rotifera; class Eurotatoria; order Adinetida; family Adinetidae; genus Adineta; species Adineta ricciae. The sequence continues at coordinate 382,451 of CAJNOJ010000003.1, forward strand.
ATCAGCTAATAATGCTTCATTATCCATACACAGCGAAGTCATTCGATTGAACTGATCAACTTCAATTTGACTATCAAATGAAATGATCGAACTGCTCGATTGAACCGTTGGATGATAATTCAAGAATGGGACGGATATATGAAGTATTTGCACATCGTCAGATTGGTCAATAGTACTTTCATGAAATGAATCCGATATTTGCGTTGATTTTGCTAAAGGTATTTGAGTTATTTCACTATTGGATGATAGTTGAATGGCTAGTTGTGTTGGTGGTTGACCGTTCACGTTTCGTTGGCGCGTAGAAAATCGATGAGCGATCTGTTCTTGTCGCAGGTCAGAATTCGATGTCTCTATCCACGATGAAGTATCTGTGGAAGGCGACGAATATACTGGTTGATGGTCAATATAATCGAACGTGTAATATGGCATTTGATTCCAAAACGAATTGATCTTCTGTTGATCGAATGATTGTTGGATGGTTACTGTCACGTCATGATGGACAGTGAGAGATTTACACTTGTTTATGGGATAATTGCAAGTTCGAGATGGTGAACAGCGTTGCTTCAATGAATAACATACAATTACTGAGATTATTACACCGAACAGAATGAGAAGAGTAATGAAAAACATTCTAGGAACAATTTTCATTGATCAATTCAAAACAGTAATAAATTTCTTACATAATTATCGGGTGAAGATAGATAGTATTCGTTCTATTCACTTGTAATACATGCAGCATCATTTCGAATTCTAACACTTCATTTCCATCATCACCAATACACATATATTTACCTAAATAGTAGAAGAGTTCAGAATGAATTTAATGTTTTCCTTTCCTTCTCATGCGAAACCTTGAATTTGCTCAGTAATGTTAGTGAATACAATTGTTCGATTATGGGATATTTCATATTTTGGTCGATATCGCTGGTAGTACCATGTATATTTCAAATATTCTTCTGAACCATCGATTGGACCTAAATCAGCCAACATTTTTCGTCAACTCGAAATGATTTTCTTCTATCACATTAAACTTCGTACATCGCATCTGAATCGTTTCTCCTGGTTCAATGTAAATATTTCGAATACCAATAATATCATCGGTAAATGACATTTCTCGATATGGGATCAATTTTGTACGACATGCATCGAACGTTTGCAAATCTCTATTCCATGAATTAAGTAATGGATAGATTGTTACTTTTGTAAGTAGTTCGTCTGTTTGGATTGATGTCATATTTGGCAAAGAAGCGATATTTTGGAAGAAGTATTCGCATGGATTCTCGGAAGTTTTCATTGTGTTCGTTTGATTAGGAACAGGAATATTCGTGTGTTGAAATTGAATCGAGTTTTGATAGATATTGTTTTTGAAGGTATCTGCTCGACAATCATAGATACTTATTTGTGCAAAGATGAGACTCATTTTTCGTGGATGAAGATGAATTTTTTCTGTACATGTCAATGGTGAATTGGATGGAATAAGAGCGAAACGGGTGTAAATCGAACATAATATCGACTGGCTATCATCTTTCAAATAGATCATTGATAGAAATACATGGGAGAATAATGGTGAAGTGATATTCAAAAGTATAGAATCACTTCCGTATTCCACGATGATCGGACACGTTTTTATCAAACAAATATAAGATGTATCCTCAATTTCGAAATTCTTCAGAAGAATTTTCATGCGTTGAATAGTTCGATTGCCAAGAAATTGTTGTTCGTCAATCAGCTGAATGTCAATCTAAAACATGCACGCATTGTTGAAGAAATTATGCTTCGTCGGATATCTACTTGGTGTGCTATTTGACATTGAAAACAATTAATTGGTATTAATGGAATTTTCAGTTGGCTAGAAATATTTAGAAACAGATAATTTGTAGGATTTGATTCTTTAGAACAAATTCTATAGGCATAAGTTAATCTGAATAGTAATGATATAGAAGATATGAGCAACAGTTGACAAAGCATGTCGATTGAATTTCTAATCAAATCTTTTTTCATTCATTCATTCTTTCTTTCATTAACTGTGCGTTTCTGATTCGTTTATTTTCTGTTCGTTAAATAAAATCATGAACACAATGACAAGCACACACACACACACGTAAGGTTTTTAGCAATTGGTTTGGTTTCTTTTCGATGAAAACGATACGATGATGATTATGAACGATGTACGTTCCCATCTGTAGTAAATGTCGCAGTATTTTGAGGTGAACGCAACTCTAAATCTACATAACGAACATTGTCGTATGTTGCTGTGGTGGTTGGACCTGCTGGCAGTCTTGGAGTGCTACTAGTAGCATTAATTCTTGGTTGACCTCCAGCACTTATTGTTATACTAATATCTAACACACATGTGCGTCCGTTAGCTGAAACTGTTTGTCGAATAGGCTGAGATGCATAGGTCGCAGCATATGATGGTTGTTGAGTTGATGGAAATTGTCTTTGTCGTTCAGAAACTATTCGAGTATTAGACGCAGCAGCTCGGTCTGTAATGCGTGAACTCTCGAAACCTTCACTATTGCCTTCGGCATCTCTGAATTGGTTGTTTCGGAAGACAACACTATGTTCATCGTTATTATTTCGAAAATTAGCACGCTCTCTTGGAGCATCTGATGAATTCGTCGACACTCGTGGACGCGTAGATGCATAGTTGTTGTCACGACTATAACTGGTCGCATGTGATGGACTATATGAATCCTTGATTGAAGCATATTCGTTATTTATATTATTGGTTTCTACACGATAGGCTCTCTGTATATGGGTATTATTGGGCGCATCATAATGATTATTTGAATCTTAAGAAGAAAACATATGTGACAGTTTACTACGTAAGTCGCAGAATTTATTTACCTTGGCGTGAAGGAAGCATGATTAATATTAGTATGTTCTACTATCGTGAATATATCTGTGACTAGAAATGTTGAAATAATGAGAAAAATGTCAGTTTTTATATAAAGTGAAAACAGTCTTCTTCATATATAATATCGCAGTATTTCACATACCTTAACAACAATAAAGATATAGACACTCTTTCTCTCTTTTTATTTTTATCGCAGAAAAAACACAGTAAGAAAAAAAGGTAAGAAATATTTTAGATAAGCGACTATAAACGTTAACCACACACATAACTGTTGAATTTCTTCCGTCCGACGGTCATTATCTTTAAGCTTTTTCAAAAAGAATGACAACACAAAATGTTGACTTCGCCAAGATCTAATTTTGCAGTTAAACAACACAGAATTAACACAGGATTTGCCTCTCAGACTGCAGCCAACATTTATTGCATAGTTTCAATTCGGATAAAATTCTTCTCTTTTGTCTGATTGAGTTTAGAAGATAAAGAAATAAATAAACAATCATGTGAGTTCTCAGATGTTATCTGCAGATAATAAAAGCGAAGTTCTTCACAAAAAGTACACCATAGTAAGCGACTTTCTACCGTTTTCCATTAGAAAACACCTGAAACATTTATTACTCGAAAATGTCACCTAGAATGAAAGGTATATTGATCTCATGCGCACGCACATATATTTGTCTTCGGTGCATATATTCTCATCAATCTTCTTTTGAAAAGAAAACTAGATGAAAGTTAGTCGAGCAATATGTACGATAGTCGATACATGAAGTCTTGGTAACACCTACTACATCATTGCTATTGTCATGCATAAGACGTTCCATCGAAAAAAGTCTTTATTTTGATATGAAGACATATAAATGTTAAAATCAAATATAGCAGAGTCGATAGTTGTCCGCATTTACGTTCCAGTAGAAAAATCATTGTTGTGCACAACTTTGCCGTTTATTAGTTGTACGTTGATCTTTATTCGATGATAAGTTCGGATCGGATGAGCGACGTGTTATATCACAATTCAATGTCATATTAATATTAGCTAAATGCAAAAGAAGATGAAATGCTTTATATACAGATTCACGTTCGCGGCATGTTGTTTCGATCAGATGGGACGACCATTGTTCACGCACGATGGCTTCCGCGTGATCTCGGTCGATTTCTCGCCGAGTTAAATCCACATCGGATTTATTTCCGACGAATATCATTGGTAAAGGCGCAGAGACTAGATCACCTTTGATTTCTAAGACGAGTTGATACATTCGTTGAGCAATATCAAATGAAGACGCATCATTGACAGCATAAACAATGAGAAATGCATCGCCACGAGCAATCGCTAAACGCCGCATAACAGGAAATTCATCGATTCCAGCTGTGTCTAATATTTCTAATATAATATGGCGATCAACAAGTGCGAGTTCAGCGCTATACATTTCGTCGACTGTTTCTTTATGTTCAATAACAAATTTTTCTGCTAAGAACTGCTGACATAGACATGTTTTCCCTACGAATCAAAATGACAAGAATAGATTGCATTTTGACAGAGATTTCTTTCGTTTCAAATGATTTACTAACCGACTTTCGTCGCACCAAGAACGACAATTCGAAGTTTTTCTTCAGGTCCTTCATGATCAATAGTCGCAGCTCGTTTCGGTTGAGAATTAGGACGATGTTGATGGCGGCGGGATGTTGGATTCGTCGATGTACGTCTTCGATTTTCCTGTAACGTAAGTGATCGAAGATCATCAGATGGATCCGATGTCATTGAAACAAACGCTGTTGCATACGATAGTAAAATAACAGTTAATGGGTATACCAAGAATTCCTACACCTATTAAGGCGATGTGCGTGTTTAATTCAAGTCGACTGACAGTTTTTCAAAAACGAGAGAGGCTCATGACAATCAGACTAAACATGAAGAAATAGACACTGATAGAAGAAAATAATGCAAGAAAGAGAGATACACAGAGAGAGAGAGAGAGAAAGCAGAAATTATCAAGAAAGTCTTTCTTTCTTTCTGTTTTTTCTTCTTTTGCTTTCTTCCGTTTTGTTTCGGTCTATCTACTTGCTATTCAAGCAAGTTTTCCTCTCAACTATTGGTCTCATTCTGATGACATACACTGAGTTCTGACAAAAGGCACGTACAATTTCGTGCCATCAGTTCTGTTGTTATCTTTTCTGGTTAAAGATAAATATACACATACCCGTAATTTTGCTCGACACTGGTTAATTTGATTTCATTTTGTTCAGATGAGGGAAAAACATAGTAATCCGAACTTCTTTTTCTTCTTTGTTCTAACGAAATCAGCTTGCCTGATGAGAGAAGAAGAGAAGATTATACCAGTCAATTCTCGGGAGATTCTTTTTCTTATTGACAAATCTAACTCGATAAATAATGTCGGAAATGACTGGATAATCTTCATGAAGTTATGAATATATATTATTGAATAGGTCATGATATGTCTTTTCGTGTTACAAATTATTTTTCTCGTTTTACTTTCTAAATCTGTGCGTATAATTTACTTTCCACTCCGACATAAGAGACATTTAGTGGGAAATGAGTAAGATGTCTAACGATGTTTATTAATTAGAAAGAGAAAGATTACTTTTAATCATATCCGTTTCCGTTCTTCACGTTTAGTTTAGGATCAAATCATTGAAGAAAACATATACATTAAGCAAAGACGAGAAACGATACGATCACATGACATTCGTCTGCATCTCGACATCGGTGAAACAACAGTTCTAAACTATCCGCGATTTCCTAGTCATTTCATTGTCAAAAGAGAACACTAACACAAATTGTCTTTTTTTTCACGAGGGAGAAACTGGTTAATTCATTTAGGATTATCAATCGTTTCATCAACGATATAAATATATATCTGTCTAGATGTATCAGAAACATAAAATACCAATATTTATCGAACGGGAACATTGTATCCCTGTTGATATTTTGAAAATATTCTCTTTTGATCTCGAGTAAATATCTAGCTGACTCGCGTGATTGCAAACGGAAGTTATTTGAAGCATCTGTGCTAGTTGACTACAAACTACTCGTTTACTTACAAAATAATTAGAGCATCATCAGCACTCGAAATATTCTTTCGAGCTTCTTCTGAAAATGTTCTCTTCTCATACGATAGGAAATAAGCACATGATTTTGCGACTGATTGATTGTAATTTTCTTCAAAATGATAAAACTTCCACTTTGTCACGTTCTTCTCTCTCTCGATTTTCGTCATCTGTCAATAAAATCGATTCGTTAGAATCGCCGTTCGATTGCTCGTCGTCAGTTTCATTTTCATCCGAAGAATCCGTTGAACAATCATCATCACTATCATCATCATTTGATTTACTTGAATCAACAATATATGGAAGAGCGATAGTTATTAAAATCGTTCCCACTAGAAAACCAATAACAACCAAGAAACTACATACGACAAACAATGTTTTCAATACATCGTTTTGTTTGCTTATTTCATTCTACGGCGGGCATGAAGGATTCTTATCGGATAAATTTTTTAATTTACTTGATGCATGTGATAGAAGATATTTGGTCGATATGAAAGCAATGCACACACACACACACATCAATAAGATTGTTCGCGCGCATTTTCATCGTGAAGAGAAAAACAATTCAGTAAAATGTTTCCAAGAAACTACAAGTTCATCTGTCTAAACTTTTATTTAAAAAATGAAAAAACACGTTTTAGAACTACGATAGGACTGGCAAGATCAGGAGTCGTAATGATAATCTAGATAAATCAAAAACATTTTCAATGATATTTAGCCCATTTGTATTGTTCTAAGCAAGAATGAACAAGATTATTTGATATTCGATTTCGAGTAACTTACTTCTATCGGGTATAGCAAAGAAAACGAAGTTGAACAAGGAGGCAACGACGAAGATCTGCGTATACCAAATCAGATTCGGCTTCTTGTTATCCAAATAAGCACGGTAGAATTTCCAGAACGCTGAAAGCAGACCATTCTTGTAGCATTTTGTTTCGAAGTAATTGTCAAACTTACTTCGAATACCACCTTGATAAATGCCCATTGGTGTTTTATCTCGTCGAGCAATCCATGCAGGCACGTCGGCTAGCTTGACATCGCCAAAATGGAGATCTCCTAGAAAGATTGGAGACAAAAGTAGAAAATGTAACTATGATTTTGACAAACGTTTTCCATAATAACGCCATGGACAGTAGGGACCATGAACGCGGGGATTGAAATCGCGTGGATATTCATTGAAAACTTTGAAGTATTGAGCCAAATTTAGATACTGTAATGGATCCCATTTGGCTTTGATACGATCCGGATTGCCCGGAATGATCGTTTCATTGGTTTTACTGAACCAATTATCACTCATGATAAACTGTTCGGTTAGAAATAGAGCTAATAGGAAAACTAAAAGTAAAATCTTTCTACAATCGTCGCCATTGAATTTGTTATTCGTACACTAGTAACTACCAACCAAAAGGCAAAAGCGCTATGTTCTACGCCGAATTAATAATAAACAATACGATAACAGAATTAACCCATAGGAGAAGGCAAAAAAGAGAAAAGAAAACAGGGATCGAAACGAAAAAGACTTGTCATAGTTTTACATTTATTGCGTGATAATGACGAGAACTGATGCGAACTCATTCTATTCATTCATTTTGCAAAGAAATTATGACACTGCTGAATGTTTCTGTAAGTTAATATGTTTTTTCATCTATTTTTGCGCTTGTTCGAAATCACTCACATGTTTATGTTTCAACCGAAATTCATAGAAAAGTCATAGATTTAGCGTGGATGATGTTGATCATCTCGCTGATTTAATATTCAAGAAAATGCGTGGAATGACAAAGTGGAATAAAAGACGGAAAAAGCATGTCTATCAACGAAAAACACTAACAATGATCGACACACGACACAATGCAAAAATATACACACAGAAAGGCGCACGCAGTGTCGGACACGGCAAGAGAAAAAGAAATCATCTGTTTAGAAACATTTTCGGTGAACGATTGATGGACCCGATTCATCATATTCTTGTTTCGAGATCCACATCTGTTGAAATGTCGATAACGATGCCAAAATTGAACCACCAATCCACACCGAGTATTTACGTTCGGGTGGTGCAATGATTTTGATTTTCATTGTTGATGGTGCCAACGACGTGATTTCTTTTTGCATACGATCAGCGATACCTGGATACATCGTTGTACCACCTGACAAAACTGTATTCGCATATAAATCTTTACGAATATCGATATCGCATTTCATGATCGAGTTGTATGTTGTCTCATGAATACCTAACAAATACACAAATTAGCAACTCAATCAACACACACACTTCTCTCATCTCTACTCACCAGCTGTTTCCATGCCAAGGAAGCTCGGTTGGAACAAAGCTTCTGGACAACGGAATCGTTCATTACCAATGGTGATCACTTGTCCATCGGGTAATTCATAGCTCTTCTCTAATGATGATGATGATGCAGCTGTAGCCATTTCTTGTTCGAAATCGAGAGCAACATAGCAAAGCTTTTCTTTGATATCTCGCACGATTTCACGCTCAGCTGTTGTCACAAATGAATAACCACGTTCGGTCAAGATCTTCATCAAATAGTCAGTCAAGTCACGACCAGCCAAGTCAAGACGAAGAATGGCATGTGGTAATGCATAACCTTCGTAGATGGGAACTGTGTGTGTCACACCATCACCCGAATCAAGTACAATACCAGTTGTACGACCACTTGCATAGAGTGAAAGAACAGCCTGGATGGCAACATACATAGCTAAAAAAAAACAAAATCAGATCACATATGTGTTTGTGTGTGCATTCGACGGGATGCAATGAATATACCTGGTGTATTGAATGTTTCGAACATGATTTGTGTCATCTTTTCTCGATTAGCTTTTGGATTAAGTGGTGCTTCGGTGAGAAGAACTGGATGTTCTTCGGGTGCAACACGAAGTTCATTGTAGAATGTGTGATGCCAGATTTTCTCCATATCATCCCAGTTAGTAACAATACCATGTTCGATGGGATATTTGAGAGTGAGAATACCACGTTTAGATTGGGCTTCATCACCAACATACGAATCTTTTTGTCCCATACCAACCATGACACCTTGATGACGTGGTCGACCAACAATAGATGGAAATACTGCACGAGGAGCATCGTCACCAGCAAAACCAGCTTTGCACATACCACTGCCATTATCAATAACAAGAGCTGCTACGTCGTCGTCACACATTTTAATTCGGAATTATTGAGAAGGTAAATATGTAAAAATAATGTATGTATTCTCAAAATGAGTAGCTTGAAATGATGATAATTCGTTGCTTTGTTTCAGCTTATATACAAATTATGGACGAGACAGTGTTCCTTCTTCGTTTACTTTTTCTCTATTCTTATTCATCGTCGGCTTGAAATTCTACTTGCATTGCCATATAAGGACATTTGAAGCGAACGATCGGCCAATGAAAGTGAAACGGATTGAAGAACGCGCAAACGAGGGTGGCGAGTGTGTGCTTGCGAACGAAGAGAGTGAGTACGAGCCTTAGTCATGTTCGATGGTAAAACAACAATGAAAATGACGACTAAGCTAAGAGATTAGTCATCACATCACAAACAATAATACAAAAATAAAATGATAAAATGCAGAAGAATCAACTATGACGGTGTAAAAATGTTTACAATTTATTTTTCTTCTATTGATCAATCGAACAGAAAACAATTTACGTCGTTTTAATTCATTTTTTTCAGATTTGAGAAAAAATTAATTAAAGAAAATTTAAAAATGGGTATTCTTGAGAAAATTGCCGATATCGAAAGAGAAATTGCACGAACACAAAAGAATAAGGGTATTGATTGTCCCATCAATCTACTTGAATTTATTCAATGATCATCTTTTTCCTAGCTACTGAGTACCATTTGGGTTTATTGAAAGCGAAATTAGCGAAATTTCGGCAAGCCTTGATGGAAGGCGATAGTAAAAGCGGTGCTGGCAAGGTTTGCAAAAAGAAACCGTCTACTTGTTCCATCTTTCATCTATGCAATTCTCTAGGGTGAAGGTTTTGATGTTGTCAAATCAGGTGATGCACGTATTGCTCTTATCGGTTTTCCATCAGTTGGTAAAAGTACTTTGTTAAGTACAATCACTCGTACAGAATCATCAGCTGCTTCATATGAATTTACTACTTTAACATGTATTCCTGGTGTTATCGAAGTAATTATTCAATTGATTTATAGCAATGTAGTTCTATTTTGTTTCTCTTTTGTAGTACAATGGTGCAGAGGTATGTGTGGTTTGAATTAATAGGAATGTTGAGGTTTGATTGGCGTTCGACGATAGATTCAATTACTCGATCTGCCCGGTATTATCGAAGGAGCTGCTCAAGGTTTGTGTGTAAAATTCTCTTATTTCCGGAGAGATTGTACATAATTTCGATATTTATTCTACAGGAAAAGGTCGAGGTCGGCAAGTTATCGCCGTTGCACGTACTGCTGACATGGTTTTGATGATGTTAGACGCCACCAAAGGTGACAGACAGAGGTAAAAGTTCAGTGAATTGAAAAAAAAACGCCACAAAGTTATGATTTTTCTTAGAGAAATTCTCGAAGAAGAACTTGAAAGTGTTGGCATTCGCTTGAATCGACGGAAGCCAGATATATATTTTAAGGTATTGTTGTAAGTGACTATCGATGAAAGTTAAATATCTTATTCAACTAAATTTAGCCGAAAAAAACCGGTGGAATTAACATAACTAGTACAATGCCGATGACAAAATGTTCAGAAAAGATGATCCATCTTATTCTTCATGAGTACAAAATCTTCAATGCTCAAGTTCTCTTTCGTGATGATTACACAAGTGATGAATTTATTGATGTTGTCGTAGGAAAACGTGTGTACATGCCATGTCTCTATGTAAACTAACGCAATTTCGTTGTCTGAAATGATGTTCAATCGAATTGTCTTTTAGGTTTACAATAAAATCGATCAAGTGTCGATTGAAGAAGTTGACAGACTTGCTCATTTACCAAACTCAGTAGTAATCAGGTTTGTCGATGAAACTTTGATTTAAGAAAACAATAGATCGTTGTTTAGTTGTAATATGAAATTGAACATCGACTATATGCTGGAAAGCATATGGAAGCTTTTGAACTTGATTTGTGTCTATACGAAGAAACGTGGTGAAAAACCAGATTTTGAAGGTGGTTTAATCATTAGATCTAACACAAACGTTGAATATGTCGTAAGTAATCAACTTATACCGAGATCGGAGAGAAAGTTCATTTCAATTAGTGTCGAATGGTTCATCGAACAATGGTTGATCAATTCAAATATGCACTCGTTTGGGTATGAGACGACTTTTTCGACAACAGTTCATTATGAGAATTCTGCGTTGTAGGGAACATCGGTGAAATTTTCTCCTCAACGTGTTGGTCTTTCACATGTTCTACAGAATGATGATGTTATTTGTTTGGTGAAGAAATAAATACATACAAGCTGTTTTTGTTTTTGTTGTTGTTGTTTTACTAGCGAATAGCATCCGAAAACTAAGATCTTCTTTTTCTTCTAACTTATATACATCGTTTTAGATGACTGACGACGAACATCGACCGCTGTTAGACGAAAGTGGTCGACATGTATGTAAACAGATATTCTATTCTGAAGTGAACTTTTAATTTTGGACAAACGTGTTCTTCTAGCATACTTACACATCTTTGAATGCGTATATTACAACAAATGATCGTCAGACATGCACTGGTGCGAATACAACATTTGCGACAGGAGAAAAGCTATTATCCGGACGTTATGAATCACTTGATTATGAATGTGATGAAAGTGAAATTTCCCATATGGAAGAAAAACGGCTAGGACATCAGCATCGGCGTCGTTTAGTTGTAGTAAAATGGTTTGTCATGTTGCTGATTGGCGTATGTACAGGATTGGTAGCTGTATTCGTCGATGTTTCCGTTAAAAATTTAACCAAATTCAAATTTAGTTATGTACAAAATAAATTAGATTCTTGTTTATCCGAACATTGCCTGTTTAAGCCGTATTTAACTTGGATCGGTATTAATGTGGCTTTCGTACTTGTTTCTAGTATACTTGTTCTCTGGGAGGTAATTCTATTCCATGAATTTACACATCGATATCCTTTTTGATTTACTTATTCTAGCCAGCTGCACGCGGTTCAGGTATTCCACAAGTGAAGTGTTATCTGAATGGCATAGCTGTGCCACATGTTCTTCGTTTGAAAACATTGATCGCTAAAGTATTGGGTGTCATCTTTGCGGTATCCGGTGGACTAGCTGTGGGAAAAGAAGGACCTATGTAAGACATTAAATGAATATTTCTATATTTAGATAGTGTTTCCTTAGGATTCATTCAGGTGCAATTGTGGCTGGAGGAATTTCACAAGGCAAAAGTAGTTCGTTGAAAATTGATTTACATGTAAGAAGATTTAAAAAAGCTACATTTTGATAGATCTGTTCTTATTATTGACTAGATTTTCAAATATTTTCGTACGGATAAACATAAACGAGATTTTGTTTCCGCCGGTGCAGCAGCTGGTGTTGCTGCAGGTATGCTTGAACTGCACTCGATTACAATAACAATATCTTGATTTCTAGCGTTCGGTGCTCCTGTTGGCGGTGTTCTATTTGCATTAGAGGAAGGTGCTAGCTTTTTCAATCAACAATTAACATGGTTTATTGTATGCCAATTCTATCGAGAAAACGACTGAAAATCATCTCATATGTTTCTAGTTCTTTGCATCAATGGTATCAACATTCACACTGAATGTTGTTACGAGTGCAATCGATGGTCACTTTGGTGATCTATCCTCTCCTGGTCTCATCAACTTTGGACTTTTCAAGGTAAAGAAATAAAAACCGCGAAGAAATCGTTTGCGAAGCTTGTTGTACGCATGATTCATTTGATATTTAGGATGTTCCATATAAATGGGTCGAATTACCATTGTTTATCGTTATGGGTTTTATGGGTGGTATATTTGGTGCTCTGTTCAATCAATTAAATTTACGTCTAACGAAATTTCGTCATCATTATATCAATAAACGTTGGTTATTAATCACCGAAGTGTTACTAGTCGCAGCGACAACTGTCGTCGCTGCTTTCTTATTAATATTCTTAACAATGAATGAGTGTCGACCTATTAAGACACAATTAGAATTAAATTCACCTACAATACAATTGTTCTGTCCCGATGGACATTATAACACAATGGCAACGATTGTTTTCAGCACACCAGAACAAGCGGTGAGAAATCTATTTCACAGTGAAATCGGTATGTAACGGACTTGAAAGATGGAAAAAATTTTCCATTGGAAAATGTATTTAGGAACGTATAAAGCATGGAGTTTATTAGCATTTTGCATTGTTTACTTTTGTTTAACTTGTTGGACGTATGGGATAGTTGTTAGTTCTGGTTTGTTCATTCCAAGTCTTTTGATTGGCGCGTCATGGGGTCGTTTATTTGGTATTGGTATTCATACATTATTTCCATCAATAGTGAGCAAATATATTCCACTTCCTTTTTCCTAATGGTGTCTTGAATGTTGTTTTTCTCTTAGTACTTCAATCCTGGCAAGTATGCACTATTCGGAGCAGCAAGTCAACTCGGTAAATTCTTTCCGTAAAACTCAAGGAAGATTCATTTCACTTTGATTCTAGGTGGAATTATGCGAATGACCATCAGTCTAGCGGTTATATTAATCGAAGCTACCGGTGATATTGTCCTAGGTTTACCAATTATGATTGTACTGACAGTTGCTAAACTAACCGGTGATTATTTCAATGAAGTAAGATTATTCACGGAGTTTTTTGTCACCACTAAAGATCATTGATATCCTTTCAGGGATTCTTCGATATACATATCGCTTTACAAAGTAAATTTGTGCCAAACAACGGATTCAGGATGTATATTTTGTTTCTTAGGTGTACCGTTTCTCCCATGGGAATCCGAAGTATTTTCATCTCCACTCTCAGCTTTGTAAATACAATAATTGTTGATTTCAACGAATATGTTTTTCTTTTTCAATAGGAGCGTAATGTCAACTCCGGTGATGAAGTTCAAAACTGTTGAAAAAGTTGATACCATTTACCGCGTTCTACGCACAGAGACTCATCACGGTTTTCCAGTTGTTGATCATCATACTGATGAAGTAAACATTTGTGTTTTGTTTCTGACTGACAATCATTAGAAAATATCTTCATTTCATTAGAGTAACGATGAACGGGCTGGTACATTTCAAGGCGTCGTACTGCGACATCAATTGATCACAATGTTACGCAAACGAGTGTGTATTCAAACACGTCTTATTGAATAATTTCCGTTCTTTTTGTCTAGAATTTTATTTCACTGAATGATTGCTTGCGAGATTATTTAACTATGGATGATTTTCGTGAAAGTTATCCACGTCATCCGTCTATCGAAGTACGTCAACGATATTCTCATTCGATTTTTCATGCATATTTTTAGAGTGTCTATCTAACTGATGAAGAACGGGAACTCTACTGTGATCTACGACCATACATGTATCTAGCATATACAGTTTCACACGTACGAAAGTTTGTTTTCATTCGAAGGAGGTTTCGATGTTTCCATTTTAGCACTCAACACTTCCGCGTATATTTTCCATGTTCCGTAGTCTTGGTCTACGACATTTGATTGTCGTTAATGATAAGAACGAAGTTATTGGTATGATCACACGAAAAGATTTGGCACGATTTCGCCTTACACATACGAAAGGTCATACTTCAATTGAAGAACTCGGTATTTTAAGTTGACCCTACTGCATAATACTCCACTGAGAATGCTGACAATACTTCTGTGGGTGTCTTTGTTTTTTTTTACTTTGATATTTTTGTTGCATTTTGACATGAAATCACGCATACAAATTGATTTTGTAAAGTATTTAATCATCTATTTTTGTTTCTCTACTAGTGTTTATACATTCAGATAAAATAAAGTCGTTGAATTTGTTTATAGAACAAGACGAATGTTATTGCAACTCATTCGTGTAGAACATCAACATATTACGTCTAGAAAAAATTGATGATTATGCTGACGTAAAGTACAAAAAAGAAGAGTAGATGAAGGACGAAATTAACTAATTTTACCTTGTTCTCGTCCAGAAGGTATCATCTGCTGATCGTATCAGACCATTAAATAGAATTTCTTTGCAACATGATCGTAGTTCTCTCACTTGATTGATATTCATATGGCTGCTAGCAAGAAGAATTTCTATTTTCTTTCGTGGAATTTAATTTCTTCCATTAACAATCCGTTGGATCTCACGCAAGGAAATGAAGTCATCGAAATCACTATTCGAGATATCGATAGTTGTCGACGGTTAGGTCATTATACAATTCCAGTCGTTCAGTCAGGACAACCATTTACATCGCTGAAAATCAATTTATTATATCAAAAAGATTTGGTTGTAGAAACATTCAAAAACATTTGTGCCACGATTGAAATCTATCGTGGAATTGAACGTCGACTTATTTTTACAAATTGTCTCATACTGCCCGGACCTTGTTTCATGGATCGCACCGTTGTTCCAGTACCGATCTATCGCATATGGCATATAGACGATTACATCCGCATGATCCTTGGAAATGTGCTTTTCTAAATTCCCGAACGAAGGAACAATTCACTGATACAAATAGAGCATTTTTTCTTCGATCGATTGAAAGTGAATTATTCTTTCTAATAAATTGTACAATTCAAATTTTTTCTGTTTTGATGACTGTATTAGTTGTAAAAAAAAACTAATAGAAGTTAAAATTTTTGCTACAGAAAGTGAGTTCGTTTATGCATCAAACCTTGACATTGATGCTATGATCTTTCGTTGTATCAGACATGATAGACATCCTTTTCTTCTGTCGCAATATGTACAACGTTGACAAGCAGGTCGGTCATTCATTCAATGCATATGTACAATGAAAATGAGCCAATCGTACGTTAGCAGCACATGTTCATCGAACACCGATGGCAGGTGACTAAAGTTTACGACTTTTTTCTTCATTCATTGGGCTTCACCACATGAATACAGATAGAGAAGAACATCTTGTATACAAATGTTGCTTGGTTTCATTATTTTCAATTCAATTTTGATCCTCTCTGCTCAACCCTATTTTGACGATGTGTTTTTCGATCTTCAAAATCCAAATAATTTCAATCCGTACACGTTCGGTGCTCCTCCACCAATTTTTAACGTACGGACATAAACATGTATTTATTTGTCGATAAATTTCTCTTCTAAAGGTCGATCGGCATACACAGTATGGATATGTACGAGGTACAAGCTACAATGTAGCGTCACAAGATTCATTCTATCCAAAGTTTGTCAGCGTCTTTCTCGGAATACCTTACGCTCGACCACCACGTAAATATTATTTTAAAAGAAATATTTCGACCTATAATTAACACTGTTTTCTTCTTTCAGTCGGACTTTATCGATTCAAAGTAATTTTTTTCTTCGAGTCATCGTTTTTCGAAAGATTTTATTTTGTTTTTACTACATAGCCACCATTACCACCGGATCCGTGGGATACACGATTTCTAATCCATGATGCAACATTTTATCGGCCATCATGTTTACAACCAGCAAGTGAACAGGAAAAAATTCGCCAATTCATTCCGAACTTTCCTCCATCGAATTTTAGCGAAGACTGCCTGTATCTTAATATCTTTGCACCCAATGTTAGTAATCGATCTTTCTTTTCTATGACCAACGATTATATTTTCTGTGAACATTTTCAGAGAACTGATCGATATATGCCAAAATTACCTGTTATTGTATTTATACATGGGGGTGATTTCATCGGTGGAAGTTCGCAAATTTACAATGGTTTTGTTCTAGCGCAACGAAATGTCGTTGTCGTTACCTTTAACTATCGTCTCGGCCCATTAGGTACAGCTCTGAATTGAATACAACACGTTTTAGCTCGAGTTTTATACATTGTTAGGCTTCTTAAGTACGAAAACACTGAATGGCCGAGGAAATTATGGTCTTTTCGATCAACGCATGGCATTGAAATTCGTCTATGACAATATCCGAGAATTCAATGGTGATCCGGAAAATATAACAGTTATTGGTCATGAGGCTGGCGCAGCCAGTGTCGGTTTACACTTATTATCACAAAAAACTCCACGTACGTTGAAGTAGATTAAACTCTAGCAAATCGATTGCTTCTTTTTGAATAGTTCATTTTCGGCGTGCTGTAATGATGAGTGGAAGTGATTTATGTAAATGGTCAACTATTGAAGATGAACATTATCCGCTCGAACAGGCTCGATTTTTAGCAAGGCGTTTAACATGTAACGATCGAAATATTGATGCTTTACTCGATTGTTTAAGACAACGTGATGGACTTGATATTACCAATTCGGCTACGAATGTCTGGGTAAGGATGAACAATGAAATTCAATAGTTAATCGACATCTAGTTGTTATTTCTAGTTTCCAGATGAATTCGGTGGTCACCCGTGGCGACCGACAATTGACACATTCACAGATGATTTTTTTCCGCCAGTATTCACACGTCGACCTATCGAACTTCGTCGACTTGGTTTATTTGCTAATATATCAGTGATATTGGGTACTACGAGCGACGATGGTGCTATTCATTTTGCTCAACAACCGATCAATCTAGCTGGAATCGACAAAGGTTTCACGCGTTACGATCAACATGCATACTTAAACATGTTTGTAAATCGTCGCGTCCAAGACCGCTATAGTTTTCAAAGGCAAACATTCGCATATGAATATGCGGAAACAGATTATGTTTTACCTCGTGGGTAAGAGTCCTAAGAAAATTATCAGTAAATACAGTTGCTGTTTGTTTATAAGAACCTAATATCTTTTTGGCAGATACCAGAACATGATCTGTCTAATAACTTTTTCTATCCTAGTGGTGACATGTATCTTGATGAAGAAGGAATAGCAACAGTAATCAAATATAAATATGCACATTGGCCTCAACCAGATAATATGACTATGCTCCGGCAACGTTTAATCGACCTTCATTCCGATGAACATACGACGTCATGTGTGGCCGATGCAGCGAGATTTCATGCTCAACGTTCATTTAATTCTACGTATATGTATGTCTTTGCATATCATTCCTTAACGAGTGTTTACCCGTTTTGGATGGGTGCACCACGTGGTAGTGAACTTGATTATCTCTTTGGCATGCCATTCGTGAATGAATCTCAATGGATGCCATGGCACGGTATTCAACGACGACAAGTATTTACGTACGTTGACGAGGAAATGTCCAATTATACCATGCAACTATTCGTTAATTTCGCACGATATGGGTACAGAGTCTCTATTTTTAAATGAAAATGTTCTCATCGAGATTTTCTTTCGATTTGTATAGAGAGCCAACACCAGGTGGATTTCTTCGTGAATACACGCCTCCATCATTGGAACGTCCGTCTGGTTTGATACGTCCTCTATCTGGTTTCGCCCTACGATTAAATATTGCATGGCTACCACAATTAGTGCAGAATATGACTTATTTATTTATTGACCGTTATCCATGTTTACTAACAAATTATGGATTCGATGCAGCTGGCTTTTGGTCTGAATATTGGCCAACTGCATTCCAACGTCGATTGAGTAAGTTGATTTTTGTTTCTATGATCATTCTCAGAATTACTCTTATAGCACCTATTCCCACAAAATATTATAAACATGCAATTATGAACCATCGCGACACGACCATTGTTATGTTTTTCCTCATGGGTGGTCTGATACTATCTGTTATTGTATTAATCGCTCTCTGCTGTATTCTTTTTATACGTGTGCGTAACGATACGCCTGAACATCGTCATCATCGTCATGAAAATAAGTTTACTCATATCGAAAAACAGATGAAGTTCAACAATATCGAATAGTTTCCCTAACAGTTCGTATATTTCATTATAATGTAGTGCGCTGGCGACAGTTAGATATACATGTGTGCATGCAAGTTTTCTCTTAATTGAATTTCGCATTCCATTACGTGGCCATTTTACAGCCATATACCTATTTCGTTTTATTGTGTAGCATTGTTTGTCTTCCTGCTTTAATCAAATCATATATCATGCTCTTATTTACGTTGTAATAAAAAATTTATTTCGAACAAAACCTTCTGACCTGGGAAAATTACCTGTGCTAACGGTCGAACAGATGGCGGGTAAATAAAACTGAATAACCCCGGGTGAAAAGGATCACTTCATGTATTTCCAAAAAGAAAGTCAAACATTTTCTGCGGTTTAATCACAAGAAAAACAATCGGATGTAAATCAAGCCAAACAACCACATTAATCCTTGATCAGTATTATCTATACGTGTATTAAGCAAGGAGAGAAGATATATTACTAGGCAAATTTTTACTGTTTATTGTCATGCTTAGTTATTTACCAGTCCTGACATATCTTGCCTATTAATATTTGTCATTTGCATCTATGTGTGACATACTAATTCGTTGTAATACATATTCAGGCAGCAACAGTAGCAAGGAAAATTTTGTTTTTGCCTTCGTTAATATGACATAAAGAGTAGAAAACCAATAGGAAATTGTTTTTTTGATGAAGTCGAGTATTTTTTTTCTTTACCTAAGAATTTTGTATGAAGTATTCTTCCGTTTGATGATATAAGATAAGAAAGAAAAATAAAGAATATCATCCGACAAATTTCAGTACTTTTCCCACCAAGACAGGAGAGCGTGGGAATTTATCTGCCCTCGTTAACATAAAAAGCCTGTACTGCCCGTGTTAAATGCTTGTAAATGTATCGAATGTCATTACATTCGAACACACAACATCAGGAGTAGTAACCATGACCTCAACGACTGTCTGCTAATGTAAAAGTAAGTTCTAAAAATATGTATTTTATCTCGTAGACACTTTATGATTTCTATTATACCAAAACAGTTGTTCAGTCAGGTCTCGACTTTGTTGGTACCATGTCGTAAGTGTTGTTAAATGATCGTTCGATATGATAAGAAATTGCTTGGTTTTCCTTGTAAGTATTCGATTTTGTCCGACTCGCACAATATTTAGATGACAAACATTGATTAATTGGTAAACTATGATGGATGGTGAAAGTGAAGACAGAGAGACAAAATGTTGTTTGATGATTAATCATATCATTGACAAAATTTATTGCATTGAACTTGTAATGTTAGCTATGTTGTTATTCACAAGATGAATTTTAGTTTGATCTGTCTGATTGGCATCATTGTGCCGAAAAGAAAGTCTCAGTGGATGATAAGTTCTTGTTTTTCTTCCTTCTCATAATTATAAATACGGAAATTAACTATGAATTTAGAATCGTATATTTATCTACGAAGCATAGACATCCGTGATTTTATCTAACGAATTCATTATTCATGGTCGCGTGACGTAAAATAGAAGAGAAGAAGCGAGAAGGGCTTTTTTTAAAGTTATCTTACGTAGACATTAAGTTTTTTTTGTGATATTGAACAAGCTGAACTCTGACATCATCGTTGACTAATGTTGAAAACGATTAATGATAAGAAAGAAGATTCAGGGAGAGATTTGTAAATGTCAAGTGGTACAGAAAAAGAGATAGAAAGATCTAGATCAAGGTTGGCATATACAGAAAGATTGCCGATTCTCTGGACTTTTCCATTCTTATCTCCGAATGTCAACCATCGGAATCGATCCTTGTATGTCAATACAAGGTAAGTAAGCATCAGTGCCGCGAACTCCAGAACCGCCATAGTTGTTCTCGCTGATAAATTGCACCCGATGCCTTCTTAATAACCTTGCCTGTAGTTAGATAGATATTATTTATTTATTTTATCAATTGGACTTATCTTTCAACACAGAGTTATTATGAGAAGATCATCTCAAGATACAGTGGAAACTTCATCTAGGAAGAAGAGGAGCTATGGATAGAAACACTTTGCTTTTGCTTCGTTTTAAATCTTGCATGGTGCGAAATATTCATCGCATCATTTTACGCTTCGTTTCTACTCACAATACATTATGAAAGATAGTACTAAAAAGAAAACGTCGTAGTTCACTTGCAAGAAAAGAAATATATCGAATACGTTGCAAATCATTCCCGGTAAAGCTACACATGACTGAATTATGCTGTTAATACTTTCTTCTACTAAGTCATAGGTAATTGAATTAAGACCAATTCTTTATCTGGACTTCTTCGAGCATATTTCGATTTCAATTAAATCTATTATTAAAGTGTTGTTTCGTGAATACATGCATGAGTAAATGCACTGAAATCTTGATTTGTAGAATCAATTTTGAGTACGACGAAATTGCTCAGATTGCATATATACACTTGTTAAATGTGTTACCGAATCAAAGTTCTTAATTTGACATTCATTGTTTAATATCTTCTCGCAGATGCAACGGACTTGAGGTAATGAATGACATGTGGGTTGGAATGGTTTCATATAAATTTTAATTAGTTTTAAACTAAGCATCACTCTTCCTATACGCTCAGGTTTTTTCAATTAGAATCTTTGCTTTGAAGCATACTTCAGCGTTCAATGCTTTCCGAAACCATGCTGTATTTGCTTCAGTTATTGAACATATGAGTGAGCTTAAAATGAGCAAGTATTGCTGTTTTTAGTTAAATTGTCGAAAGTGAACGCGACATCAGAGCTTTTCTTCTCATCATTTTCAGCAACTTGATCATGTTTTCCTAATGATCTTGTTAAAGTCACATGTTTGCAATTAATTACTATCATATTTTTAGTATTGACTTTTTTGTTCTTCTCATTCTCCAATTTCAATGATATGAAAGGTTAAATGAAATCGACTCTGTGTGCAATCGTGCACAGTGCATCTGAGAAGTAGATTACCGACTATTTTACGTGTCTTCAAAGAAAAAGACTCCGAAAAAGTATATAGAAAGTAAACATTATGTCTGACGCGGAAGTCGGGCACGTTTGTTAGCTCTTTTGATTGGTTTCCAAAAGAAACAAGTAGAGCTTAAATACAATTTGCTCTCCTGACTTGTTAATTACACAAACAAACTTTTGTTCCGAGAAGTGAAATGAAATAATTATGGAGATTTTATTCCCTATGTGTGATTTGCTCGAAAACTTAGTAAGTAACTATATCTTTGCTCGCGATAAAAATCGAGGTTTTCATTTGTTGAATGAGAAAAACAAGAAAAATAGAATTATTTCTTTTCGAGACATATCAGATTAGATTCAATTCTACATTGTTTTTTTTTCTTTTTGTGAGGAAGACAACTCTGTCTAATATAATTACAATCGAGAAACACTCTTTATATATATATGTAGAAGTTTATACTCATAGTCATATTACATTTCTCGATGACGTCTCTTCATTCGTTACTTATTTTCAACATCGCCATTAGGAGCACGTATACAAGACGTGTTCTTAATTTTTGATCATATTTTACCGGGATATTGCCAAACGAGAATAGATTAGAAATATTACTATCTTGCCTTCATGTCTATTGATGCTGTCCTAACGTATACAACGAACCATTCCGGCGAATAATTGAGATAACACAAGGTAACATTTATGTATGATTTCTCGCATTTAACCTGTAATATTCACGGCAAATCAATAGATACGCTTCCGGTAGTACTTCTTAAAATACTATAATAACAGGACTAATTACATAAAAGTATTAGTTTTTCTTTTCTGCTGCGCTTATGTACTCAGAATATTCTGACAACATCGTCGAACAGATTAGTATCGAATGAAGAGAAAAGGCAAAGGTAAAAAATCTTACGACTATTAGCAATTGACTGACGGTTACAGGTTAATGTTTGCTTTATCTAATAGAAGTTCGAATAAATGAAGGAGACTTTCAGTTTTCGTTTTTCTGATGAAGATCAGAAAAGAAATATCATAACGATAATCGATTCATAGAAATTAGGAACGGAGAGGAAATAATATATGTCTCTTGATAGAAGTAAAGTACTAGTCGATGGCGAAACTCTTCTATTGTTATTCATGAACAAACAATGTAAGTTCTCCCTTCGAGAGAATTCTAGCAATCTTTGAGCTTCCGATCTAATTCAATCAATAATACATCATCAGACTTTAAATACACACGAGGCGTATGAAAATAATAATGAGAACATTATTCATCTGTTGCCAGTTGTTGTTTACAAGTGTGCAAATGGAAACTGAGTAGTTTCTATTTCTCGTTTTATGTTAAAATCTATGTTTTCATTGCCAATTAGTAAATAGAATATTTATCTTGTCAGACGATAACCGACACCGGAACTCAGATATATGTCAGACGATCCGATGCTATACAATGACGACCTGTTCGGGAGAATTCTAGCAAAAGTGAACCAAATATCCGATACTACCGATGTCAAGATAACCTTCGCATTCTATACTCGTTTCGTTTTAGATTGTTTTCGAGCTATGAATACGAAATGATCCAAACAATTTGCACATTCAATGGGCAATAAAAGTGAATTCGATCGTTTTGAATCTCTGGATGCGGCTTTGTCATACGTTGGCTTAACATCAGGTTTATATATTAATGAAACATTACTATCGCCACGATCACCATCGAATTGGGCATCAGCAACGAGTATTCTTCCGTTGGTATTAGGTTTCATTGGTTTAGTGTTCAACATACTTGCTTTGTTGATATTTACGGCATCGAAAACGTTTCGAAAGAATTCATTTCGCTGGTATATTTATGCATTAACACTTATCAATTGTGCAAGTATTCTATCGTGAGTAGGAATTCTTCCATTTAGGTTTGTTTCACTCTTCTTTGCACTTTTTCTAGTCATTCATGGCTTTATTTGAGTTTCTACATACCCGATTCTCTGTATCTTTGTAAATATTTACGATATCTTCAACAATCCACAGCAACAACGTCACTTTGGATCATCGTTTTATTGTCATTAGAACGTTCGTTTACATTTTCACGGCCATTCGCTGTGAAAAAGTTCTTACAGTCTCACACAATCTGTTTTATTCTTATCTTCGTCATATTTTTATGCTTTGCCCTACATATTGATGAATTAATATCCGTTGATGTCAAAGCGTTTCGCTGGGTAAATTTTGCCTATGGGCTTTGCTCAGTTAAACGACATTTTCGTTTGTCAACTGATCGGATTAAGATCGTCACACATTCGCATTCATTTATATTTCCATTCTTCTTGAATTCAATACTTGACGTGTATATTTGTTACAAAATGTGTCAACGACGCAAACGCTTGGCCATGCCGACATCCTTCTCGATACGACAACATAAGAATCGGTTTCGACGTTCGAGAAAATCGGTGGCGCATGAAATCACATTAACACTCTTATGTCAATCATTATGGTTACTTTTCACTTATTTTCCTACCCATCTTTATTATTTTCTCTTATCATTTAAACTCATTAATGACCATGATCGAGATAATTCGACGCTGACGATACTTATGCGTATCAATTTACTTGTTTATCTGGCGTTTTCACCTACACTCTATGTTATATTAAGTTCAACACTTCGACGAGAAATTCAATCGTGCATATGTCGATCGTATAAACGACATCGATCAGCAAGCTTGTCGAACATGTCGAGCACCCAAAACAAAATTCGACATATTTTTTCATCGTTCGATCACTACAGACATCACACGACTCAACGCACGCATCTATCAACATTTGTTACCATGAGTGAACGTACTGGTCGAAAGGCAACCTTACCACCTATCTGTGTTCCATATAAGATTGATTATCTATCGAAAAGTTCACCTTGTCTCCTGATATACAATATCAAAGATGAGCAAACTCTACCGTTCAAATCTGAACGGTCTACTACACTTCTTGAGTGATATTTCTTTTTTTTTCTTTGTTTCGTACTTATGTTGTTATGATTACGATTGTAAAAAATACCAAAGGAAACTTTTTTTCGCTACGTCAAACGTAGATTGTTGTTTATCAATTGAATTCAATAAATCTAATGAACAAAAAAAAAACGAACTAAACTCGTCGACTGTTGTGTGGGCGCATTTGTTCCTAATAATTTTTCGAGAATAGAAACTTCTATCGTTTAATTGCATATGATGCTATCAAAATTAAGATCAAAACGTCCCTTTTATACAAAAAAGACCATATATGAACTAATTAGAATGTGTAAAATGCGGACGAGATCGATAAGTGCACTGCTTACATGTTCAACTACATTTAGACGTATATTATAATTTATACACTTTGAAATAGATCATATAATGTCAATTACAGGCACATATTTCAACACGTGCGTTTCTTGTGCGTCGTTTGTTTTCGCAGTGGAAATAGAGGATTCTGGAATTTATCAATGCACTTGCTGTCTGATATTTTATTTCGTAATGGAAAGTAATTGTATATTAAAACGTCGTCACTCGATGAGACATGCTGATAGAACGTTATTAATATAGATTACGTTTGTGTTTTCCGTAAATCTCGGATACCTGATCGTGAAATGCTTCATGAATATTAAAACCGATGACGTGAATGCTACTAGGTCTTACGTAAATTATATTTAGTTAGGTTCGACGAATATAATTAGTACTTTAGACTTTGTTTTATTCTGTCAACTGAAAAAAAGTACTTTTTCTTTGATCCATGACAAAAAAATCTGTTTATCCGTACGAAGCTGAAAGAATCAGGATATGCATCAACAATTCAACGATGAAACGATCTGTAAAACAGTGATTTAGTCAGAACAACTAAAGCCTATTTCTGTTATATCATACGATCGCTTTCGTTCAAATTCGAAGCTGACAGACGATGGCAAAGACACGCTAGAAATTCGCAAAGTACAAACTCAGTTGGGTGACGAACGGCGTCTAAAATATGGCGGTTTGTGGCGCTCTCTACAGATTGTATTTTTCTATGTTGCTGATATGATCCTTCACGCAATCCAATCATTATATATCATAATTATCAATCAGTAAAATTGACCTTAAGATTGTATTCGCATCGTGAATGATCATTTCCATGTGTTTGCTTAACCTATATTCTAGAGTTTTGTAGCTGTATGGACTCACAACCGATCGTTCGTGACCTTGTCTTAGCGAACCTTGTTCCATCAATAGGGCCGTCTACCGAAACCTGTGTGCAACTAGTTGAGAGTGAGAAAAATCCATTTGGCCACACAATAGTGAACACACGAAATGATACCGTATCCGATCCTCAAGATCTTGTTAATTTAGCTCGACAGATTGAAACATGCGATGCATTCGTACGCGCCAATGTTTCCAACCGTTTGCAAGTCATTGTCAATCAAATGAATTATCTGAGACAAGAAGCGCAACGTACACTGTTGAAAGCACGGCGTGATGATGAATTAAATCATTGTGCTTGCAACCTTGTACGTCGACCTGGCCAAGTCTATTACCATTATGAAAGGCAAAGTGGCCAGAGATACTTATCGATTATGCATCCACAAGATTGGTCATCACCTGTGAAAAGTAGCGGATGTCCGCATCGATTTCTAGGTGCTTACAGACTTGAATATGACAATTCTTGGACTCGGCAACCGACCGATTACGACGAAGGGTTGGATGATCCATTGGATGAATTGAAAGCACAGAAAGCCAACGATTCGAAACAAAATCAGAAAATGCTTGAATTTCTTATTAAGCCATAAATTGTTTCTTCTTCTTCTTCTTTTTTGCAAAACGTACGAATAAAATACATTGAAGAAAATCTTCTCTTTTCAGAAAACGAAAAAAAAAACCATGACTGCTAGTGATGACGATGGGCTCGAATCCGTTCTCGGAGATGATGATGAATTTCAAGAAGCCGCTTTGTTTGTCCAAAATAATCTTTCGTTATTCTCTCGTGATGATCTTCTATATTTATATGCACGTTTCAAACAGGTAAACTATTCAATTCGTTTGCACATAAACTAATATATACACGATGCTTTTGTTTTGAAGATAACTGTTGGTGATACGAACATTCCCCGGCCAGGTTATTTCAATTTCGAAGCTAAAGCTAAATGGTAGTGTCTTGATGTTTCGTGCACAAATAACTTTGCTTCTGAAGAATTTAGGGATGCATGGAACGCTCTGAAATCTATGTCGAAATCTCAAGCGTCAGAAGAATATATTGAGCGTGTGACCAGTATCAAAGACAAAAATCACATTGAAAATCAAGTGGGTAGCCGAATGGAAGTTTCACGAATGCACTAATATCTGTTTTCAAATAGAAATCGACCAAAACAGGTCCAAGTGTCAGTCGACTGGTAGCGCATAGTGATGAACAAATGCCCACTGATGATAAAAAAACTATTTATGAATTCTGTCAAGATGGTAACGAAAAACGCGTCGAACAAATGCTTAAAAATAATTTCGATGTCAACAAGCCAGATGAAATGGTAAATGAGAGGATAACCTTTAAATGTGCACTCTTCAACAATCGATGCTCTTTTAGCAATTAACGCTATTGCACTGGGCAGCAGATCGCGGTAATGAGTCAATGATCAAGTTATTAGCTAAATACAAAGCTGATCTTAATGCGCGTGATGAAGATGGACAAACACCATTATTTTATGGTATACTACAGATTTGTTTGTCTATAAAATTTCAATTATGTTTTTCTTTCGTTATTTCAGCTGCGCATTCAAGCAGCATTCCTTGTATTAAACTTTTACTTGCACTTGGCGCTGATCCGACCATTCCGAATAACGATAACGAACTACCATCATCCGTAGCTGAGACAGAGGAAGAAAAAGCTGTTTGGAACAAACACTAACAGTTTTTTATTCTTGTTTTTCGATACATATACTAGGATCTTTCACAGTAGATCGAACGATAAAGATATATATTTAATAACTAAGCAATCAAAAATGGAAGACAAATCGTATCCTTGATGAGAAGAGGTATTTTCAATAGGTGGAGTACGCTTTGTAATTATCATAACGAGTTCAAAAGTATCCTAATGGTCACTTCGAACAATAATTATTTCCTACAAAAAATGAAAGTAATAGATACCCAAGAATTTACTCGGCTAACAGCACTTGATCATGATTAGAATAATCTGTCAAAATGAGTTCCACTTCCAGTCGATCATAAAAATTCATATTGATTTTGTTTTTCAAAGTGAAACAAAGCAATTTATAAATAGCATTCAACAAAAAGTTTATTGTCATTTCAATGACTTCAAACTGGTGAATCATGAGTGTAAATGTATAATTAGGATCAACTCATCAGTTAATGAGGCCATATGTTTGAGCAATTTAAATGCGAGATGCACTATTTACAATGTCTCCGGAGGATGACATAAAAACGTTAGTGGGTATCGAGAAGCAAAAATAGCCTGAAGAATGTCAATTAAGTATGAAAACAATCACTTTGAAAATGTTTATTTCTTCTATTCGCTCTATTAACCTTTTGCCGGTCAACAAAAGACACTACCCAGACAGACAAGACTTTCAAAAATACGCGTAAAAACGCTTGAAAATGTGCGTTTTTTGCGAATTTATTTTCGTTAGAACTTAACGCGTTTCTACGCGTTTTATTCTTGTAAAAAACGCGTAAAAACGCGTATTTTCATGGAGAAAACTGTAAAATATATGGTAAAATTTTAACGCGAATAAACTCGTTAAAGTTTTACTACGCCTTTTACAGTATTCTCCATGAAAATACGCGTTTTTACGCGTTTTTTACAAGAATAAAACGCGTAGAAACGCGTTAAGTTCTAACGAAAATGAATTCGCAAAAAGCGCACATTTTCAAGCGTTTTTACGCGTATTTTTGAAAGTCTTGTCTGCCTGGGTAGTGATGCTCTGTTTGTCTTCTATTATACGGACGAATTTCGTACTGGCCATACGACTAACTTAACTTGACCGATCAACAAATATTCGTCTTCCTGTTCTTCTTCATATTTTCGCTCATCCACAATACGCCATTCAATTAGAATAATGGCCATCCTTTTTCTTCACTTGTTTCCTTTCTTTCACTCTGTATGTGTCTCTCGTCGACCCTCATATGTCCGTATATGGTAATCGTCGGTCAAAACATACAATGATGGAATAGTTGAAATATACGAGAACGAAAGGAAGAAAATGTGAGAGAAAGATAGAATAAAAAAAGAAAAAAAAAATAGTTGTGAAGAGTTAGAAGAACGCGCGCGTCATTCGTCCATCGATAGAGGCAAGAATAGGCAACAAGATATACAGACATTTACTTTCGTTTTAAATTTCATCCGATAAGTTTCAATCATGTGTGACGACGACGTAGCAGCTCTTGTTATTGATAATGGCAGTGGTATGTGCAAAGCTGGTTTTGCTGGTGACGATGCTCCTCGTGCAGTATTTCCATCTATTGTTGGTCGACCACGTCATCAAGGTGTCATGGT